>VXBC01007683.1:291697-400233 GCA_013399945.1 Ploceus nigricollis
TTTTTTTTTTTTTTTTTTTTTTGTACTACCATGTTTACATGTTCATGGGCTTTGACCTCTCCATTTACACTGCTACAGCGATATCCATTAGTGGCAGAAACGGTTTTCTTTTTCATAGATGTTTGCAGAAGCAGCAACCTCCACACCAACTCCAGAAGCTCTGCAGCTAACTACAACTACTGGACTGTAACAAAGGTACAACAAAGCAACAGGAACTGGCAATAGCTGTATTGTCACTAAAAGCCCACACCATGGCTTAATAGTCTTTCTAGCTGTTTTGGTAACAAAATGGCAGGAAGTCAGTTCAATAAGCAAGAAAGGCTGGTTTTTCTTTGTTTGTTTGTTTTTTAAAGTTGTTTTTCTTTATTTTTTATTTCTTCTTTTTTTTTTCCTGTTATTTTGATTTACATCAGCAGCAGACACAGAGTGCTTGTGACGAGATTACTCTCTGGTCTCAGTTCCATTGCATTTAGGCACATGTCTAACTGAGCAAATGAATAGTCATCTATTTATGTGTAGGCACTGTCTTAGTGGCATCCAGTGTTTCGGACAAAACACTCACCCTTCTTTGTACCTATTTCAAGGTTTTAATAGAGTGCTAGCATCTAGAATCCAAACTATTGTCCCCTAGAAACTTTTGGATAAATTATGACATGAATGCCTCTCAATGAGATTTTGCAAACAAGAAGAAGAAAAAATTAATGGCCATCATTGGCTGTATGTTTTCAGTAAAATATGCTCCAGGGTATATTGACATTTGTCAATTAACAATTAATCACCCTGAAACACCCAGTGTCGACAAAGAAGGATTACAGCATTCCCACAGTATAGCTGTTGGAGAAAACTTTAATTATCTGTATCATTCTAAATTATCAGGGATGTGAAAGGAAGGGCTTATCCTGCGTCTCTTCAAAATAAGTGAAGATGACTCACATTTTCCTCCACAACTTTCTAGAAAGACACTTCAGCCCCCCTTTCATCATCCTATTTTTTAATCAACAGCTTTGTGTTTTCTTATATAGGATTCAGGCATCTTGGGACAGTATTGCTGTAAATCTTGATGGATGACAGAACATCAAATGAATTGCTGTAAATGCTAAGTGGCTGTATTCTGGCACTGCTGAAGAAATTCAGCAAGCATATAAAATGAGATGGCAAAATCTAATATGATAGTAATAAAGAAATCTGAGGGCCAAGTAAATAATAGCCATAGTTAGTTTTGTTGCTGAACCTTAGTTTCCCAGACCAAGAAAGGGGAGTGGAGTACAGCTAGAGAGAAATCTTTCCAGCATGGCAGTGTGTTGTCTCGTATCACACTGGATTAGTTGCAATAAATTTCTTTCTTCTCTAGGGTTTAGAATTTGTGATTCAGAAGGGTTTTGCGGTCCTGTGTTTTTCTATTCTTTTCATGATTTCTTTAAGGAAAACAAAGACTATTTTCATTTTAGATAAATTACTTATAAATAAACCTCAAACACAGGTCTTTATTGTAGGCTGTTGTATAAAATTGGACTGACATTCAAACATTCTGACCACTTAGGGCTCATACTAGTTTCTAGTTGCCAAGACTTAAAATTAAGCTCTGCATGTGCTTTAGTGTAATATTTGACAGGAATCTTTTGGTGTTCAGGGTGTGATTTAGATGCACAGGTTTAAAGACTGAGATGATGTGTGTGCTAGTGTAGATAAATGTATCTTTCACTTTGAACACCTAAGAAGTCAATCTATTTTCAAGTCTCATGCCTAAGACTAAGGCTTTATTTATGTGGAATAAACAAGGACTTTGTTAGAATGGGGATCCATGTCACAAGAATGAATGTAGCCTATACCAGTCAAAAAGTGACACATCATTTGCTTCAAAATAATATATTTAGTGTTTTCTAAGAAATGTTTATGACATATCTTGCCTTGGGGTTTTTCCTTCTGCTTTCCCTCTCACTTGGTAAGTTCCTCTGCTCAGGGCCCACCTTCTGTCAAACCCATTATTTGGAAATGTCACTACAATAATGACATAAGAGGGAGGTGAGAAGATGACATACGAGGCTCCATGTACAGCAAGACTCTGTCACTCATATGTGATAGGAATCCGTGATAGAAACAACAGAAACTCTCTCTTCTGAATAGGATAGCATCAGTTCACATGAAAGGGATAAGCTAGTAATTCCAGACTTGTGACAGTATATTTTATTTTACCCATAATTCTACACAAAGATTTGGGGTTGATTCCCAGCACATTTATAACTCTCTCAAGCTCAGTGGATTTCAGTGGCTTGGTTTTATTTCAGATTTGACCACTGTTTTGTAATCTGTCACACCCGTTTTACATTAATGAATCAAACCCTAATTCTGAAATGATATCTGCCATCTTTCCATTCTACTGTACATCACCTGGCAGCTGCATATGTAGTTGCCATGTAATTTATACTTTGCAGGTGTCGGTAACTCCATGTCAGAAAACAGAAAGATGCATGGATGTATTTGGTAATTACTGTGTTACTAACAGGGTAATTGCACACTTATTTCTCTCTACAAATTACATGGTAGTCACACTCAGAATTACCATTAAAGACGTCTTCAATAGTTGCCAGTAAATAATTGCTTTTTAATTACAATATAATTACATGCTTATTACTGTCTGGTAGAATGAAGCACTACTTGATTTTGTATACTTTGTGCCATTGTCACAGCAGCCAAAGGTCCATGGATGTCATTCAGATGAGCACTATCAGTGCAACACACCAAACTTTTTGAAAGTCTGTTTATCTGAGAATAGGAAATGGCTGTCTCTAAGGACGTGATACCACTTCTTGAGGAATCAGTTTATCCTGTTATCAAAGTACCTCTCAGTTAAGGTTAAGTCTGCCATGGTTTTCAAATGTCACTGTGACTCCTCTGTTTTAAATTGACAGAAATGGTGTCCATGGGTGCCCAAAGCTCCAAATAACTGTACGTCACTTTCCCACTGACAGTGGTGAACTCTCACCCAATAATTGACTCTAAGCTACCCTACAACCGACTGGCTACGAATTCGAGAACCAAACTAGTATAAAGTTCCTAAGCAGTAGGGAACAGCAGAATATTCAGAAGTTTGATCTGTTTTCAGGGAGGCCCACTCAAATGAATCCCAGGAAATCTAACAGAATCTATCTACATGTCATACCAGTGACAAAGAGGACTCCAGATCTCATGAATCAACAAGACTTTCAAATTCTGAAAAATTTTCAAAACTTTCTCAGCCAGAGATGCTTTCCTCTCTGAGCCTGGCCTAGACTAGCTACAAGCTTTTAGCTAAAGCCTCACCTTACAGAGAACCACAGACTTGCTGAGAGATGGGTAAGAATGATTAGGTACTTTACTGTAAGATTTTAGAGTCTGGTTAACTCCAAATACAATAAGAAAATTACATGAGGTTCAATTAATCATCGGGATTTGGATAGCCTGAGTTCTGCAGAGTGTTAATCACAGTTTAAACAAATAGGTAGCATTTTCAACCATTTAGAGCATGCTGTGCTGTTCAACATCCTTTACAAATGAATGAAATTCTTCCTGTGATTCTGCACAGAAAAACAAAACAAACAAACAAAACCAGGCACTGAAAAAGCTCAATCTCTGTTTTGACTTCTAAGGTGTAAAAACCTTTTCTGTTTGCTGGTTTATCATCCTCCCTAGTGGCACTTTCAGGCAGTGCTTATTCTTATACATTGCCACTTTCAATAATGTTCTTATTTGCAGATAATGGGGAAAATATTTTCTATTTAAGTTTCAACCTGAATCTGATCTTTCATACAGGCAGAAAGTGAAGTGATTAAATGTAATGGAGATGTAAAAGTTTCACCTAATCATGGATATTGAAATAAGATAATTTCTTTCAGTTAATCTTCAGCCACATTTTCATAAAATCCTGCCAGTATTCCACTCTACCAACATTTTCACCCTCAAGGACAGTTTATGTCTTGTTCACAAATTATCTTATGGATATATGAAGTTGAAATGCAAAGAGCAGTCAACAGCTACTGTGAACAGAGTCACTAAAACAATTATGTTTTTCACATACACCCTTGATTTCAGTTCACTTAAATCTATTTTTGAGGGTTGGCAAAATAACAGTAGGCTAAAATAATAAATTTATTCATGCTTAACTAATAATACTTTTTTTTAGGTCAGAATTTACAAAAGGATTTAGCATGCTTGACATGTTGGCAGTCTTAACTTTCAGGGACTTCCTTTTTAATCTAAGATATTGCACTTTAGTTTTGAAAGTGTATTGCTGGGGTGGAGAACAAACTGCAAACCACTCAGTGGTATTGCAAATAATTCAAAGGGAATTGCAGTGTTTGAAAGGAGTGTCATTTGCTAAAGGGCATTTACTAGCAGACAGAAACATGGACAGAACTACTGTCTCAGATGAACTCTGCAGCACAATAAAGTCTTGTCTGTACTGGGATTTAGGAATTAAAGATCTTCTACTGAAATAGTATATTAAGATTTGAGTGTTTAAGAAAACAAGGAACGGCTGGACTCCCAGTGTTCTCAGAAGCCAGTATCAAGTGGGCAAAACAATGCTTTCTTCATGGACTTTGGGAGGTCTAGCATAATTTCCCTGGAATGTGTGCTATCTATATACTGAAAGTTTTCACTAAATTTTTGCTTTTCTAGTGTTGAAAACCTGTTTTGATTATTTTCCTGTGATCCATCCCCCTCATAAACCAAAATAAATCTGCATCATGATTTCTATAAGCTTAGAGGGGTTAACAGAAGATTCTGAACTCTACTGGTAGGGAGAGAAGAACAGTCACAGGAGTTCCCCAGTTCAGCATTACATCTCCACTTAGAGGCTACATGATGATACACACCACATTCTTGGAACAAACTTTTTCACCTTCAAAGCTTTTTGCTGAAGCAGCAATATTCTGTCAAGAGCATTGAAGCAGAGGAGTGTTATATAGAGTGGAGAGAAGGAGTAGCTGATCTGGAAAAAGGACCATTTCAACTTAATGCATTCATTGCAAAAAAATCAAGGAAGACTTTCATCCACCATAATCTTGATACATGCACACTCCATTACTGGAATAATTGAACCTGGAGTAGTTTCACTAATCAAAAAAAAAAAAAAAAAAAAAACCAACCCATAAAATTAAAATACAGGAGGAAATCAAAGAAGAAGGTGGAAAAATCTGGTGAGCTGGGGCAAAAGGATATGGAGCAGATGTGGGTTTGCAGCTTGTTTCTGTCTAACATTTCAGTGATTTGAATAAATTGTATAAGATTTCAGTATTTTCGTAGTCCAGGTACAACACAGGAATAGCAATCCTTCCTCTGTTTCCCTTTTCCACCCTGTCTATTTAGCCTGGCAGTTGCCTGACACATGGGCTCACCTCAGCGTCTGTTTACAGCATTCCAGTTTTGATGGGGGTGTCTGGCTGACACTCGTAATTGATAGTACTAACACAAATCAGAAGTCTTTTGCATGGACCTTTCCTCTGTGGCCAGGATTTACAAGTGATTATACATGGCAAACACAGTGTGTTACCCCCTTGCTCTCTCTCCACACAATCTTTGCTTCCTGTTTCTGTTCATTTGCTGGACCATCTTACCATGCACTTTTAAGCCTCCTTTTCTAACTGTATTTTGATTTAATCCCTTTGCCTCTCTGAACATAATTATAGGCTCAGGGTTTCCTGGACTTTTTATGCATATAGAACTGAAGTTTTACAGATATGTCTCCTTATCTAAGTGTAATATTTTAAGCTTTCCTGTAGCCTCATTAAATGAAAATAAAAAAAAAAAAAAAAAGGAACAACATGCAATTAGGCTAGTGTCATGTATAGAGTGGGTTTGGGATTTGCCATTAAGAATAATAGAGAATATTATTTACTTAACAGTGACTGTGTGCTGTATCTGTGCATGGTTTCGACAAAAAGGCTCAGAAGAAAAGGATATTCTGAAGAAAGTTGGTGTGAATGGAGCTATCCTCAAAATACTGAAGTAGTGCGGCTTGTACCTGTTTTATTTGTCATATTATGGGAGGAAGTTGAAAATGCAGCTGGAGATGAAAAGCAGCAGGAAAAAGAGAGGGGTATGAGTAAAGCTAAAAAGGTGGAAAAGTCTGAAAGAATGTATGAGGAGCAGCTGGTTTGGTAGGTTGTATTGTCTGAGTAATGGGAGGTGAGAGAATAGGTGGGAAAAACTGGAGGTGAGGATGAGTGGTTTTATTTTTAATTGGATGAGGAATGCAGGAGTAAAGTGTCAGCAAGGGACACTCAGGCAGTCATTTACTTTCAGCATTTTCTTCTGTCTTTTTTCAAAAAGGTACCCATCTTGACCAAATATTCAGAATTTCTTTTACAGGCATTGTCACAAAGACACACATCATCAGCTGTCTATAAACTGAAGTTTGTCCATGATATTTTGCTCTAACTGTGGATTTGTACACTATATAGGAAAAAAATATATTGCACGCACACACTGTAAAGAAAAATCTGGTAACAAACAACTATAGGCTGACTAACAAAGAGTGTTACATCATATCCAGAAAGACAGAATGATTTCAGGCTGACAGCATTATTTTATTTTTATTATAACATGCCCCTGAAATGTGTTGTGACTAACCATTTGAAAAGTTAACATTTGTTTTTGAATGAGTGGACTTGGGAAGGCATGAGAAAGCATACACTCTCTACTAGCAAATCATTTTTATATTAGTCAAAGCAAAAGCTTCACAGCAAATGTATGTAAATCACTAACTTTCAGGGCACCGAAGGGAATGTACTTCATGCTATAACTTAAATACTAATGAAATCAAGTGAAAATGATAGTCATTAGTCAGCTGTGCCTTGATAGAGTTCCCTGTGGACTGATACAAATTCACCATTAGAAATGGATTCTCTCACAGTCCACAGTGAGCATTTAATCCCTCTGTAAAGCAGATTTAAATTTGATGTTTAATATGTCAGTTTTTCATTTCAGGTCTCTTATGTTTCTGTATTTGCAGCTTGTGTTTAATCTTTTCTAAGTCACTCTAAGTTTTTTATCTGCATTCTCTTGGTTTTATGTGCATATTATTGGCCTATGCGAATCATACAGCAACAGGTATTAATGATAATCAGTGAAAGTGAACTAATTAGCACACAGCTCAATATAATGATGTCTCTTACAAGCCAAATGACCCACTTTGGTTTCAGTTCATAAAAGGAAAGTGTTTTAGGGGTAGTATCTTGAAAGATGTCCAAGAAAAGGACAGCCATGAACATTTTTCATCTCTTTCCATATAGAAAAATAATTTAAAATCATTTTTGCAGCATCTGATTCTGACAGATTATTTGAAAATAAATAAACAGAAGCTCACAGGTCCATGTACACAGACACATGTTCACACACACAATTTTGGAAATCTTAGCTGAGATCTTTTGAGATGAGAAAGAAGTGAGATTCTTTCCAGTATTCCTGTGGGTCAAATCCTGGCGTTGGGATTATATTCTGCCCATTCAAGTTTTTTACTAATGCTAGCTCCTTAATCCCTTACATTTTGTCAGATTTTCATAGGGAACACCAGTGGACCAGCATCAAGCCTTGATTTGAACAGAATCTTTACTCAGAGAAACCTCACACTTAAATTAATAGAAACATTTCTCTACAGAGGAAAAATGTATATGAGAATATAAAAGTTGTAACATTTCTTAGGAGTATTGTATTATCTCCAGGTTTTCTTGACTCACTACCACATCTAATAATATTTAGTATTAAAGCATTGCCAGACTATGAAAGAAACAAAGCACAGTATCAGCATCTCATGTGCACTGTTCTCTTTTCAAGTTGGAAGGGAAATCTCTAGGAGTAATAAGCATTACTCTGGGCTGTGTGTTTTGCAACATTATAAATTATAAATCATAATGCTATGTAAAACCAAACCAGAGAATGAGCTCCAGCACAGATTACTGATTGTCTAGATTCCTAATAGTCAGCATGTTCCTGCTAGTCAGCACCTTCCAGTAGAAAAATCAGACATGATTCAGGCCATGGCTATGTCAATCCCAACAGGCAGTGTGGACAAGACCACACAAGATATGGTTCTCTCCAGATTGCCAGGGTAAAGTGCAAGCCCTAAGATTGCCCTCCATGCTCTCATTTTATCTTTTATGTGCCTTTCTTCCATGTTCCCCCTGCCTTTCCATTCCATGAAACTGATCCTTTTCCTTGTTTGTTTAAAACAGATGTACATTTCTTCTCAATCAGTCTTTATACAACCTCCCCAAATTCTTAAAAACTTATAACAAGCCCTTCTGGCACTGGATTTGAAGCAAACAATGATGGTGTTGATGTTGAAGACACCTTTGTGGCAGACAGATGTGCAATAGCTGGTCTGCTTCTTTCATGAGCACACAGACCTGACCTGACACTGCTTTGAAAAAGGGTGCTGAAGTGCTGCTCTCCTGCTCCTTTTTGATGGTGTCCAGTCTTCGGTGATGATACAAGAAAGTTGGTGGAACTTACTTTCTTCCTAGAAAGCAAAATTTTACCTCCTCTCTGGTTCGCATTTTCAGTCTGGTTATCAGCCAAGAGTATTATTGGTTTAATCAAGCTCTGGTCAGTAGTTCCCCAATCCTGCTTTACATTAAAGAGTTTGAAATGACAATACTGAACATGAATTAAGCTAATTCCTATTTCCGTATCATAAGATACATACATACATAGAAGATAAATAATTAGAAAGCACCTCCATACAAAATTCTTTCAGTTGGTAGGTCTGAACTTCACCAGCACAAGAAAAACAGTCAGCTTTTGTGTAAATCTATTCTTTTAGATATTTTGGATTGAGTTTTTAATAAGTTTGCCTTTTAATCTAGCAGACTTCTTGTGCAAAAGTATAAACTTTTGACTTGTTGCTGTTGCTACTAAAAATCTTAGCTAAGAATGGAACACATTTTGCATGTAAACTTCAATCAGAGCTTACAGGCAAAAAGAACACAAATCAGGCAGAGTTTTCAGCCTGAAAACTCTGTATTTGTATTCTGATTCATACAAGAGTGGATAAAAAGCTGTGGGCTTGACATGTGACTTCACCTTCCCATCCTGACCTTACCATTGTGGCTGTGCTATGCAGTCTGTCATCTCTCTTCCTCAGGGCTCCATCTCCACAGTGTTTGTTTCCCACTCTTATCTTTCACAGTGGTCTGGCCTCTGCCCTGAGGAGTGCTGGTAGGTGGGAAAACATAGGGTAAGGGAGAGCAGTGAATGCTTTCAAAAACGTGATGAATGTGCCACTTATGTTCAGTTTACAATTTAGCAACGTTGAGGCTAAGTGTGCCATTTTATGACATATTTTGTTTTCACAGTTGTTAAGCAAGGGTGAAGTGAAATTAGTAACCTACCCTCTAAATCAAAAAAAGGAAACCTAAACTTTTTTTTCAACATAACTGCCCTTTGTAATAAATTGGGAACTGCTGTCTAATAATTTATGCTGGCCTGACATTAGTTTGTTTTCTGGATGAATGCATTGGTCTAATTCCAGAGGCATCTGCCTGCAAAAATATACAGAAAAGAGAAGACTGTATTAAACTTAGCCACTGCTTAGCAAATACTTGACAGGGGGAATCATTAGGTCAGATTCTGATTCAGTGTTGTGAATCTACTGGACTTAAAACCCTAGTTTGACTGCTAAGGCTCGAAGCCCAAAAACAAACTGTAAGAATTAATGACAACTAAGCACTAAGGAGTGCCAACGACAAGTTTTCTTCAGACAAAGATATCAGGCTTTTGAAGTGCCCAATTCCTGCTTTGGTTAAGTGAAGAATTTAGTTTAGGGAACCTGAAACCAGCAGATGAGAAAGCTTCATTTTTAAAAAAAAAAAAAAAAAAGAAAAGAAAAAGAGTACGGGCACTATTGATCTATTAAAATTCAAAGGCACTGAGAAGGAAGGGACTTTGTTGCTACATATACACATTTTGTTTCAAGAGGGTTTCCAAATGGAAGAAATGCAGGTTTCTGAACTTACTTCAACGTATAGATAACTACACCTCTTGATACTTTGATGCAGGGAAGTTTAAAATGCGATCATTTTGAAGACTGTAGAATAATAACATATTATAAATCAAAATGTATTATTCTTTTAACAACTAAGGGTTAAGGTTTGACCCTTATTCCTCTTGGCATATTTCATACTCTTTTAAGCAAACTCTGATGGTCAAAAATTCCAGTAAAATGGAAAAATAAAAAGAAACAGAATCACAGAACAGGCCAATTTTTCAGGGCCAGGTAGAAGACCTAGAGTAGATTGCTATACTTAGTTTATCTACAGAGTGTAGTGATGTTGAAGACCTTAGTCCTCAGTCTCAGTTACTTTTCACAACTTCTCCTATTTACAGAGCCACAGTGTTCAGTATGGTTCCTTCATGGGGAGCTGGTCTTCCCACACACCACACATAAACTGGGATAGCTGTAACAGAGACTGAGATGAAGCTACAAAAACCACATGGACACCTGGAAAGAAGTGCTGAAGCTGAGCTTTTCTGGAGAGAAGCTTATGGCCTCTAGAAGATCTCTTCCAATAAATTTTAAGTGACAAGGTAAAAGGGCTGTGTCTTTGGCCTTTTTCACAGATAGAGCAGGTTCTCCTCCTGCCTGTGCTCAATAAAAATGTGGAGAAAAGTCTGATGGAAAAAATTCTCAGGAATCATCTGTAAAATGCTCTCTACTTTCTCTCCTTTCTCCCCCCCAGGCACTGCACACAGTCTGAAATCAGAATTTACTGCCATTTTGCTGATGATTCAAGAGGCAGTGACCTTCTTTCCCAGAAAAATAATGAGTCATCAGCACAAAGCACAGTAAAACATGTTCTTTGAGTGGTCCTTTTTCCATGTCTGCCTATTTATCTAAGAACTGTGAAATACATCATCAGCACTAATGCCTATAAATTAGCTGGCAGAAGGTGGGTTGATATTTCTAATCCAGAACAGGTTCCCAATGTATTCAGTGAGATCAACTCTATTTTAACTGTACTACCTTTCAGTCTGTTTATTTAGCTGAGTAAGACCCATTAGCTTAGCAACATTTAGCAATGTGTTCAAGGTCCTGTATGAACATGGTGGCAAATCCAATAATGATCACAGAGATTTTAACTCCCACACCTCTGCTTCAAATGCATTTTCTTGGTATGCTCCATGGATGTTACTCAGACGACTCATAGGAAGCAGATGTTTTTGTTGGAAATGCCACTTTTCTGGCAGTAGCATTTCCATGTGATGGTTATTTGAATAGCACAAATATTCAAACCTCTACCTTTGTTGTATCTGCTTGAGAATTTTCTTTCTGATTTTTAGCTTGTAATTGTATTTTAAGAGCCGCTTCTGGCACCATTCATAGTAGCACAGCAGATATTAATTCTGACTGCTTTGATTTTCTTTTTCTCTTCCCTTTAACAAATTTTTCACAAGCTTATCAGCGCAGATGGGGCCAGTGAACATAAAAAATATAAAATATATCTGTGAGACTCACTCATTAGACACATTTTATTTAAATGTGGGTGCAGCTTGCCACAGTGCCAAGCTAGGCAATGCATACAGGTGAAGAGCACAGCCAGCAGTGATGAGAGAGGGGAGCTGGGGCTGCTCTCTGCTTTGCCTTGTCCTCACACTGCTATGTGCCTCGGTGATTAACCTGCATTATTCACACAAGACTAGACACATGGAGAAAGCTGGACGGTAGGTACAATCCAAACATAAAACCTAAAGCTTTGATTTGAACTATGCATAGCTAGCCTTAAAACATAAACATTTATTTAGGCATGCAGCTAAGGATCACAATGTTTATAAGCTTTGAGGATCAGCAGTTTTCTCTTTCCTTGCAGAGGGATGTTGTTTGCTACATTTTAAACTGGTGTGTGCTGCTGGTCATGTGTGCCTGTACATATATCTTTATACATACTTCTATATGTGGAGTCTATGGTGTATATGTGTGTCTGTGTAAGGAGAATATATGTACTTACACAAAAAATGTGTGTGCATATAATCCATACAAAATGTAACAGATTTCTGCGAAGCTCTGTGAAATACTTATCTTTACTTTCGACTAACCTGAAATTGAAAAAAGAGCAGTCCAGTATGATACCTTTTTTCCCCAGATGAAATAATGCAATGTGAAGGCTGCAACTGGTTGACAAAAAACCTTCACACATCTGGCTTATATCATCCAACATCCAATAGTGTGTATCACATCACTCTCCCTTCAAGCCTCTTCATCTGCTTGCTTTTGTGTTATTCCTCTATGTGCAAATTGTTCGGCACGCTTGAAGTTGGATGTGGATAACGATCTTGCTAGTGCTGATGAAATATATTTCCTAGAAAAATAAGAGGGCATAAGATCTTCTATAGATATTGGAAGAAGGAATGTGTCCCTTATTAGGTATTTCGTCCCTTCTGCAGCCCTCTGTCTGCAATTTACTTTCCTATTTTGTTTTTGTAAGTTCACAGATCTAGACCTTGTTTGCATCAAAAAGATTGCAAAAGTCTTAGGGAATGATATAGCAGGCCTTTATTCCTAGATAAAGTAAATTTTAAATTTGATTAATTACATCTCTTTTTACGTTAGATCTGCTTAAAAATTCTATTCAAACTATAATATCATCATTAAGGCTCTTTCAGCATGGCAGAACTGACAATAGTTTGTTCCAGCACGTAATTAGGACATATAAAAATCTTCACTATAAACAGAATTTTAATACCTACGACATCATCAGAGGAGAGATTTTATTTTATGGAATGCTTTTATCCTATTTTGAGCATCTAGCATGAGCTGGTGTTTTTGTTAATGTGCAATGAAACAATGACAAGATCAAGTCAACTAGCATCTAAATTGTCTTATGTCAGGAGGAGTTGTGGGCTTTTTCCCCCAGCAGCCTCACATAGCTCCTCAGTGCTAAGGCAATGCTGCAGCATTTCTGACACAATATGCAAGATTTAATAGTTTCAACAATGTTCCACTCTTACTTAACCAGTGTCCATAATTTATTTTCCTTTACTGATTTATTTCTTTTTGCTAGATGTGAAGATAATAATAGAGCTAACTTTTATTTTAAATAGATAGGTATTAGAAGGGTATTCTTTACCTTTCTGTCTGTATGGATTTAGCTAACATTAATTTTCATTTACAATCCTGATTGCAAAAGGCATGCCCAGAAATCCTTATATTGCTCAGCGTTCTTACTTGAGCACAGAGGTGTCAAATACTACCAGGTACTAAATTAGCAAGGACATTTTCACTGAAATTGATTTCTTGAGTCTTTGGAATCCTTGAAATCACTCAAAGTCCTTGTTGCTTTTCAGGTACCCTATTAATCTTTATAGTGTTGTATTGGCATTCTTGGCTAAAGTTTTCCTGCTCTACTCTCTGGACAGATGTGAACAAACCACAAAAAGGCAGGGATCCACTTTTAAGTCATAAGAATATACATCAGGTCTCTAAACTGGAGCGAAAAATTGTATTAAAACCACTCATAA
Organism: Ploceus nigricollis; assembly: GCA_013399945.1. Lineage (NCBI taxonomy): Eukaryota > Metazoa > Chordata > Aves > Passeriformes > Ploceidae > Ploceus > Ploceus nigricollis. Next base: position 305,189 of record VXBC01007683.1, read on the forward strand.
TCACAGGGTGTAAATGAGACATAGAGTGCCGAATTATTCCTGGATAGGCATATGTCTGTGTTGATCCCTCTGCTGACTTACCTTTGCTTGTCTCTAAGTGTGGTTTAAAATCTCATAAAGAAGTGGTTCAGAGCTAGGTGAGTGATTCTTATCAAAACTCAACATCTACCAAAAATTAATAGTAGAAGTGGGGTGGGAGAAAAAAAAAAGGAAAGAAAAAAAGCTTGTAACAAGGAGTAGGGAGTGTGGTAGAAGGAGGGAAGGAGGTGGACTGCAATTGTAAAACCCCATTTGCAGGGAAACAAAGAGCAATCAATGTAATAGCAGTATAAAGCAGTCAAAAAAGGACAAAGGCTGCTGTCTGACATCTTTTATTCCTGAGCCCAGGTGGAGCTATAATTGGCAGTCCCAGCTTGAAGATGAATACAGTGTAAAAGAGCCCTCCCCTTGGAAGAGCAGACAAAGAAGTGTCAGGTTTTCAGAAGAACAGTCGAAGAATCTCTCTGGTTTTTTTAAGGGGGAGGGGGGAGGAGATGACAAAAAAACATTTAAAAAAAATTAAAAATGGTCATAGGGGGATAAAATCTTGGCAGGTTTTGAAACTTGGGGCTGGAATCTGTGAATTCCATGGCTGCTTTACTTTCCTGTTTACAGTCGTTATAGAGCAGCAAGAATGGTCACCTAAAGAGTTCCTGACATCCTCACAAAGTGTTGCTGGCCATATCTGCTAATTTGGGTGCCAAATGCTGATCCCTCTGTTCACAGTTAACAGGGATGACAGAAAATCTGGGCACAATCAGTTGTGATCACTGACATTTAGATTTAACTAAGGCAGAATAGTTGCTTTCTTGCTACCCAAGAGAGATAAAGCATTTTACCACTGAATATCCTCAGCCTGTGCTCAGAATTCCAGCTATAAGGCCCCTTTCACAAAAAGGAACACACAGACTGTGTTGAAACATAAAAGTATTCCGTATAAGCAGAGAGGTAAAAATTATTTATGTCTTTTTCAATGTTATTTAATATCAATACCTTGTGTCTCTGTTTTCCTGGCTCAGCTCTGTAAAATTAATTTTTTTTTAAGTTCATGAAAAGTCTCTGAGGTGCAGATCCCAAAGTACATAGATTTGGTGATGAGTGCTTTATTTCTTTTCTGAAAAACATCAATGGAAAATATCTGAAAGTGTATAAAGACAACATCTAGGGAAGAAGTGTAGCACTTACAGCCTCTCCTAATAAACTTGTTTCTAAAGGAATAACTGCATTAAAATTAATCAGAAAGCTACACTTCAAATTAACCAGCAAAAAATGCTCATTTTCTTTTCAGATACTATGTTTAAGTGTGCTTAACTATCATTTACTCAGTGGGGGACAGGGATAAAAAAGGCATATAATATGAATGCATTGGTTTACTCATTTCTTATGGCCAATAATAGATCAGGAATGAGGACTTTGTTTTCCAAGGTTGTTAGTTTGTAGTCATTGACCTTCTGTTTCAATTTTTTATTTGAACTCTGGATGGAATATTTTTAACCTCTAGAAAATTTTACTATTAGTTGTTGACCTTCCAAATTTATGATCTTAGAACACCTACTCAAAGCGTTCCTTTGCATTTTTGGGGGTATGTGTCTGTTTATGTCTGTGTGTGTATACACACATGTACAAATACACAACACATCTTAAAACCTAATTTAGTGACCTAATCAGGTTTATTCCAGAATTCTCCTACCAGCAGGGGCCATGAGCATATGCTTAGAGTAGGTGCAGTATGAATGTGATCCTTGTGAGTAATATTTTCCTAACACAAATTATTTTTGACCAAGAGAATTTAACGATCTGGATTTTGTGTCTGCTCCTCTCAGAAGGCAGTGTCACAGTGTTCAGGCTGGCTAATGGAAATAGCTCCTGACAAGTGCTGTCCCACAAACCACATCCAGGCATCATCTGGCATGTGCCAAAACAATGTTAAGGAGTGTGATAATAATAAAAGAGTGCAACAATCTTGGTACAGTATTTTACCGTACTTCTGACTCTGCCCTGGACTTATTTTTCGTAGTAGGATAGGTATAGGCTAAATCATTCCTCACTTACTCTCTGTATTTGTGGGCTCTTCCCAGAGATCAGTCTACAAAAGAAACATCTGGAAACAGATGTCATCTCTCCCTAAGTGTCTCTAGTGCAGCAGCAGATGGAGTGTCAGCAAGCCTTCATTCTGCTTCCATTTCTGTTTCGGGTCTGCTCATGTACATTTCTCCATGTGTAAAAAATAGGAGCTAGCTATCAGTAGCTAATCAAATACATGAAGTAAGTGTTGACCTTCCGCTGGCTAAAAGGAGAATGGGAAGAGAAAGATAATGGTGGCAGCATATGAAGATGTTGGTGAGCACCCCAAGCATTGCATGTGCAGAGACCACAGATCTTGTTTTCACCTCAGATGTGCACAGCCTGATTTGAAGGGTCAGCTCAATGAATTCAGTGAGAGAAATCTGTTTTAAATTCTAGAGCATTTTACAGTAGGATAGTTGAATTTTCCACTGACTCACTTTGCTACTGGGCCTTCTGTGATTGCTAGGCCTGAATGTCAGGCTGCACTTGTTTGCCTAATGTCATCCATCAATTATCTCTGCCTGGAATCAGTGTAACTAGGCTGATGAAATGTACACCATAAACAACAATTATGATGAACATTAAGGAGAGTTTTCTAGTGAGTATATATATGGACAGTGATTCAAGGCTGTGACTTTGTCACTCATTTTAACTTCTAAAAGCTAAGCTACTTTTTTGCAACCCGTTTATCCAGCCTTTTCTGCAGTGGCTTTCCTATCCTTACAAGTATAAAACAGAATAATGATGTGGTAGTATATCAATATGTATAAGCTCTACACATGCAATGAGGTATGCAGTAAAAACACCTACATGCACTCATAATTACATGCATTCTGATATACTTGCAAAGCTTTGTGATTGCCATTAGTCTTCCTCACTAATTTTTAACTTTTTGTGTAATGCATATACATATGGTTTCTAGGCATATGTAAAATTATTATGATATTTTTATTCATGGAATTTATGTGCATGTGAGCATAAAGTAGTAGCTTTCATACTGAAACAAACTGCTAGAGTGGGATGCCAAAGACAAGACAAATATAAAACCTAGGTAGGAAGTTGGGACATCTGTTTTCTGATAAATGTTATGCATTTTATTTTTCACTTATCCAGCCCTGTGCTATTTATCACTTGTGTTTACCTGCTGTACTTGCTGCATGGACTGCAAGTGCCTGAGGCAGGGACTGTTTTCTTTGTTATATGTCTGTACACTACACAGTACAATCGATCCTTGATTACGTGCCTAGGCAGGGCCATGGTGTATATAAATAATAATAACTTTCCAGTGCATGGCCTTTTGCGACTGAATTAAAGACAGAGTGGGACGGTGAAATAGCTGTATTGTAAATTGAAGTCAATAAGGACACCAGACAGGCCTTGCTGTCCCTGAATACATCATAAAAATAACATACATGAATAGTGAAACTCTATTTTGGTTCAAAAGAGCCATTAACTAGCAATGACCTATATTCACTTTATTTCTTAGTGTAATTTGGATGACCTTCCATACTTGTCAGCCAGGACCCAGCTGGATTTTCTGCCAATGCCTTAGGGAATGACAGGTCTGAGTGGTCTTCATAATCCATTAATCCTAATCCAATCTACCAGTATAAAAAAAAGGCTGTTAATTAATACAAGCAGTCCAAACAGTTTATGAACTAGACATTTATTCCCTTGGAAAATATTTGGAATAACATATTCACAGGGAGATATATTCAACATGGAAGAGTATAGTTGCAAGGTAATTGTGGTCTTGTCCCACTCTATTAATTTTTTAAAAAATATATATTCCCCCAAGTTTATGTCAAAAGAATATGGAACTACTTTGTAGTTGGGAGCTTGAAAGGAAGGTCAGTGGGCAGAAGCCTATGAGTATGGCTGGGTCCTGCAATCTTCTTTGATGGACTGCTATTTCAGCATCAAGCAGCTGAAAGGAGGAAGAGTTAAGGCTGTCTGAAAATCAGAGTTCGTCATCATCGAGTTTCTGCAGACACTGTAGGCAAGTGTGCAACAGCTGGACTGGACTGCCATAGGGAAGGATGTAGCCTCCTGGGTACACAGTAGTCAGCAGAACTGGGGGATTTAAAGGATGGCTTTGGTCCTTGAACAGTTCCTGAAAGTGGATTTTAAAGCCTAATGAGGTCCCTGTGGTCTGTGTAATGAAGCTGACTGTCCATGACAGTCCCCTCTAGACCAAGCTTCTTCCTTGGAGGCAAAGTTATGGAGGTGCACTTTACTCTTCTGTTTTGTAGGTCACAGGGGTACTACTAACTAGCATCAGATTCCCACCTAAAAGACATTGTTGAAATAGTCCTGTTGAGCATAAAATTAAGAAGGAAAAACACTACAAGGCATGAAAACCTCTTAGGAATAGAGAGCAATCAAGAATATCATTATAAATTAAAATAAATTATGCTGCAAACCTTATTTCTCAAATTACTCTCTGCTAAGGTCTTTAAAAAATGTCTCTAGTAAACTAGCTTTATTTCTTACCTTGATCTTGACTCATCCAGACTGTTTTTATCCAAGTCTCCATTTCAGGAAAATATTAAGACAAATACCTTCTGGAAGAGGAATTCACAACTGCCCTCATGACAGTGGTGATATCATCACCTTTATCATGGCTCAGCTAAGCTTTCCATTGTTCTTGGCTGTGTGTTGGTAACATGGAGTTCCAAAGAGCCTTATGACCGTTGTGGGAATAAAAAATTTCCTGATGTTATTCCTGGGAAAATCCTGGCAGCAAGAAGCTGTCTAGCCCCTGAGTAATCCTATTCAAGTCTGACAGGGTCTGGCAGTGCAAAACTTGACTGGTTTGAAGTTCCTGTTCACTGTGAGGCTTATCAATACTTTCTGCCAGATCAAACATTTACTTAGTAGAGTTTTGATATGATGCAGAAAAATTTAGGTCATCCCATTTTTTAAATCAGGGAAGTTCTCATTAGAAATCAAAATTGTGAAAAAACCAAATAAGTTTGAGAAAGCCTTCTAGTATATATCTCAATATTTTCCAATATTACAAATGTTTACATGCTGCTAGCAAAGATTGAGTAATTTCCCTTGTTTTTACATTTTAAAACTTGTTTAAAATTTTAGGGAAGAAATTTAGGAAGTCTCCCATAGCCATCTGGACCATCTTAAATAATATGTGTGACTTGCCTGGTTTACCCTATGGCAGCTTTGAATTTGCTCAGCAGAGACTTAGCAGTATGTGTGGTATATCACATATAGCTGTCAGGGCAGAGAAACTAAAAGCAAGACAGCAGGGGAAGTGGAAAGGCTTGCAAAAAAAGGCACTCTAGACTATTTTTTTTTCCTGGATTACTTTTTTGCTTCTGTGGTTTGAAGTTTTGCACGCCTCACAAAGTAGTTTATGAGTTCATAAAGTTAATAAAGGCAGTTAGTGCCCAGAAGTACTGTTTTTCTTGTAATGTAAGCTTACTTGTCACTTGGCAAGCTAATGCAAAATCTTCCTAGGTAAAGAGAACTTTATGCTGTTTAAGGACAGTAAATTCAATTGACATATGCGTGTATGTTTGATTGTAAGCACACATGTGTGTGTGTGTGTGTAGGTATTATACATTTCAATTGGATTTTCCTCTCGCCTTCTTTGAGCTTCTTTATTCACAGTATCTCAGTCTTGGCTCAGTTACTGATCCATTTTTACATCTTAGGTAATATTTTGAAAAATGCCATTGTATGTAAGGAAGTAAACGGCATTCAGACTCTGAAGGCAATTTAGGTGCTTTTGAAAATGGGGTCAAAATTTCCTTGTCATTTGGATGCATACAAATTTTTACTTTCTGTGGTTATAACAATTTATTATTAGTATCACAGAAACATAGAGGAGGCCAGTCATGAGAACAGAACTCCATTGTGCTAGGTTTTGAATAAACATATTCTAAATAGACAGCCTCTGACTCAGACAATTTAGGAATTACTTTTTTTCCCCTCTGTCTGCCCCTCTCTTTTCTTTTTTTATTAGTTGTTTTTAAGTAGAATGCAAGTAATGTTAAGATTTAAATGTACAATGTTTGAGTAGTTTGGAGGGAAACAAAACTGAATTCACTCATCCATGGTTTTTAGTAAGGAAAAAGAACAGTTGCAAAAATGCTAAAAATTCTGATGCTAAAAATTCTACTTGTTGGTAGAATAATTTATTAGATTTTCATGTATTGTACATTAACACAGATGTCTATTGATTTAAAGGAGTGGGGCTGTGTTCTTTTGTATCAGACCCACTTGGCCTCCAGAAGCACTTAAAGAATTCTGGCTGGATAACTGTGGTCAATGTTCTTTGCTTGTGTGGATACATACACTTGTCAGCAAGGTAAAAGAACTTTTCCCTCTTGTCCTCTTTACATGGCTAGTCTAAAAGCCAACACAATTCTGATACATTGTCGCAAAATATTTCTTGTAAACTGCAAAAAATGAGTGGTATCAGAGAGTCTGAGGTAACTCCTTAGGAGATGGATGTACATCTATAGTCAGACACTCCTTCCAAACTGAATAGTAAATGTGTGCTGTGGTGTGTTCAGGTTCTTAGCATCTGTTGTCCAGAGCACCAGAACTCCTCTCTTCTGCATATTTCTGGAATTCTTCATCACTGAAACCACTGTGTGTGGAGGCTGGTATTTTCCCTGACTGTCTCAGCAAGTGAAGCTGGAAAATATCTGGGGTATTTATCCGAACACAAAAACTCAGGAATTTTCCCTGGAAATGAAAAGACTAGAATTTGTTCCTCCCTATCATTAAAACAGTAGAATACTGAGATAGTTGTGTAGAACCTAACTTTGTTGTATTAAACATATGAGATCTCAATATATTATTTAGCTTTAAAGTCTGTGAGCAAACAATAAATGATTTTTTTGTTGTTGCATTTGCAAGTTTTCCAAATTAATTAAAGTATTTGTAAAGGAATTACCAACAGTCACTGAAGTAACTGCTTGGGAAAAGAGGGGATGAATATATCCTGATTGAGGTTTAGTGAGTTCTTTCTGTTTGGGTTTAGTGAGATTTTTGTGGGGGAGGAAGCAAGTGGTATTTTTTGTTGTTCTTTAACCTGGTACTGCCTGTGAGCTAACTGGATCAAGCAAATAGCTCAGGTCTGACCTAAAAAGTAGTGAAATATAAGGTTTCAACAGCATTTTGTTAGATTTGTAAATGCAAACAAGAAAATAGAAATATATTCAGAAATTGAGCCCATTTCCTTCTTAATTTTTAAATTTTCTCCCTTCTTTCATCTCCCATACTTTTTTTCTCTCCCTAAATATTGATTATTGACAAAATCCCTAACTTGCCTTATATTTAGATTTTTTACCTGCTAATTGTTGAAAATTAACCATGGGCCCAATCATTTCAAGCTCTGGGGCTCTTTTGTTTTATGACTGAGACAGAAATGCTGCACAGAATTATGCATGCACAGAGAAACCTGCTAACCAATAGAAAACAGTACTATTGATGATCAGTAAAAGTGTCCTGAAAATCAATGCACAGTAGGGGTTTGAAATGTTAGTGATTTCACCAGTGTTTCAAGATTCATCTACCAATCTCAGCTACACCTTAGCACTAAAGTAATTTCATTGGCAGAAATCAGTTAAGTGTTCTACGTTTTTAAAATTACAAGGGCTTTCTTGCTGAAAAAGCCCTGTATCTGCAATCAAACTTTCCACAGACTTGGCCATATCACACACACTCAAACACAAAGGGAACAGTTCATGTGATCTCTCTCTGCTCCTTATAGAAGATATAGGTGTAGCATTAGGGAACCATCTACAGCTAGTTAACCTGTAGCCCTTACAGCCCTTACAGCAATTACTGTGCTCACTAAAATATGTCTCCTCATTTCAGTGCAATGATGGAGCTCTGGTTCCTCGTGCCCAATTATATTGCAGCAAGATCTCCTTCCTGCAGCACAGTCTGGGAAAAAGCCTGGTACAGGCCCAACTGAGTTGCTGGTTCATGAATGCTTTTGCACTGGAATTTTCCAAAATCCTACTTATGTCATTTACCTCACCAGACTGATGCTTTAAACCAGGATGTTTTAAAAAGGACCTTTCATATGTGAAAGGATCACATTTACTTTTGTGCCCTACTCTGACATTTTAAATGGAATTCGTGAATCTGCTTCCTTTGCTTCTTTTCTTCAGTACGCTGTTCATTCAAACTAGAAGTTGATAACTCCTACAAGAACAAAACACAGCTTTTTATTTTGGGAGATGGAGAGATGTTTGGTTTGCAAATGAAATAAGAAAAATGAATTGAGATCTTCCTCTGTAGTTGAAAGCATTCCTTTGTGAGAAAATTCATTTCTCCTCCCAATCTATTTCTTTTTGAAGAAGAATTCTTTGCCTGACCTTTACAGCCAGTTTCTGACCTCTTTTTACCTCATTTTAATATGTGTGTGTACATGTATATTCAATGCTCAAAGACAGAATACTGGTACTTCTTTTCTCATCTTTGTGCTAGATGAATAGATGAATAGATCACATGCTAAGGATTTTCTTCTCCCTACCATGACCACTGTGAATATGCATACACACACACAGAATTCCATCTAAGTCTCTTGTTTCTGAAGATGTTTAAACAAGAAATAAAACCATAAACCCAATAAAAAAGTAAAATACACAAAAATAATAATAGGTTGGAAAGTTGACATAAGTAGCTGGGAAATCTTTCATCTCCTGTTAACTCAGGTGTGTTTTATTGGTCAGACACAGTTAGCTAAGAACATTTCCAAATATAGATATGCAAGTCTCTGCCTTGTTTTTTCTATGATTTTTATATTCTTGCCACAAACATCTGTTAATAGAACCAGTCATAAGTATGAATGAATAATGAAGGGCTGATAAGCTTTTTAAGATCATGTCTATTTTATTAAAGAAAGTGAATGCTGCATCTTGGTTTTTGCTTAGTTAATCCTATTACTTCCTAAAATAATTCCTCATGACTGGCCAGAATTAAATCTAACAGGAACAGCAAATGCCAGTTCAGTCTCACTTAATCTGATCCTAATCTGATGGTAGACATAGTGATTTGCTTCAGCATGACCTTCATGTGTTTCTTTGTTCTTAATTGGCTAATTGTGTTTACTTGATCAAACAGTATTATACAAAATCTGGAACACAAAAGTTACCCTTATTGGTTTTAAGCTTTTTTATTACAGAATTAGAGTTTTCAAGAAAAGTAACAAAGAAAGATCTGAACTATGTTAGTCGTGTCTTTGCAAAACTGAGGAGGAAAGAGCTGGAAGGGCACCAGTGATGAAACTGGCACTGATACTTGCTGAGAGCCAAGACAGTTCAACTTTTTTTTTGAAGGCACCATTTTAATTCCTAGCTGTCCTTTCAGAGAGCTTTTTTTTTTTTTATGAAAGAGAAAGGGAAGAGAGAGATATTTTATACTCTTTCAATGGGGAAAGATCCATGTAACTTAATGAAAAACTACAAAGTTTTTAACTTTCATTTTCATGTTATATTAATACAGCTTTCAAATCTTAATTGGTCAATTGGCTTAACACGGGGTTAATTAGCATTTTTTGAAATTGACCACACATATTAGAAAAACAAAAACAAGGCAAGGAGCTCCAATATGTCAAAAAATTAGTGGAAGAGATGGAAAAAGAAGATAGACCAATCTGGAATCTAGCATATAAGGTTTATTTTTTAAATCTTAAATAATCATATATCATATACCATTTTAATTTATTAGGTTTTCACATACTGATATTCTAGAGACATTACAAGTAATTTTTTTAATCTGAAAATTTTATCTGATTTTTTCCCTGAATTTGCATTCATAGATTTGTTCATTTTAACATTGTTTCTTTTTCAATATTGATCTGGATACTCTTAAAGTAATTTGAAATTGCAGTTGCTGTTGCACTTCTTTTATTTCCCCAATATTTCTTAATGTTTAAGAGTAAAAATAGTATAGCAAATGGAAAAAAAAAATCTCTAATTTTGGGTGGAAAAATTTCCATTTTCTTCCCTTACATATTTATCTTGGGAGTTTAGCAGCTAAAAGTGATAAAAAACTGTTAAAATGCATTTGAACATGTGAAGACTGATTTATTGTAAGAGCTCTTCATTAACGAGGAAGGCAATAAGTATTTTTGAGTGACTTTAGAGACATTAACGCAGCTTCTATGATCTATGGATAATACAGATAAAATCAGACCTGTATTTTTTTTAAACTAATTTCAAAGTTTGGTCTCAGCAAAAATGATATTAATACTGATGCCAATCTTGAGTTGTTATCAAAAATCCATTTGATTTTTTTTTTCACAAGGCTTATTACAGCTTAGTGATCACATTAAATCTAATTAGTCATCACTTCTTGCTTCTAAAATTTACATGCACAATAGCTTATTTTCAGAAATGTGAAAGAATCTTTAATCGAGAAAAAAGCCTCAACAAACAAACAATCAAGCAGCAAAACAACAACAATGAAGCAACTCAGAAGATTTAGTTGTTGGCTGATGTGGTATCTGAAGGAAAAGTGTGTCAAATTAGGTCGTCAATGAAATCAGAGTCTGCATTGCTTTCATAAAGAAGTTTTAGGACAAAACTCTTCAAGAGAAATCATAACAAGCAAACTAGATACTGCTATGTAATCCTTGGTGTCAAACCTGTCACCTAATTAATCAGCATTCTCTTCCAGGGTCACTTCATTCTCTGTCAATATCCCAGTTTGATCCACTCCCCTTCCAACAGTTAAAAGTTAACAGGGTGAGACATAGAAAATAAGCCATTTGAGGAGGGAGGAGCAGTGTGCTTCTCTTTAAAACAGAGGAGATTATTACTTATTGCAGGAGGTACTTGATGACATGGTGCACAGCATTCTCTGTGTCACATTTGTTATGTTTCACAGGTGTTCTAGGTACTTAATTTGTTTCTGGACCACTTGAATTAATAATGCTCTGAGCTCCCATAGCCATGCAAACCTGCCTGGACAGGAGAGGCTGTAGTAGCTTTTCGTTTCAGTGGAAACTCTTACTAGTTTTCTAGTGAATTTTGAAACTAACATTCTTGGTGGCTCTAATTTTAAGATAAATCAGTCTTTTTTTTACGTTAAAGCAAATGGTAATCCAGATTTGATAGAAACCTGCAAACTGAGACAATAAAAAAAGCGAAAGTACAATGTTTGTAGTGTCACCATAAGAAGTTGAAAAATGGTTGGGACTTATGTGCCCGTACTTAGTTTTGGTTTGGTACTGTGGCAGTGTAGAAAACCAATATTATCAAATCTAAAGGGTACTAAATGTAGGTTCATAAGTGTGACTTGACTATAGAATGTGCTTGCTTCCAGTCTCCATCTCAAAGACATTCAGTCTTAACCTTTAGCCTATGAGTCAGAGCCCTCCATGTCAGCAGGGGATTTAGATATGTAATCCCCACCTTCCAAAGCCTCCATAATTTCTACCTGTGGGCCAAACGGTAAGGAGAATTTTGTGGGAAAAAACTGCTGCTATTTTTTTCTAAAAGGTGGAGGTTCTATATTTTATCAGAGGTCTTCCATACAGGTCTCAGCTGGCAATGATTGCTTCTGACTAAGAGGCTGTGTCAGGGCTGGATGGCACACTGGAGGAACAGCTGGGGGACCAGAGGTATAAAACTACCCTCTTTGTCCTCAATAGGGTGATCAGGGAGCCACCAGGCAGTGCTGCAAAAATCAAAAGTATGGGGAGTTGTTTGGAGAGCTGAAAGTAATGTTGGATTTTTTTTCTAAGTCAGATTTACTGGTAAATATGGCTCTAGGCTGACTAATAAATAGTTATCTATTCACTGGTTTTCAAGCACACATACCCTAACCAAGAGTTCAATTATTCTGCAGCCCATAAAGAATTCTTTAAAAGGAAAGTTCTTTTCCTTTCTCTATAGGATTCATCTGACTAATATAATGCATCAAAAGAATAAATAGTGTTTCAGGTGAATTAAAGTTGTTGTTTTGCTTAAGTTTTTTCCTTCCTCATTTTTCTTGTTATGGACATATTTCTCCCACAGAAAATTGTTAACAACATATTTTACCTTAATTATATTTTTCTATAAATTTTATGAAGCGCTATTTCACTCACTTTTTTTAAAATTAGAAAATTACCATAGAAACTGTTTCACATTTTAAAAAAGACATCAGCATGGTAAGGAAAATGTAAAAATAATGTCCACCATTCAACAGAAGAAAACACTTTTATGTTCCATCATTTACCTAACTAATTTTGCTTCCTATTAAAAATAAATGCTTTTGCTACTTGTTCATCTTGGTAGCCTCATTTAGTTTACATTGTAGCAAGTAAGAGGAGCTTCTGACAGTAAACTGTGGATCTCAAATGACAGCACCCTGAAGTGACCTCCAGAGGTCCTCTGGTCCAAGCCCTCCAGCTCAAGCAGGGCCAGCCAGACTCAATTACCCAGTACTGTGTCCAGACACATGTTTAGTATCTCCAGTCGTGGAGACTCTGCAATGTCCTTGGGCAACACGCTTGTGCTTTGTCACCCTTACAGTGAAAAAACCCACAACATTCTCATGAGGTAAAGTGGTATTTTGAAAGAGAGACCATTAAGGTAAAGACTAAACACTCATCTGTGGATATCTTAGAATGTTCTGCATCTTCATTTCTTGTTCAGTTCAAGAGAAGCTGATGGAGTTGATATAACACTCAAAACCTTAGAAATGCTTTTCTTTGCATACCAGAACCAAATCCTTTGTGTTTTACACCCTTGTTTGTGTCCACTTTAAGGGCTGAATATCACAGGTACTCCAATTTGTACCCTCAGGGCATGAAGGTACCTTATTCTGATCATGCAAAATTGAAAGCCAGGATGCATATAATTTGAAAACATAGCTTTTAGAATCAGAGTAAGTGTTTAATATATTAAAAGTTCATCAGCTCTGTGATCTTTTCTGTGCTGGTGGCACAACAATTATTTTTTGAGAAGCAGCATGAGATGTCATAAACACAGGGTTTTCAGCTGACTGCCCTCAGCTGAAGGAAAAGCTGATTTGTGAGGGAGAAAGCTATTCAAACACCAGCATCTTTAACAATAGCAAGAGGAATAAAGAATGCTGCTATCTAAGGAAATTGCTCTTATATGAATGTGTTTAGGTTGTGGGAGTGTTTTTAATGCACTCAGTGTGAAAGGCTTCTTCATAGGAAATTGAAGGAATTTCTTTGGTTTCTTCTTTTTTTTAAATTTTAATTTTTAAGGAATTCTTTTGTGTTTTCCCAGTTTTCCTATTCAAGGAAATTGAAGACAAAAAGGGAAGGTAGCTGATTTTATATAGCCCACATTAGTCATCATGTGTTTGGAATAATGTAACATTGACATCATTCACTAATTCTGAGCAAAATAATATATTTTGAATCCAAAAACTAAAGGCCAAATCCCAGGATTTCTAGCCAGAGCTGTGAGTTATGGATGTGAGTTATGGTTCCTTTGTACAATGACTAAAGCAAGGCAAACTATTCATGGTAAATACTTTATTTGGTTTATTTTATTCAGATTTTATATGTGAAATTTTTTCACAGGATGAGATTTTTGCCTATATATTGGCATCTTCAAGTTTGTGTGAAAAATAAAAAACAGGAATATTTTGCATCAAGATGTTTTAGCCTTTTGTTCCAAAACTGTTCCCTTCAGCTACTTAATATTTATTTTTGCCAGCAAGAACATGAAGGCACCAAAAATCATCAGACAGAGTACTCTCTGTAGGCAGAAGAGTAGAAGGGAATTTTAACTGCCCCATTGACTGATAAGGTGGGTACTCCCATGCCTGCCTGCACACCTCAGGGATTGCATCTGGGTTATGCTTACACTGCTGCACACTGGACTCTGCCAGTGTTAAAGGAGGGGAGAGGAGCCACACAGCTGAATAACTACAATCGTCAATGGAAATAAGCATTTCCACTTTATTGTTTTAATCACATTTTTTTTCCATCTGTCTTTTCACTCGGTTTCTAGAAAATCGGCTGATTTTTTGGACAGGTTTTTGGCAAGATGGGATTTGAGGAGATATTTACTCAAAGGTTTGAAGGAGAAGAGAATTTAGCTGGTAGAGAAAGGCTAATATGGCTGAAGTAAAAGGAATGCTTGCATTTATGTTGACAGAGAAGCAAAAAGGGCTAGTATATACGTGGAGCTGAGATGGTAGTGCATTTGCTTTTGGAGAGAGCAGTGTTCATAAGCAAGGAAAATCTAGAGCTGAAAGCTAATTGTGCCATACATGACAATATATTATAACTAATAATATAAATTTATAATCTTTATTAGAAATGAAAGTATAAATATGCCATTAAAATTTCTTTGATATATATTTTTAATACAAACATATTTTTATATTTCTTATAAAATTCCAGAATGAAGCTTATTTATATTCAGTGGTCAAAATGGAAAGCTACAAGTCCCCCCACCTCACTGAGAACTATTCATCAATGTCCAAAAAGTGTCAGTATCTGTGATTATGGTTTTGAGAAGTGCTGGGAAGGCATCATATATCAGCCAGTTTTGATCAATGGTTGTATTGCCTTCAGTTATAAACACAGAACTTCTTTTTCCAGCTGCTTACCACGAAGCAGCTGCTATTATATTTTTATCTGAATTTTTGCTGCTCCCATTTTAGCACACAGCCTTTGGATAACATTTGGATAATCAATCTTTTGGCTGCTTATCTAAACCACACCCAATATGTCAAGATTTGCCCTTCACCATTGATGTAAATTTGTTTTATTAGTCACATCAGTTAGAGTACTTTTAATTATCATCATTATTCAGTAATAACCTCATGTATGACAAGAGAAAGGATACCAATGGATATTGAATCTCTTATCCAAGAATAGGAAGGTTATTGAGTGAGATCTATTTTAGGAAGAGGAAAAGAGCAGATGAAAGGCAATATTCAAAGCCCTTCTTAATAGATTTATAGGTTAGCAATAGATTAATAGCTATAAAGATAAACACATGTGTGGATACTGAATTCTGATACTACTTTCCTGGTTTTGGATACCATTTAAATGTGCATATTTATAAAAATTTTACAAAGAATACAGACTTTTTCCAAGTCACACTTGCAGTACTTCTGAAGTTTCACTTGAGGCACTTGATTAAAAAAAAAACATTTACTGAGGACAGGCTTTCTCCATGGGAGTACAATGAAAGAATCGACAAAACCAATTTCACTCTAATTTGAGAATGCAGTGGTAATACCTCTCTGATGATCCTGATCTGTCTCACCTTGTACCCTACTGTGTTAGGGATGGGGAAAGTATCTGTTTGAGCACATGTCTAATGGGCTTGAATGGTGTAGGACTGAAACCTATTCTGGTAATGGAGCTTTATAAAAGGCCCTATGGTCTTTGAACCTGGCACTTTTCCCAAGCAGAGGGGCACAGTTGTGGCTTCCTTGTCATTTCTGTGCATTAAATAAAAATGAAATCAGACTCCAAAGTAGCTCCTTCCCAGATCACCTTTGAAAATCACAGAGGCCTACTAGCAGGGAACAGCAATGGAGGAAATTGGAGGCCAAAGGGTTTATTCCAAATATACCGCAGAGCTCCCACGGGAAGTAGAACAGCTGAACTACCACAGGGCATAACAGAACAGTCAGTAGGAAGGAGAATGTTCAAATCATTGATGCTGGAGGTGACCAAATTAGTGTACATAGGTTTGTATGTGATGAATTTCCCTCCTGTTTGGGAATCATTAGGAAATGGGTTGTCAGAGGTTGGTGTTTCTTGCTGTACACAACACACAAATTTGTGCAGCTAAATAAATCCAGTCTAAGTATGTGCATTGAAAAGGGTATAAATTTTGCCTTTTTTTTTCTACTTCAGAGAGGTTTTAAATAGTAGAAAAAGCAAACTGTTACCAACATGGCACATTGCAACATTGCTTTTCCCTTGCTAAGCTGCGAAGTCCCAGTCCTGCTAGCACTGGATCCAGTGGAATGAACCATGCCCTGAAGCTGATCTTGCAGAATAGCCTTCACCATCCCACCATGCAAAACAAGAGGAGCTCAGCACCTCATCTGAACACATGCCTCCCTGTTCCACTTTCACAGATACCTCCCTGGACTTCAGGAATTTTTCTTTTTCAATACTTTCTAATGGCAAAGCTGGACTACACCAATTGCTTTACAGTGACTTTAGATAGCTAAGCCAAACAAACTTTAAGGTGAGAGTCCAGGAAGCAGAATGCTATCATTAGCCCTGTACATTTAGCTAGTCAGAACTAAATGTTAAATCCTCCATTACTTCAGATCATAGGGATCATGGATAGTCATGGATCATCACCAGACTACCCCAACCACTCAGAAAATAAGCTTTCCTCCATGCTGCTCTTTTTTTCTTTTTCATATAAACTGGCAAGTTTATGTGGACAGTTACTGCATTCAGGGAACCTATTAATTGAAAATGACAACTTCAGGGAAAAAAAACTGGGTACATTTCAGTCCAAATGGCAAAAATATTGGTTTTAGTTTTGAAAAGTTAACCATTTAAAATAACTGAAGTGATGATTAAAAAAAATAACCACCATTTCTTTAATGATAAAAACTTGAATAGTTGAGTTACACATTTTATTTAGGTCAAAACAAAACAAAAAAAAATGGGTTCTTTTTCCCTTTTTTAAACCAAGAAAAAAAATACTCAGAAAACTCCAGTACTCCTGTAATACCAGGCTCTGTCTAGTGTTAAAAGAACTCACAGACTGAATGTCCCCTCATATGACAAAAGATGGAATTTTATACCTGCTAGCATTAAGTTGACCCTTTAGTACAGATGGAGCTTAATGTTACAATACCATGTCACTGTTCTTCCTTTTGTCCTACCTGCATTAATTGAGGAGCCCTTTTGAAGAAAGGAGTGTGGTGCCAATTACCACAAAAAATGTGTGAAATTCTGATTCATACCTGTGATTCAGGGGACCATACTTTGTTCAGTTTCTTTGAGAGCAAAAAATCAAGGGGAGATTGACGTTTTATTCCCCCTCTCTTCAAGATGGAAGTAAATTAGTACATTATCCACCTCTCAACTGACTCATAGAATTCTTATTTCAGATCATAATGTTGTGCTCTTTGTGACAGAGACAGGGTTATTTTTTACAGGGCTCTGTAGAAAAAAAAATCATGAGCAAACCTTTAGCTCCACTAGGTTTGCCTACCGTTGCATTTTGTTAGCATTTTGCGGTACTGACCTTTCTAAACAGAGTCAGCAATTTGCATGAAGATTAGGGCTCTGGACATGATCCCCATTCCTACAGTAGTGCGTGAAATACTGCTGTACCACTGACTTGTGAGCCCACAAGCCATTTTCTAAGGCACAGCAGAAAACACCATTACAGAAAGAGACTGGGAGTGGAGAACAGAGCAGTAAATAATGTTAGAAGACTGGTAGAGGAAGAGAACATTAATTTTTTAGCCCACTTTCTCTTTTTTTTTTTTTTTTAGTTGTATTATTACTCTTACTTTGTTTAAAAGCAAACTTTAGCTTTTCCCATTTGTTCTTGATTTTAGTGACCACAGATGCCTGATGTTTAACCACAGATTCAAATGCAGTGAAGGAAGGCAGTCACCTTTGCCTTTCCCCACTCCAATTTTTTTCAAATGTAGCAGTTAGAGGCAGACAAATCGTTGAAGAAACACACAAGCACAAAGGAAATACGGGGCAGGAATTAAGGTCAATGATTATCTTCTGCTTCTACAGTCATTTTCACCTTTTCAAAATGAGCCCAAAGAGGTGCTAAATCACTATCAAGGCCAAGCAGTACCCATTCATATCCACTTCACACTCAAACAAGTCACTCCACGAGGAGGAAGGTACTCGAGGATCAGGGCCCTAATCTCTTTATCCTAGTCAATTCATGACTTGCCTTGGACAAATTGCCAAGCGGCTGTCCACTCCTGCTGAGCCCGCAGAGGGCTAAGCCATGCTGTGAATGGAACATATGGCCCTTCTGACAGCACTTAGGCTGTAATCAAGTCTCAGCATGACAGAAGGTTATCTCAGATCCATTATATATAGACTGCAGCTCAATCCTTTCTGTTTGTTGCTCCGTCTTCTATAAATTAGGAAGGCTTTTAAGTTCAATAAGCAGGACGTGCATTCCTGTGCATTGTGGTCTGAAACATGCTATGGCTTTGCATTCACAACAATGCTCTGCAAGCATGGCAGAGCTATTTACTAAGCCTCAGCTTTCTGCAAACACTCAAAGGGACAGACCCTGACAGCCCTTCTGGATTCTGAGGAGTCCCCAGCTTACCAGGCAGACAACCTTTTTGTGGTGGCCACAAAACTGCATACAGGGTAAGGCCTCAAAGTTGAAAAGACCAAGTGAAAATCCTTAGTTCACAAGTATAGAATCATAGAATCATAGAATGGTTTAGTTGAAAGGCCCTTTAAGGACTATCTAGTTCCAACTCCAATGCTGTGGGAGGTTATACCTTTCCACAGTTTTGTGGCTTTGCCTAGCCAGAATTGAATGCTAAATTCTCAATTGTCAATTGTCAGAAAGGCCATCAATTTTCTGGCTGTTGGGAGAGGACATGCTCAGAGTTCAGCTTTCTACATGATTAAACAGATCTGATGGCTGGCTAATATTGAGGGTTCCCAAAAGCTTGTAGGGGTTTTTAAAGGCAGCAAGCCACGAGGAAGGATGAAGGTCTTTTCCACACGGACTCACCTCCTGACAGCCGGACATTAAAATTACCTGTGTTCTTCCTTCACAGAGGTTCAAGCTGGGGCTAATAGGCAGTTTTGGTGGTGTTTCCTTTGGACAACATCTGAAGCAGAGTGGAAAGGAAGTAATAGATTTCTCCTCAGACTAGTCAAATATGATGAATGTGACCAGGACTTTTGAAGGCACTATACTTCCAAGGCATCTTGGTGTCCAGTCCAGATTTCCTCCAGTTTCCTCCACAGAATGGTACAGCTTTGTACTGCCTTTTGCTGTGGGCTGTGGCCAAAACCGGTGAGCAGATAAATAGATTTTTCTTCCTCCTTCTATACACGCCTGCACTGGTAATACAAGTTCTCCTAATTCCTCCTGAGGGTTTCAAAAGATGAAAGAAATTATGTCCTATCCAAACATAACAATAGTAATGATAGCACACAAGCAGATAAGGCTGTCAATTTAGTACAATTAACTATACACTCTGCAATACTTTCATTGGGTGATCTATTTTTACAAGGCAATCCAAAGGGAAAAGGAAAATATTTATAATAAAACAAGGGGATCAGAAAGGAACAAAAATTATGGGGAAGAAATAAAGCAATGGTGGACTTAAGGGTATGAAAGTGAATAAATCATGCAGAGGCACAGTCCACATTGATGCCATATGTCAGATAAAACTAACCAGAGTCATACCTGCATGATGCTGTCTGACTACTGGTTGAAATTAGAACAAATGAGACAGTGATAAGCATTTTTAGAAAAATATCTAAGGGTCTCAGAAAAATATTTGTAATGAGGAGCTCAGAGAGAATTTCTCCTTCTGCAAGTACTTGTGTCTACATTAATAAGAGCCATTTGAACTACTAACTCTAAATAAGGCCTCAAAGTAGAGATGTTTCAAAGAACTTTGAGCAAAAATGAGTGCTTGGTGTCACAAAAGTTAGATTTGTCATGGTGAGCTTGCCCAGGGGTGCCTGTTAAAACCTGGACTTTAACAATTAGAAGGTGCTGCAAGAAGTCAAGGAATAATCCCAAGAGGCTTGGAAAGATCACAGGAAACTTTTTAAGAGCTTCTGTGGCCACAGGCTATAACACAGAATGAGAGTGGTTCTTGCTTATTGGTGACTGACAGAACTGATGCAGATTTTGACCACATCAAATAGGAATAATGTAATGTATTGCTAGTGCTTCCAGGCTCAGGCTAGTTCCCCTCCTCGTCCTCTGAATATGACCTTATGGAAAAGGTGAATGTGCAGGGCAGGGGAGGAGACAAAACTCCCATAAAAGCTATTTGTCTATCCCAGCTTTCTGGATGACTCTAATGAAGATTGTTCTAACACTCCAGGGGAAAGTGCAAGTGGATGAAGCCACACTTATCCAGCAAAATGGGAACAGAGACATTAATATGTTTTTTTTGTGTGGTGATCACAAATGACAGATCTGACCTTTCATGAACTGCAGTTATGGGCAGGTCTGCAGAGCCTAAAATTGGATTGGACAGCATGTCTGCTAGAGCTAATAATGCTGCTGGTACTTGTCAGTGGTTATGTCACTCCTGCTCTTGTAAACTGTGAGCATAAACTTTGGTCTGGGGAAACTTAGTGACCCTCAGAGAGACAAGTTCATAAATCCTTACCAATATAAGACGTTCACTGGTGAATTTTGATCTGTTGAGATCTTCTGCGGCAATCCTTTCTGGGTGAGAATGCTGTGATGTGAAGTCTTTGATAGAGGTAGGTAGCTGAGGAATAACTTTGAAGAGGGACCTGATTCTCTGTAGAAAGATCAGTACCTGGAAGAAGTGCTTAGAACAGAGGGCTGTTTCTATATTTGATAATTTTGCCTGTTACAGGAGGAAGTGGGAACTGATGCAATATCAAAAGGTTGAAGTATAGACATCCCATATTGCACATGAAACGGAAGTCATTTCAACCAAAAGGGAAAAAAAAGCCCAGCAAACCTTCAAGGAAAGGTGGGGGGAGTAAGAAAAACAAGCAAGTTATTTTGAGAAAATACCTGGAAGGAAACATGGAACTTTGAAATTATTTTCTGGTCAGCAATAGGTTTCCACTTTTCAATTAGTCCCACTTTTCATTACAAGGCAGTACCTTTCCCTACAATGCTCCAATACACAGTCCAAAATGTATATCTCATTGTAGACTCTTTTTCCATTGTTGCAGTCTTTGAAATTGCCTTCAGCTTCCTGTGGGTAATACACGATGGGTTCCAAACTGCCAGACTGGATTTGAAGAAGCTCTTAGAAATTCAGTAACTCACAGCTAAAATGGCAGAGGACTTTGCAGTGGAGCTTGTATGCATTCATGTACTGACAGAACAGTGTCAGGAGTCAGTAACTGCTTCTAAAAAACTTGTTCAGCCATTAGAGAAACAATGAAGGGCAAGTTGCTCAGGGGATAGATTCTTATACATACTTTTAGGAACTATGTAGAATGGTAAACTTAATCATTGATCCCTACTTAAGATGTGTCTTTGCAGCTGTCTCCAATTATTCTATGACAGATGCAACTGTCATAAGATTTTTGCCTATTTATGGATTAAGTCGTTCATCCATCAGCAGGATAACTCTCTTTACACACTACCTCTTCATGCAAAAAAAAAAAAAATTTAAAAATTGCATATCAGACCTGGAACACAGCAGGTGTAGCTGTCTCCATACCATTGCCAAGTCTGCTTTATAGAATAGAATCACAGAATCATTTAGGTTGGAAAATACCTTCAAGACAGTTGAGTCCAACCTTTAACCCAGCACTGCCAAGTCCAGCACTAAACCATGTCACTAAGTGACACATCTACCTGTCTCATAAATTCCCCCAGGGATGGTGACTCAACTTCCTGGGCAGCCTGTTCCAGTCCTTGAAAACAGTTCCTCTGAAGATTAAATCTAAACCTCTGGCCCAGCTGTAGGCCATTTCCTCCTGTCCTATCATTTGCTGCTAGTGAAGAGTAGGCTCATCCAATCCATGAGCAGTTTCTCTAGGAGGATGCTGTGGGAAATGATGTCAGAGTTTTTCCTGAAGTCTAGATAGGCAACATCCACAGCCTTTCCCTTATCCACTGAGTGGGTCATACTGTCATACAAGGAGGTTTGTCAAGCAGGACCTGCCTCCATGGGGCCATTTTGTCTGGGCCTGACCCCCTTGTTGTCCTGTACATGCCAGGCAATGGTACTCAAGATGATCTGCCCCATGACCTCCACTGGCACTGAGGTCAGACTGGGGGGCCTGCAGTTCCCCAGATCCTCTTTCCAGTCCTTCTTGTAGTTATCACAATGGTTAGCCTCAAGCTAGCTTGGACCTCTCTGGTTATCTAGGACTACTGCAAATGATGGAAAGTGGTTTGGTGAGTACTTCTGTCAGCTCTCTGACTCAACAATACAGGACTACCCCACTGCTTCTCCTTCTTTTTCTCTCCCTTCCCAGGTGTCTTTAGCCATCCACTGCAGCACTCAGTTGTACAAGTCATCCCACATTTCTGTGAAGGTAACTATGTCATAGTTTATTGCTGCACAGTGACTTCTAGCTCTTCTTGTTTGTTGCTGCATGCATTGGTGTAGATTACATGATGATTTATACTTTTTGTTACCATGAGAAAAAAAATAAAAAACAAACACAAGTTATTTATATACCCCAGTTAAAAATGTCGCTTGGCTCAACTTTCTCAACACTGTTGCTAGTATTGTGAATATCTCTTCCCCAGGCTGGCATCACTACAGCAGCAAAACCATTATGAGATGCAGTTTTGCCAATGTAAATTTGTTTTTTGCTGGCTTTGCTTATCATGTTTGAAAGCCATTTTTTTTAAAAACAAACAAACAAGCAAAAACTAGCTATTGGTGGATGCCATATTTTTTTGCTAGAGCTAGAAGAATGTAGATGAGCTTTTGAAAGAAATCTTGCAAAAAAAGCATATGAATGTGTTTTCACTCTGGAACAGAAAGCAATATTCCCATCCATTCTAATTCTGCAAAAGTATAATGCTTCAGGAGAAGAGGTTCAATAAAATTCTTTTCCTGTGTGATTGAGAAAATTTAGGCCTAAACAAGTTTCCAATAATAAAGTATTTTGAATTTACATGGGATTTTTTTATACTACATAATTTAAAATATCTATTTTCATTAAGCAGTGAGTCCTAATAAATGCACCCCTGAAAGACAAGTAACTTTGTTCCCTTGCTCCTTCCTGACTCCAGCTTCTCTGTTGATTCATCTACACCATGCTGATTTTCCCTGCATCCATACATTTATTTGGAAAGATTCTCATTTTTTGTCCTTCCTCCTAACCATCCCACCCAAAAGTAAATTTGTATCATTTACAAACAGACCTACGTGCCATACAGCTCAAAACAAACATGGCAAGGAGTTGATCTGTTCTAATTTTTCTGGCTGTCCTCTGTATCTCCATTAAATGATTAAAGACTTTATTTTAGTCCTAAATTTCTTAAATAATATCTTATTTATGTTTTCCCATTAGAGATAAAAGTTCCACCTATTTGTCATTAGAAATTTGTCAGCCAGCCAATCTGTGATGGCTGCAGAGAGCTGAGATCAGCAAAATTAAACCCCTTTTATTTGTGTGTTTTTAATACATTTCTACAGGAAGAGAAGTAGCATATTGCATTAAGTAGGAGTTTTATCTTTGTAACTTTTTTTTTCTCATTATCAATTTATTGGTTAATTTTCTGAATTTAAATTCATCTTCCTTGAGTTTATCTGCCACAAGCAAAATAAATGCCCCAGGTATTGTTACTTCTTTTTGGCACAGTCTTAGTGTCCACTTTATGGACTGATGTGCTAATTTTCATTAGTTTGGATGAAAGAAGACAGTTTGGCATGTGGCCTCTGTAGTTCAAAGCCAAGCTACTTTAAGAGAAGACAAAAATTGTGCTTCATTTTTATATAAGTCCAGTCATTTAGTAGCATTATGGTTCTAAATGGGGTGAATGCAGAATATATACCCCTGAGATATTTGGGAAAGAAAGTCTGCATTTTGGAAAATTGGTCTGCTACTGCTAAAACTCATAATTGAATCAGCACTGGGTAAGAAATACTGTATTTTCTCATCAGTATTTTCAAGATGGGGAGAAATTGCGGACAACAAATTATGACAAAAAATCATTTTAAAAGAATTGTCTACAAAAAAAAAATTCTGACTTGTGAAGTAATGTGTGATAGCTTGAGTCAATGATATAATTTAGTTTTGGCAATTTCAACCTGTTTCAATTTGGTTCTCCAGAAATATTTCACTGTTTCTACCATAAGTTATATTTTCAACTGAAAAATAATTTGACCTGAAATGGAATCAGTTTATGAAGAGGAAAACAACATGTCATATTTTAATATATATTTTGCATTAGAAATGTTACTTGATTGGAATGAGTACTATTCTGTAGCTTTTCAGATTAAAACAAAGCAATAAAGAACAACAATTCCCAATTCCTTGTATTATCCTCTATTCCTTATACTATGAGAGAGCCAAAGGCAGTCACTAGGAAAAAGGGTCTGCCTGCCTAATTTTTAAATGTTGCAATGGATACTTTTAGGTTAAGTTCAGCTATAAGGAAGTCTTACTTTTCCTTCTGAGATGATCCTTGCTGTGCCATCTGTAACTGAAGTTAAAAAAATGCAGCAAGTGGAGACAGAAGTCCTTCGCTTCTTGGGCACATTACCCTTTCTGTATCATCTAAACGTTGTCATTCTGTGCTGTCTGACAGCACCATCTGGTTCAGAATATAATATCTCAGATCTGGCCATTTCTAGAGCTAGATGTGCTGCCACCATATATAACGTGAGTCACTTTTGCCTTTGTACTACGTCTTCTGAAATGATAATGCTGAGGCAGCATCTTCAGATGATCCAAAACCCCAGACTGTTTAAACAGAAGCAATGAATAATTCACATCAGAAACAGAGAAAAGCAAACAAACAAAAGTCAATGGGCATCTTCTGGTTAGCTGGGAAAGAAGGGGATACACTCTGCTGCCATTGTCAGAGAGTACAGAATAACCTTGCCTTGTGAGGAGAACTCTCTGGAGCTCTGCTAGCAGAGGCAGATCATTTAGAGGATCACTAGTTCCATATTACCCTTCCCTAATATGTCACCCAGGAATGAGCTATAGCATACAAAGCTCTCTCCCTACAGGTACAGCCTTCTGGGAATCATAACCACTAGAAATAAAGACAGTAGTTTTGTGTAGAATTGCACAGTGTGTTTTGGACTGGGGCAATCTTATCTAGCTCCTTAATTAGGAAAAAAAATAATACTCATAATAGTGGTTGTTCCATTAACAGGCAGGAAAAGTTTACTCTGGAAGATGAATGCAGAAATTCAGTGGAACACTCAAACTGCTTTGCACCACTTTCTGACAAAAAGCATCCATAAATCTGATTTTATGTGGCGGTAGCAATAAGCTTCTGACTGCTTTGTCTCATTAGAGTTGTGGGAAGAAATTGGAATATGTCTCTAGCCTGGCAAACTAGGCCCTCTACCTGTAAATTATTAAACCTTATGTGTGTCAGGTGTGCTTAGAAGGGAATGAGCCAGGGTACAGAGAGAAATAGAGGTTGCATTGTTAGGTGCAGAAGCCAGAAAAGAGATCAGAGGAAGACAATCATTTTTTGTTTTGCTTTAGCTTTGTCTGCTTATTAGGAAGCATGAAATAGCAAAACTACCTTTTAGAGGTCATGGTAACACAGGGAAAAAATGCATTGAGTGCACGGGCAGCTGAGTGAAACATAGAATGTGTGCTGACTAATATGGGCATTGGGTTTTGAGAAATACTCATACATAGGGAGTCATGCTCAGACCTAAGATATCAGTTTTTCATTGTATTGGAAATAGAAAAAAGATGCACATCAGAAACAGCAAATAGAGGGATTTGGATCAAATGATCTAGATTTTTATGTATAAACACTGGTTCTGCTGGTACAGCAGATGCACAGCATCAAAAAGATTTTCCACAGTATTGCTGAATCCTAATGGCTGCACCTACAACAAATATCTTCGCAAGTATCATGCACTACCATGAGTTCCAGGATCTCTAACCCACACCTGATTTTTTGGATGTGCCTGATTGACCCTGACACCTCCATGCATCATGAAACACTGTGAACAACTTTCCCATGGGTTTTATTTGAAATTATTTTAGGCAACCAAAATCTGACTCCAGGTTACACCTTTCATTGCATTTTTTTCAGGTTGACTGACCACATGCTTTAGTACACGGTAAGTGAGGAGAAAAATAATAATCAAACAGTTAAGTAAAAATATAAGCAGTTAAATATTAAGGATCTGAATAACTGCAGTGTCTGAGGAAAAGGAAACAAATGTAGGCATCTGATATAAAGTTGAATTGCAAGCACTGGACAGTGAAGGACCTGGATTGTGACTGTGTCATTTTAGAAGTCTGAAAAAGTATGTGCCCTTACATTGTTATCTTAAAAGTACTCCAGAATAAGGGCAGTCATCTATGAAGATATTAGTCTCTATAGCATAATATCAGAGATTTAGCCATTAAGTGCCATTGGGAGCGGTACTCTTACTCCTAGGAAAGGTGTCATTACTGCCCATAGATAAAAGAGTAAAAATCTCAATTTATCTTCTTCATGGTGCTATTCAGCAATCAGTTTCTTTTCTACTTCAAAATCTGGATTAAATGAGGCACAGCTGGAGGACAGAATGAAGGGACTGACTGCTCTGAAGCTTTTGGGAAGAGGCATGGAAGAGGTTGCTTGGGACTCTCACTGCTCCAGAGGACACAGTTAGATGGCCTAGTTTCTGGCAGAAAATGGAGCATATCTGTATTACATATATATCACCACAATGTGTCAGCTCATTTTTGAAGCTCTATGGTCTGACCAAGAATTCGTTTGCTACAGTTTCACATCCTTGTTTTTCATTGAAACAATAAAAAACCAACGAACTCCTGCCATTATAAAATTTTCATTGATACAACAAACACAGAAATATTCCTTTAATATACCAGCATGCAATGATTTGTAATGACATGTGAGCACAAAAAGGATGACTGACCAGTGGCAGAGTGAACTCTAGCAGTGTGATTAATTCCAGACATTAAATCCTTATAGCTCTCCTGTATCCTGAAATCAAACCCCCATGCTTTCCACATTGCTCACTAGATACAGAGAATAGCATGATCATTTTGGAAGTTCAGTCTCGCCTGCAGGCAAGAACTTGTCCCATCATAGCAGAAACAAAAGTAGCACAGCAGGACCTTCACTATCAGGAACAGCAACAGGAATTGTCCTCATGAAACAACAGCTCTCTATGTGTGAGCTTAAACGTGGATATTTCATTTCTATGAATGACATTCTCAACTGTGTGTATACCAACCTAGAAATATAATGAGCATAATCATTCCTTGCAAGTAATGAGACGTATTGTTCCAGAGAAAATATTCCCTGTTTGGAAACGTTTTATGTAGTCACTATGAATAACAGGAAACAAAATGGAAAAGGCACTGATTTTTCGCAAATCAATCTTTTGATTACTTAGCTAACACTTCTAACATGTATAACATGTAAAGGAGGTCCTTGTGTGATAGCAGATACTGCTGCTTAGGCAAGGATCTGGGACTCTTCATCTGTACTACCCTTCCCTGTGCTCCCCATCCCACCCCAGCTATTGCTTGCAAAGATAAATACTCCAATCCAAATAAAAATACTATAATTGGCCAGAATGTGAAAGAACATAAAATCCTATAAAATATATAAACACAGTGATTATATATCTTAAAACACCTGTTTCCTTAATGACAGAACTGTATCTATCAGCAACAACCTCCACCCCCACCCCCGGCCATTTGTCAATAAACTACATTTACACTGGTGGCAGCTGGCTACCAGTGACTGGATGCTTTATAAATATAGAGATAGATGAATTAACTAGATTAAATAGCTAGATGTAGGATGTTTGGGCTGAAGAGCCATGAACCCTTACTTAAGGGATTTGTCCTATAAATTCGTCTGAACCAGATTACTTTGTAATAATGGTTTATAGCTATCCAGGCTCTAAATCAAAGAACTATTGGCTTGCACGAAGGATGAGGCATGAATCATATAGTGTTATAAAGAAACACATAATACCCAGTTGTTCATTTTTTAATTTGCTACATGAGGAAAATACCTTCGCTCTTTGACTTCAACTCTGCAATGAATTGCAAAATGGCAGAAAGAAATATAAAGATCTTTAGTCTTTGGCATTAAATAGGCTTCAAGGTCCTCTTGATGAACCATTAGTACCTTCAGGCTACATGTTGCCTCAGTGGGATTCTGGTGCACTCATTTGCTATATTACACTCAAGTACAGTAACCCTTATGTAGCTTAAATGCAGCAGCCACACAGCAGGCAAGGGCATGAGCTGATCTGAGCCCAGTTGTATAGGAAAAAGATAATATCAGAGGAGTCAGCTGAGAAATCACATTATTATGTATAGCAAAAGCCTTTATGCTGCTTGAAGCAACTGCTTTCATGAATTTAAAACTGATAGCATTCTAAACATGAAGAGTAGGGAAAAATTCCAGTTGTGGGGCAGTAACAACAAAGCCCAGGCATGAGATCTTTGCATGGAATGCCATGAACTTGTGGCACTTAAGGACATTGTTTAGAGGTAGACTTGACAATGCTGAGTTAATGCTTGGACCCAATGGTCTTAGAGGTCCTTTCCAACCTGAATGGTGCTGTGACTCTCTGGTTCTCTGAATACTTGTTCAATGTTGGGGAATATTTGATGTTCATTCCTCCTTTGTTCTTCCTGTGACAAGCATAGATTTTTGCAGGTTTTGAGCTTCTGCATTCTATATTTGGAGGTAGGGTGTTGTGAATCTTTGGTGATTCAGAGTCTGCTGCTGTACAGTTGTGTGAGGGTGAGGACAGGTTTGCCTGTGAGGACAGGGTGGTCCGTGTCACCATCACGTCATGTCGCCAGCATTGTGCTGCTGTGCTCAGTCAGTCTCTAGACCTCGTCCAATTGCCAGATTGTCCTGTACCCACCCCTCTTTTGCTGCCATGTAGGCAAATTTTGCCCTCAACTTGTGGTCTTAACCTAACCAACTCAGATGTTTTGATATTAATTGTATTTTGTACTTACTCAGGCAGAAACAATGTTCAAGGAAGTGTCTCATTTGTGGAACCCAAACCCTTGACCCAGTGCTTTTGCAGGAATTTTTAAGGATTTCCCTTTAAATAATTCTCTGTAATGTAGGCATTACTAGCTGTAACTGTTAGGACATAATGTGTGAATGAGGAGCATTTTAGTTTATTATATAGGGTCTACAAGGTTTGCCCCATAAAATTACTATATTTTAAAATTAATATTTGCAATAAAATGGATCTCTCTCCTTGAAGTAGACTTTATTAATTCTTTACTCTATTATTCTCAGATTAAAAGTATGCAATTTCATAAATGATTAATTGCTTACATCAAATTGTTAAGTATTTTTGCTTCTCTCCTTATCATGTAGCTAACCTTCATATATGGGGTCCTAATTTTTAGAATAAGCTTTTAATTTGTGAATTTGTGTTATTTGCATTGGTATATTTTGGACATACAATCCTTTATTCCATAAAGCCTCTTAAAGAACATTGCAAACAGTTGCTAATTAAGCACCATAATAGTCTTAAGCCCACAAAATTAGCAATATGCAATTAATAAGATGAGCTGTCACTCATTATTGAAAGCTTAATATGTAGCAAAGCAGCCAAATAGAAGGATATGATGGTGTTAAATTGTTGACACTATGCAGGTAACCCAGGCGATAGTTAGGCACAAAACCTGAGCTTGACAAAGATGCTGGGGATGACTTCACCATTTGCTGCGTAGACCCACATGTTGTGCAAAAGACAGTAAACTGGCTTCTATTCTCTTTTACTCACATGCCAGCTTGGAGTGATGTTATGTGAATGTTGTAATGGTGCAGATAAATGTAGTTTCCACATGCTTCAAGAACACCCACTTACTCTTTCACTTCAGACCTTATTTGGCCACGATGAATGGACTGGGAGTCATCTTCAAAAGTCAGTGAGATCTAGCAATCTAACTGAAAAACACTGCTAAAATTTGAGATGGCTGACATAATTGCCATATTTTCAGGGGTATAAATTTCACCCAATTCACTTAGACTGGTGGGATTTATTTTGCTTTTATTCCTCACCTCGCTTTCCTTTTAATATATGCATAATCAGTCTGTATGATCAAAACACTGTTGCTCTGGAAGATTAGTCAAAGCATACGGTAGAGTAACGTGTTAGATATACATAGGTTAGAAACATGTTCCTCTTTGAGGAAAACATTTTCATCAGTTCTTTTGCATTTCTCTTATATTTCTCATTGACTTTAAAAGCTTGAAGAATGTGTCGCATAATACATTATATATTTTCTCTGTTCAGTTATCAAGATCTTGATATGTTACTTACTGCTATTTTTTAAAATTTTATTTTAAATATGACATTAAAATTCACAAATTATATTTCAAAAGGAACATAAATTCCACAGAAAGGACAGATTTACAGAATTTTAAAGCAAATTTCAAAAGCTCAGCTGTCATCATACCATCCGTTGCAATGAGTATAAATAACTTCCTTTTAATATATGAAGCATTGGGAGGAGAAAAGAAAAAGATATATGCATAGCAGGAAAACTCCAGGTGCTCCTAGAGTTATTTGGGACATTTTCCAGTTGAAAATATGGAAATACTGTCACTCAGGCCAGAAAGCTTGTTGCTATGGGGACACAATAACAGAATCATTTGACAACTTGGCAGTTGTTAGAGTTGGCAGAGAGAACTCTGGGAGTGGGGCTGTTGGATGATTGCAGGTGGGTGTGCACTGGGCATGGATGGGTGGCTTGGAGGAAAAAAGACTGAGAAATACTTTCAATCTTTCAATCTCTCCTTTATGTTGGAGTGGGTTTTTTTTGTCTGTTCTGCTTTTTATTTTTGATTTTTTTGTTTGTTTTTGGTTTTGCTTTTTACAATGTTCCTACTTAGAAGCTTAACATCTTTGAAAAAGGAAGGAGCGAAGACTCGTATTCAGACATCAGCTAGCTATGTATTCACCCTAGAATGAATATATATTGAAGTGAAAAAAAATTATGCAAGAGCTGGCAAAGAGATAAGGGCTGCATAAAAAGCTGATATGATTTTGGCTGTTCCCTCTGAGGAGTCATATCATAAACCAAGAAGATTATAGTTCCTCTGTAGTTCAGATGTGATGGTAGTTAGAATATTATAGTAGCTGCAGTACATAGAGAGTCAGAGATTAACTAGGAAGAATTTAAAACCAGGTAGCAGTAATTATCGAAAACTGGAGGCTGGTTTATAAAGATGAAAGAACTAATACTGTTTAAGTTGGCTGAATGTCAGATAAGATGCATGTCACTAGTTCGCTAATATTTCAAGAGTCTGAACATCAAAGCAGTCAAGGAAATATGTAGTTGAATAATAGTATTCTTGGAAGAAATTGGGGTGGAACTGAGGAAAATAAAAACCATACTAGATACAAGGAAAGGAATCCTACTGCTGAGTCTATTACATTAAAGAGTGATCACAGTTTCTGAGAAACAATATTATACACTTGGAAAGTCCCAATTGACATTGGGCAATGCATGTGAAAATGTACATTAGGCAGAGGCTTTAGTGTTGTATTGCAGCTGAAAAAGTATATAAATCCTTCTATTTCTTTTACTGGGAGGAAGTGAGAAAAATCTGGTGACTGCTTTGGGGTGCTTTTCTAGATGAAATTAAAGACAACAAGGATTGAAAAGTCATTCTGTGGCAGTGCATGAGGAATTGGTAATGTGTCATATTTGAGTGATGCACTTACATCCAAAAATCCTCAGGGTTCCAATGCTGTAAGAGAATCTACGGAGAGAAACAATGTCCTAATTCAGTCATAGATAAGGGACAGTGAAGTTTCCTAAACTGCATTGTGGTCTAAATATATTGAAGATTGTGTAATTATATAATTTATATCATTATATCGTTTCTTGTTCTGTAACAGTTTTTCAGGGGAATACTGTTTCCACTGTCTCCACTAGAAGAAAGAAAGTGATGAATGTTTTCTATGTTTTATGTCACAATATAAATATCAGATATGTTAATAGATTTTAATCCTTTCCTACAGACAAACTGCCTCTGTTTCTCTTCTGTTCTCATATGACCACGCCACCCAAACTGTTCCCTTTCCCTGTGCAAATCAAAATCAATTAAAAATATCCCCACAGGACTCAATTTTCAGAGAACCTACATATCCACACCTCTAATGGAAGTCAATGATAGCTGCAGGCATGTGGCATCTCTGAAACTCAGGCTCTATAGAGCTAAGTAAAGAAAAACATATGGATTTTTTAGGTAATATACCATGGGAGAAATCTCTAAATAGGCCCTGAAATAATGAAGCTACATGTTTTATGCTACAGTCCAACTCGCAATCACTAGGCCATCTCACCACAGGGGAAAAAGAGGATATTGAGAGTTATTGAACATTGCCAATTTTTGCTGTGGATCAGCTTGAAGTTATTTAGCACAGATGTTTCTGTAATTGTGACACACTGGGAAAATCCACATGCTCAATAGCCCTCAAACTTGCACTTCCATCTGTGCAGTATGATGGTCTACAGTTACTGCACACAGCTGCAATATAAAGCACACAGAGTTCTGTCTGGCTTAAGATCTGCTGAAAGATTTTTCTTAGCACCATCTGCACTTTTTATCTACTTGTCTCCCTACGGTTCTGTGTTTAGATGCAGTACAGTTATAAGACAGTAAAATATAAGCCTAGTGAAAATAATAATGTGTAAAGAACTGTACAAAATTTAACAGTGTGGTTAGAAACCCCTCATGATGTGAAAGTATGATAGGAATTTAACAGTAAACTGTGAAATCCATCAGTATTTCTATTTATATTCTTAAGTCAGTTTTGAACTATATTAGTAACAACTGAAAGATAGGATTCTTATACTAGAAAAAGAGCATGATTTAACCCACAATGGTGAAAATGATGCTTCTGCAAACTGCTTCCTCGTCCTAATACCTTCTTAGACTTTGATCACATTCCAAAAAGTACAGGGAAAAAACTCCACCTCTGCTGATTTAACAAATATTTTGGAATCAAAACAGTGTGTACCAATCTAGAAAATTAGAGAGGAAGACTTCCACTACCTTTGAAATTTAAATAGGCTTGAGTGTTAATTATTCATAACTTATTTGTTCAGTTCAGGCTCAGGATGCAAAGAAAAAAGAAGGTAATCTCTCAAAATTTAGGCATATACAGCTCAGTGTGGAGAGACAGAAGCTGTTGTTGGTATTATCCAGGTAGGGAGAAAAGCTTTGCTGTCATTATTTTTTCCCTATGTTGCTGCAGCTGTGGGTCCATTATGTATCCCTGTCTAAGGAGAAAGTGGGACTGTTACCTCAGCCCTTGACTTTATAGCCCCACTAGGAGGGTGGACATGTCATTTAACTTTTTCTCTGCAGTGAGCTGCTGCTTTTGTTCTGCACCTCTTTCTTGTAATATCCTGATCCAAGTCACTTCTATAGCTGGTTGTTGCACTGGGAAGTGTAGCAATTCCAACAAGAGGACATTGTAAAATGTTTCCCATCATGCAGTCATGCTAAATAATGCAAGAGAACTTCAGCATTCTCACATTTAACAGGAACTCTTCAGACCCTGAGAGATTAAAGAAAACCATCTTACTTCTAAACCAGACTGTAATCTTATATGATTGTCTGGAATGCTCATGGAACTCAGTCCTGTAGAAACCTGGAATATTAATGACAGAATTTCGACTTTTGCTAGAAATATCTTGGGATCTGGAACTGTCAGAACCTCTTTTTTATGTCTTCCTTTTTCCCTTCTCGACTTCTGCTCTGGGAGCTCAACTTCATCATGGTCTGAAAGAAACATCTAACTCTACACGAGTGTTGCAGAACCAGCAAGTTTCTGGGGTATGTTTTATCCAGCTCTTCAATCAAATTATTTTTGTTTCTTTAGATTTGTAAATGGTAGAGTCACAGATAGATGCACAGTGTGTAGTCATCCAGCACTACTGCACATCTGTTACTGTATTTATGTAATATTTTCTTTCTCTCAAAAATAGAAAAGGGCTTGTGTTGTAACACATAATATTAAGACACTACTTCCCTGGCTGAAAAAGTAAGTTTCTGCCTGGAGTGTATCAGGACAATCCAATACATAGACATCTTGACGAATCCCCTGTGGCAGGAAAGACTAAATTTTGTATGCTAATTCCAAAATCTCCACAAAATCTATGACGATGAAGAATGCTATGCCCTCCATTTTCATATCCTTTCCCTTATGTTATTTTTAAGGTTGAATTCATTATGCCACACTTTCCTTTTTTTTAAATTTTTTTTTCTTTTTTCCTTCTTTCTTTGCCTTTTTGGAATGACTTTGGGGAGCCCTTAACAATACATGTCAAAATGTAAGGGCTGCACTGCATTATGAACTGTTTCTCTGCTGACTCATCTGCCACAGCTAATCAAGACTTTTTGGTCTACATACTGCAGCATTTTAAACCTTTTAGCAGTAAAGCAGTGCTTTTTTGCTCAAAAGCTTTTAAATTATAGCACATGGTGGGTGGCTGATAAGATTTTTTTTTCCTAAAGTGAAAACTCTTTTCTTGTTATTGCTACCTGGTGTCGTGTTCTATTTATCAAGTCACAAAGTTTTTGGTGTCCAGTAACTTTTTTTTTTTTCTGAGCTGGGGAATTGTTTTCCTATTTAGACAGCCCCACACCTTTTCAGCTTGTTCTCAATGGCACCTGCTAGTGACACACAAGCCTAGGTTATTTTTTCCTTGTTCCACCAACAAAGTAGAAAGAGGAACATTGGTCCTCAGTCTGCATACTTCAGGCATGAAGCTGGGGACAGGAAAGATTGAAGGGAATTTTCTGGGTACAACATTTTCAGTTCATTGTAGCTCCTTGGGTGAAGACACAAAAGACCACAACTTCCAAGATTTTCTAGTTTTATCTTCTCCCTGCTGTTCTAAGTTGTCTGTACTGTCCTCTTTTGTCTTAGCAAGTACTGTCCAATCCAGTACCTTCACAGGGGACTCACGTGACTTGAACTAAATGATTTTCCTCACCACTTTGGTAGCTGGGGAAAAAAACCACTGTTTTCAATGGAACAATATGTGTAGCTTGATAAATGGTGCAGTCTCTGTATGTTGCTTCTACAGAACATCTCAAACGTTGTGTCAGTGCTTTGTGTTCTCAGCAGTCTTCCTTTTAGACAGCTCCTTCCTCCAGGATGAAACAAGATGACTATTGCTTCCTTTAGGATTCACAGAAACTGTATACACTGTAGAAGTAAAAATTATCTGTATTTAGGACCTATATTGTGTAAGCTGCTCATTTTGCAGTGATTTTTACCACCACATTTCCCAGTACTTAATTCTGAAGCATCCTCACCAATTCACTTTTTCCATTTGGGGAGTATAATAAAGAGCTGATTTAAGGATTTTATAGAAATATCTGTGTTAAGAAGTACAGCACATGATCACTGAAGACTTTTTTTAGAGGGTCTAATATTTACTTCTGGTTTTGTGCTTACAAAAAAAAAAACCCAAAGTAGTTATTTTAGAGACACAGAAATTTAAATTCCTATACTATCTAATATATCTCTTTGACTATTTTACTTGAATAGAAACTATACCTTGAATTACTTTTAGTTTGATTGCAAAATGATCATTAAAAATCTCAAGACATTTTTGCAATAATGGGGAAGTGGTGGATGTCCTTGATGTGTTCAAGGCCCAGTTGTATGGAGCTCTGAGCAACTTGGTCTAGTGAAAGGCATCCCTGTCCATGGCAGGGAGGTGGAACACAATGGTCTTTAAGGTCCTTTCCAACCCAAACCATCCTATGATTAATTCTATGAATTTTGGAGTGGGAGTAAGTTATAGATGGCATGATACAAGTAGACTTTAAGTTTTTATCCAGTGAATTACACACTTAATGATGATGTATTTTTCTGACTCAGTTACTCTCTTTTCTCTCTCCAAGTTCCTACAATAAGAGTTTGAGAAATTTAAAGATACCTCTGTTTTTATTTTGGAGGTATTATGTATTTCTGGCTGGTGTCTCTGCTCCACAGAACTATAGTCTTATTTACTTCAGCAGCCAGGAATCATGAAATCCTAGGGCAAGAAAAGAACTTAAAGAAATCATCTCATCCCTTTTGTTTGTTTAACTGTTATTTAAAGCAAATGCCATTCTTTGGTCTTCTCTACTCTGAATTAAACTACTCATTTCCTTTAGTCTTTGCCCATAGGCCATATTTTTAAACCTCTGATCTTTTTTTTTTTTTTTTGCTAGACTCTCTGCATTGATCTATGAGTTTATTGAAGTATACTGCCCAGGACTAGACACAATATTCTGTCTAAGGCCATAGCATTGGATAAAACATTGAACAAAGCAGAGGGATTACTTCACATTTCCTTCCAGTCACAGTCTTTCTTATATATCCTGCTGTACAGATTCTGAGGCATTTGCCTTTTTCACAACAGCATGACACTGTTGACTCATGTTCACTTTGTGACCCTTTACAATCCTTCATTTATTTTTTCATAGAACTGTCTATAGACTGTTATTCCTCATCCTGTATTTATGTAATGAGTCAATCATGACTTAGTATGGAATCTTGTTTTTACCCCTACTAAATCTTGTAATATTTTCTGTCTATATCTCTGATTTTTTAAGATCATCTTGAATTCTGTCCTTGTCTTCTAACATTCTTTTGGTCCCTCCCAGGAAATGGTATCTGTTAACTTAATAAGCTTGCTCTCTGTTCCTTTTAGATCATTAATGAAAATATTTAATTGTTTTAAACCCAGAGGAGACGGACCATTAGAATGTATCCTGTTAGGTATGTATTTCTGATGAGAAACAAATTGAAGACATAATTACACTGTCCTAACATACACATATAATGGTTGACGGAGAACTGACAATATGGTTTTGTTGTATCAATTAAAATTTTATTGTAATTTGAGTTTAAAACATGGATAATAATAAATTTTCTTCCAAAAAGGTACATGTCTTTGTGTAGTGTAAAGATTAATTTTCTAATATTTCTTTCTGTCTATATATGTCTTTTTAGGGTTGCCACAGATTTCATCCATGAACTCGAAAAGCATGCCATCAAAACTGATGTTGAAATCTATAAAATTTTGTGAAACATTTTGATATCAATGAACTGCTATTAAAAAAACAAAAACAGAAAAAAGGTAAATTTTGAAAGGTTCCAAGCAGCTCTAATATTTGCAACTGGACTTCTGATTTAAAAAACTTTACACTAGGTTACAGAAAGTGCAATGTTATCCAACAAAATAAGACAAAATTGAAAAGAGGAAAAATGGATTCATCTCAAGGAAATCTTTCTGACAATAGCGTCAACGGCTCTGAGCTCTCATGGGAATATATGGAAGATTCTTTGTGTTTCTGCCCATGGCAAGGAGGCCAGACTAGAACCTCAGGGCCCAGACTTTTTTAGACTTAAGCAGTCAAGTATCCAACAGGGACCAGCTGTGCCATGACAGGCAAATGAGCCCGTCTGAGGTCTCGCAGAGAATTAATGCAGACACTTCACAAGTCTGTAGCTGCTAGAACCAAGGAGCACATGACCTCCATTAGGCACTGAAAAGAAAGGAATCAATTCTCCTGAGCTCAATATAGTTCAGTGCCTGAAATTGTCCACAAGGCTTAGTACACAGTAGATTTTGTTTTAATTTTTTTACTGGCTTCCCATTGTTAGGAATTTAAGGAATGGTCCTTTTTTTTGTTTGTTTGAGGTATTCTAATTTGTATTATAGCATGTTTATTATAAACCTTCACACTGAGAGAAAACTCTTCACTATTTAAGTTTAAAAAAACGTAATTCCTCTTTGAGGAGAAAGGAAGAGTAATGAACACCGTACCAGTGACTGTAGTTTGAAGAATCTACTTTGAATATGTGAAGGAATAGAAAACAAAAAATAATTTTTCATAAATGTCTGTTACAGGTTGTTGTCAATTTTTTACTTTATTTACTCCTTTCAGCCAACAACCCTACTCTTCCTACTCTTTCTATGTTATTTTATATTGGTAGTAGTAAGAACAAGAGAGAGAACAAAGCACATGTGACAGTGCACTTAATGTGCTATTAGGAAAATTATTGTAGAAATGAGGACTATTCAGGACCATACAGTGGAAAGTAGTACATTACACATAGGAGGACAAACCTTTTCTGATATAAGGAAGTGTGAATTTAGCCTAGCTCCAGATTAACTATGGTCCCAGAGTCACAGATGTGCGTTAGTACTGTGCTGATTTCTAGAGGAAGGTCTTGCAGGGTTAGAGATCTGCAGCTAGAGGCTGGAAAGAAGGTGGTGAACTATGAGAAACATATGCCACTGACCTATTTTGTAGCCTGCTCCCTCCCTAGCTGCAGAAATTCTGGCACTCAGATATATTAATCAGTTTTGGCACAGTTCCTCCTGAAACCTCAGGATTCACTTTTTAAGGAGGGAGACTGAGATTTTTGCCAGCTAGAGACAGCTATTTTGGGTGAGGTTGAGGCTCCTGGCAACCCATAGAGATGGTTTTCTTTGGTGGATGGGTGTCTCTTCCTGCACTACTCGTTTTTCATTTAATTTTTGTGCTTGGGCAGTCTCTGTCTAAATATCCTCTGTAGCTGTGTAAGGAAAACACAGCTCTGGTTTTGATTTTTGTAATTAAACTTGATTTGGATGCTGAAGAAAATGAGAGTATAGATAGAAAATCTAAGGAAAGTTTTCATCGGGAGCAGTTAGTATATGGGGTCTTTTGTTCGCATTTGGTTTTCCTGACATGCACATTAATCAATTTCTATTGCTTGGAGTAATTTCATGACAATTTTATTTAATTTTATTTGATGTACATATTTTTTAAGTTATAAGGGAAATTCACACAAATTGAATCAGAATTTGTCCTCCTTCCTGATCTTCGCCTGTTTTCATGGTAAGCTTGTCAGAAAAAAGACTGTATTTTGCTAAGTATTTACATACAGTATGACAGAGTAGGTCTGATCTCAAGCTGGACCCTAGACAGTACTGTAACACAAATAATAAAAAAAGATTTTGCCAACAGAGAGCCTATGTATATATTTATATATCAGGATTTGTCTCCCATTTCTATTCTTTCCTTTAGAAGTTTAGAGGGTTCTTTACTAGTCATTCAAGTACTAAATATTTAGCATCAATTCATACGAAAGTTGCTTTGATCTTTGTGTAAATAAACAGGCTCTGTTTCTCCCATAGGACTCTTTCTTGAAAATTATTTCTTTCATCAAGTAGTTTGTTGCATCTCTGTGAACATCAGTACTGCTTCCTTTAGAACTTCAAACAAATATTTCCTGCACGTTTACAGGAAACATATTAAACACTATAAATGGCAACCTGCCTTGCACCTGATTCAATAGTTAAAGTGAGGTGTGAGCAACTGAATGACACAGTGCTCTTCTGGCATTATGGCAGATAAGTGTCATATATGGGATGTCTTCTGTAGCAATGTGAACAATACATTTACAGACATAAGAATCTTTTCTTTTTGCAACCTGAGTGTTTAAGCATTGATGGTACAAACCTTGCAATTATAGTTTGCCTTTGGTTACTGATAATCATCCTGGAAAATCCCAAAGAACAATAACAAAAACTAAGATGGTAATTCAAGTGCAGATCTCTTATAGATGGGGAAGGTAAGCAAAAAGGAATGTAACAAACTGAGAAGAGAGGGAGAATAGAAATCCTAGTATGATGTAAGTTTACCTCTGCAAAATTTTCAGCAAAGTATTTGTTCCATCTCCAAAATAGGTTGCAATCTCAGAGGCCTCATCTTTATTTACTTTGTTATCTGTGTAAACACGTGGCCAGAATCTGGTCTTCAGTATCTTAAATGTGATATATTGGGCAGGAAGCCATGGATGACTCTATCCCTAGAAAACGCAGCTTCAAAATGTGAGTGTTTTCTGCAGAAGAACTAATTTGTTTAGTCTCTGAGAAAAAAGTGGTTTTAATGAGTGATTGTTTTCCCAAGCTGTCTTCCTGGAACTAATTTGTAGATTGTCCTCTTCACCTTGTTATCAACTTCAAATTTTGACTTATCAGGAGGATATTTTGAAAGTTTTCTGTAGACCTGCTGCTTTCTTATAGAACAAACCAGCCATCTGTGAAGCCAATTTTCATAGCTTTACTGGCTTTGAGTTCTCTTCTTTGCACTTAGAATCCTCTGAAATTATTTTAATTGAATCAAAGTCATAAATTATAATGTATGGGAGACACTACCATGTAATTGTTTCTCTTTGTAATATTTACACTCTAACTCAGTCATCCTCTCCAGCGTCCTGCTTTGGAACTCCATTTTGGCCATGTAATTCATTCACTTCACAATCAGTCAAGGCTCTGCTATATAATTCTAATTTTGTTAAGTGATATGAATATTGAACAGCTGAGGTTTATTATCTTTGGATGAAGTCACTCTTTATTCTTCCTGTCTTAAGACTCAGTTAATATTCTGAATAAATACACAGCTTCCAAATAGGTACACAATTGGCCTTTAGTTAATCTTCAACCAAAGAGATTAGGGAAACTCAAGCCTGTTTGAACCTGCAGATCATTTGAATCTACAAACAATTTTGGTGCTCTCCAGTTTCTCTTCACAAGAAGCAGCTTTTCATTTGTCACTGTCCAAAAGGGGAATTTTTCTATTTACTGAATAAGCCAACACACACAGAGAATATGTATGATTTTATAACATTTACATACTTAACAAACACAACTTATAAACCTGCACTCTCTCTGTTTCTAGGCTATGTAGACAATGCTTATATGTCACGATTACCATTAATTCTCAGTTTGATTTCAGTGTTCAGGTACTTTATATTACTTGGATAATGAATGACTAATGGATCCCTACAGCCTTGACAAATAGACTAAATCCTCAAAACCCTGGAAAGCCATGGAGACAGGACCAGTATTGGCTCCTAGTCTTCAGTTTGGGAGTAAGACTTACATAATGTTGAACGTATTTTGAAAAGGATTGTACCAGAGGGCTAAATGTGCTATTCCCAGACAGAATACTAAAAAAGAGTAGAGACTTACGTTCTTTGGATGACCTGTCTTTAAAGCAGACATATGCATTCATCATTATTTGAATCACCAGTAAACTGAGGTAGGAGTGAGGTATAGGCAGGACTGCTGAAGGAGTACAGTGGGGGTATCACAGCTGAGCTGAGCAATTTGCACTATGCAAATACACTGTTGAAAATCTGAAGAATTGTTAGCACATGTGTAAGAGATTTAATTGCCCCAAATGCTGTTAAGACCAAAGGACTTTGCCTACTGCGGCAAACAGTGCAAAGAAGCAACTGCTGATCTGCTCCCCTACCTACACCCTCACTGAATATGCCTCCTGGATTCCGAGAATTTGGATGTGAGTTAAGCCACCTGACTTGAGATAATATAAAGGTGGTACTATTGTCCAATTATCTTAGGTTTAAGGATAATTAAACAAGACTGGGAGAGAAGAATGTACCCACAAGGAAAGGCAGCTCAGCAGCTGTACTGAAAATTAGCCCACTGACTCGAGATGTGAGGCCCAACTCAAAAGAAGACGAAGACTGAGCATGGGACTGATTAGCATTGGAAGTGAGGGATTAATTTAAACAATAGGATAAGAGAAGTGTTAGCTGGTGAGCATTGATTCCTTCGTTTGCTAAAATGTATAAATGGTGAGAAGCTTTGAGCAACCTTGGGATCCCTGCCACTGAGAAGACCAGAAGAAAAGGACTGACAGGATGCCATCTGGATCCAAGGGTGGTGGAATTTTTTCTCTTAATCTTACTCTCTGACACTCTATTTCTTTCCCTGCTCTCTTTTTTCCATTTCTTTCCATCTCTCTCTACTTCACATTAATAGTTAAATAAAACCCATACTATTGATGTCAGCATATAGTCTTGTTTGCGTCTTAATTCAGGTGAAGGCATCTCTCTAACAATTATAAAATTGGATTTTAACAGCATGTTATAAAGGCCCCTTCCCTAGAGCAATTAGAATTTATAAACACTGTCTCACTGAAACACTTGGAAACATAGACCATGATGTCTCTTAACAGTCTTGTGATTCATAAACTCTTGAGTTTTATCAGGAGCAGGACATAGCTCTAGAAGAGATCTTGGATTGATCCAAGAAAATAATCCCAGTCTTCCTACAATAGTGGATTTTAGGGCCTTGATATCATCCTGCAGTCTGTCTCATGAGTTTTGGTGATAACAAAAGTAAACATGACCTCACTTTTTGGAGTTGTGGAAAATGTAATAATGAAAGCACGTATCTATTAACTTGTCAGTTCACAATCTTCCATTTTAGAAACAATCATGTTAGGAACCTGACATACTGACATATTTGACATTAAGTTGAATGTTTGGAGTTATTTCATTTTCCCTCTGATGATTACTTTTTAAAAGCTGTGTTTGCTATTTGCTGATGTCTGTGACTAAAAATGTGTGTCACTGATGGTATTAACATGTAATCAAAGGCATTGTCATGGTTTGGATTATGGTTGGTTAAGTTCAAGGAAGAGTTTTGCAAGTACTATTGTACACTGTACAATCTCATTCATCAAAAGAACATTGTTTATACACTTATTAAATATAAATATGACTGTAAAGTTTCATGAATTTTTGCCTTATATTTTTTAATTTCCATTGTTTTCTTTCTTATTCTACAGTATTCTCCCAGCTGCTTCTGCTGACCTCTGAGTATGAAAACAGTTTCAGGCAGGTCAGTAAAATGCAGTGAAGGTTTACTTTTCAGAAAGACAGAGGGGTTGGAAGTCTTTAACTGAAAGACTAGTTTGTTTAATTTTTCAAACTCTTCTTTGCAAAAAACTGTTTGTTACACAGTAAATCTCCAGTTAACCTGGTTTCTGAGGCCACTTAACCCACAGCAATTACACTGATGGGCCGATGCTGTCTCTGGGATAACTCTATTAAGAGCAGTTGGATTACACTGTTTTTGGACTACATTGTGGAGGTTTAATCTATAGCAGGGGAAATAATTACTCAGTATACTTCTGAAAAGATGCAACTTTGTCAACACAGTGGATTCAGGGAGTCTAAAACAGCAACAGTTTCAAAAATACATGGTGGTAGATGGAAAGAACTCCCTCTTTTCAGCCTCCTACGCCCCTGCTGGTCCCTCCCTCTCCTAGTGACTTCTCAGTGCCCTCCTTCCTCCTTCTCCCCTGCTGCTGTCAGCACAGAGAAGTAAATGGGTCAAGACAGTGGGTCACTGACAGTGCAGAATGCACCTCACCATGTGTTGCCATGAGGCATACAGGATTACGTTATAGGTTTCTCAAAGCCTGTTTTATAGCCCCTAATAAAAATCTGCTCTTGATAAGACAGTGGAAAGAGGGAGCCAGAAACAATGTGCATATTTTAAAGATGAAGATAGTTTTCAGCTAATAGATGTAAAGAAAATATTAGCAAAAATTTCTAATGGCAGCTCTTATGAAAGGACTTTCAAACAGAGTGTTCCTTTGCTCCTTGTCTTTAAGGAGGAAAAAAGACCCTCCAAAGTCCAGCCACTCACAGCTCAGGGTAGTCGTACTAAATGGGGAAGAGATCAAACCTTTCACATGCTATTTGGTATCAGCCCCATCACGTTATGTAACATGACTGTCTTGTCACAACATAATGCACTGAGGAGGAATGACAAAAGGCGTTTTTCACAGCTACATTTGAAGAAGCCACAGCACTTCAAACAGGCAACTTAATATATTTTCTTGTTAAAGGACTTGCTCTAAGGACAGATTGAAAATGTGCTCTTTTCCCAAGTGCATCTGTAGAAATACACACATTCTTCAAAAATAGCTGCATTGTACATATGAGCATCATAATACATAATGTCTTTACACAGGAAAGAATGGCTGGGTGTCAGTACATATATCTTTTAGTTTCTACAGGTTTATATAACAATCAGGATGGTATGTGCAACATATGGAGTTGCACATGCTTAATAACTATGGATTAAC
Organism: Ploceus nigricollis; assembly: GCA_013399945.1. Lineage (NCBI taxonomy): Eukaryota > Metazoa > Chordata > Aves > Passeriformes > Ploceidae > Ploceus > Ploceus nigricollis. The sequence goes on from VXBC01007683.1 coordinate 349,066, forward strand.
TTTTGAGATTAATTTGAGTGTGGTGATTCCTAGTGCAATAACTAGTTCTAGCACAAAAATTGAAGTTTCAGTAAATTATATTTCAATTTCAGTCATCACAAAGTGAGAACATTTGTACCAGTGGCCACTTGATCTGTCCCACAGTTCTTGTCATAATGGTGACACCTATTTTTCCTGATCCACCAGCAGCCCCCTTCTGACTGTTCTTTTCTGAGACACTTTGCCCTCCCCTTTTTCTCACCTGTTTTACCCACCTGTTCCCTATGCTGTTCTCAGCAGTGGCTCTGGATGCCTTTCATCAGGTTTAAAGGCTTCAGTAATGGCCTTTAATTAAGGCCTGTTAATTGGCCTGTTAATGAAACTAGGACTGCAGCGCAGAAATCAGATGCAAGCGTTAGCAATGGAGGTTGACTTGAATCTCCATTAAGACTACACTTGAACCTGGTTACATCTAGTGCTGATGTACCAAAGAGCTCCTGTTCCTTGGCAGCTGCATGGTCTTGTCACCTTTCACTTATCTTCCCAGCAGTGTTGTGTCCTTTGTCACGCTGAACTGCCATTTCTGGAAATGTCACCTCCTCAAGCAGAACAATTATGGATATAATGTATCAGTGCCAAGAATGAGTGATTCAGTAATTCACTGGTGCTTGAAAATGTCAGTTCTAGAAATACTCATGCTTTCCTTAAGTTCGATTGTGGCTCAGGCATGTTAGTCCAAAAAGAAGGGACTTGAAAAGTGAGAGAAATACAGAAAATTCTCTATCCTTGACTTCTATTGGTATTTAAGCCTTAAAAATACAAAACCCTAGAACACTTGCAGAACATTTTGCTTTTGTTTTTGAACTTGAAGAGTGAAAATGAGCTAAGTTTGAATTTTTAGCTTTTTCATCACAAAGGTCATTTGATTGCAGGCAGGTTGTTTATGAGACTGAAGCTCATTGCTATTGAAGTAAGTGATTCCAATAACAGTAGATCAAATCTGCTTGCTTATTTTATATTTCAACTTCTTTAGATTCAATGCTAATTTTCTTTCCTTGAAACATATTAAAATCCTTTTGCATTAAGAAATTAAATTTTAGAGAGAAGATATAGTCGGTGGTCCATATTTTAGCTTTCAATATGACTGGTAAAAAAAAAATGTAGTGATAAAAAATGCCTCTGTATTTTCTTTCTAACTAGAGGGGAGGGAAGGGAAAGAAAAGTCAATACTTGGCTGGAATCATGAGAAGCTTGTTGGCTGAGTAAATCAGTCAGGAGCCCTGCAGCTGGTCAGCTTCACCTCACCGATAAATGTCACAACTCACTGCTGTCAATATGAATTACCAGAAAAGGTTTCCCAGGAGCTAAGGACAAGGGAGCTCTTTTCCTCTGAATGAATTATATGAGCCAAAATAATACTGATACATGATTAGAACAGGTTACTCTGACTAGGAAATTATTTAAATGCACCCCGAAAGCAAGACAAACCATGGAAAATATTGCAGGCCAGGTCAGAGAATGCAGAAAATTTGTGACTTTAACAGTGGCCTGAGAGGTTAAAATGTGTTAAATTGCAGAGCAGGTTTGCTTTAGTTTTCATTGCTAGGAAAGGTATCTGAGGAAGTGTGAGCTTTCTATACAAAATTAAGGAAGGCAAGCACTGCTTAAAGTTATTCCAGCAAGATTTCTTCCCAAGTCACTCACAAGGTGCTTTGTGCAGCTCCGGCAGAGTTCCTCATGGGAGGGCATACAGGCAGCTCCCCCAGCACAGCCTGGTCCCACCACCTGCACTCCAGAGAAGGAGGCACCCACTGAATGCAGGCATTTTTTGTTGTCCCTCTGAAATGAAAGGAGGACTGTGAAAACAGACAATGATCCCAAATTAGTTACAGTCACAGAGAACAAGGAGCACCTACCAATCTCTAAGCTGGCTCGGCGGTAAGCGCTTCTGACATTTGTTACCAGAAATAACAGTGCGTGGGTAGCTGCCTCAAAACAGAATAACGCAGATTTTAATCGCTTCCTCTACACCTTGTCCTCGTCTATTGTGTGTTACGCTGCACCCAGTTGTAGCCATTGGACCTGACAGGATGTTGACATGGCAACATGTTATTTGGGACAAAACAATAAAATGGTAACAAATGAAAAATGCTATTTTTATGTATCTGCGAAGCATACGTCCAGCATATACTACCAGCAGTTACTATGCTGGTCAAAAAATTGAATTCTCTTTTCACAGAAAATATGGACATAGAAACTAAAGAAGATGTTATGATCACAGATAAAAAAGCAAACCCATTAAAGACAAAGACTTTCTGCAAACTTAAATGGGACATTTATTTTTATTAAAATCCTTAATTTAGCAATGATGAATTATTTTCATTTCAATAATATCTGTTATTTTTATTCAGTGAGACAGAAAATAGAACAGAACAGGGTGAAAATATATAAAAAAGGTGCTAATTTTGAGTGTTTTTTTTATTCTGAACAGAACCTGAAAAAACTCATAACTAAACAAAATGTTCAGTCACTTTGGATGTTCTATTTTTAACGCAGTTTAAGAAATGCTACTGTATTATTAAGGATACAAAAACAGTAAGAATTAGATGCATGATTTGTAAATGAAGACTGTCAAATGCCTCTATGCAGATATGTAAAAATGAAACATTACAACATCATTGTAAATTTTCTAAAAAGAATTCTTGGTAGCATCAACATGACTTTGTGAAGCATTTTGATTTTGAGTGCCTTAAACAATGGAAAATTGTCCTGTCAAGTTTTTCAAGCAACTCTCTATATCCTTATGTAAAATATGGTAATACACTTAACATGTGATCCAGCATACCTACTTAAGCCACACATTTCCCTACAATATTCAAAGCAAAATCCAAGTCAGAAAGCATATTTCCACTTCATTAAAATAATGCTTTTTGACTTTATTCAAATGAGTCAAAGAAATAATGAAGTTTTAGGCTTTCTTCCCAATTGCTTTGAGCACCAAAGTGGACTAAGTACATTATTTTGATTATAGTAAAATTGCATTTCTCAGTGGAAATAAATGTTCCAGCATTGCATGGAAGAAGATAGCAAAGGATGCAAAAATAATGACTAGTAAGGCAATTTGCTTGACAATACATCAGGTTCTGGTACACTTAGGCCATTTCCTTAATTATCTATTAAAACTATCTGGAATACCACCTTTGCTATCACATGGAAATAAGCAAGATAAATTATAGACTAGAAATGAACACAGCTTTTGCTTAGTGTCCTGTGGCTTTGCTCTGCCCACAATATTGCTATCAATTCACTGCTTTCCTCTATGATTTCTAGGAATTTAACTGTCCAGTCAGAGGCATAGAACCAATTGGTTGAGGCTCACCCCCCTGAGCCCGTGGCATATGGCACATGGGTGTTTCTGTAGAGAAACGTGGACACTGACATTCCCCAGCAGGTGTCAGGTTCTTTGAGGTCCTGCAATAGAGCATGGGATGCTGAAGAACAACAGACAGAGCTCATACCTGCTCAGCAAAACCAATGTGCATGCTCTGTAGGATGTCAAAATCTCTATCTCCACCTATATTTGCAGGCAGAAATGCAAAAACTCTGTCTGCACACTTCACTGGCCCATTAGGTGGTAGCAGCTACTCAGCTTCCCCTATTCAGTTAAATTTACATCTACCCTGATCTGATAGTGCAAAGTATTTAGAAAGGGATTGGCAAAACTACAGAGTAAGCAAGTATTATGCATCTGTTGTGCTGCAAGGTAACCAGAGCATACCTGTTACGCTTGCTCAGTATTTTGGCATGTGTATAAATCACACTACAGAACTTTTAGGCTGGACAAGCTGTATAGCTGATAGATACTTACTGGAGAGCTGCAACTGAAATGCAGTACTTTACTCTGTTTCATTTAGTTTTTTTTTTTTTTGAAACTAGGAATATCTAATCTTAGTAGGAGACCAGGAATATATAGTATTTTTGCAGAATTTGCAGCACCTGATGTGATCTACATCAAGAAGAAGTAAGAATAATCCATAGCTGAAAGAATTTTTTCTTTTAATTACATGCTTCAGCTTCATTTTTGTCTTTATTCTGCTCTTTCTCCATCAAAACTCTTATTCCCGCATGTGCATTGATACAATAACTGTCTTGAGAAATTATTACTCCAGTAATTAGCTTGTTGGGAAATTAGTTTTATGGGAACCAAGGACACTTCCCAGCATTCTAGATGGCAAGGATACTTTTTCTGGACAGATATGTCTACAAGACATGTGCAGGACAGGCATGCATGTCCTGTGGTTCCTCTGTGGAATCACACCAAAAAACACCTATGGGAAAAGTGTTATGAACTCAGAAAGTACACTGAAGTGCGTTAGTGGTCAGAAGAGGAATTTGTAAGGACAAGTATTACTGATGTTCCATTCTATATTTCCATTTTTTTTTAAGTAAAGTACGTTCACTTAGTTCTGTAATAATAGAAGTCGGTTCAGGATCCGTCCCTTGTCTATACTTTTTATGTTCTACTCTTGAGAAATGCATTCTCCAAAGATCTTTTCCTTATATTCCTCTTAAAAGCACAGAAATGCTTCTAGGTCCTTCCAATAGTCTCATTACTAAAGACAACTGTATTGAAGAAAAAGTTAAAGGCAGAAGAAGCCTCTTCCAACACATAAACACACTTGAAAACATATTATCATATTATCATTAGTCTTATTAGGTGTGTATGAGTGATAATAACTGATTTGATGGATGTCATCCATATTTCTGTTTGTAAATTGCTTGTGGCTGGTAAAACTCCTTAGTGTACGTTCTGATTTCCTGTGGTATAGAGCTAATTTTCTTCTTCATAGCTGGTACAGTGCTGTGCTTTGGATTCAGTATGAGAATAATATTTATAACAGTCTGATGTTTTTGCAATTGCTAACCCTAAGTCCAGGACTTTTGAGTTTCCCAGGCTCTGCTAAGGAAGAGCTGGATAAGAAGCTGTGAGGGACCATGGCTAGGACAGCTGACCTGAACTGGCCAAAAGGATATTCCATACCACAGAATGTTGTGGCCAGTATACAACCTGGGGCAGCTTGGTTGGGAGATGCCAATTTCTGCTGGGGGACAGGCTGGCCATTGATTAGTAGGCAATGACCAATATTATATTGTGTATCAATTTTATTTTCTTGGGTTTAATTACTGTCTCTTACTCCTTTTCTTTACAATTATTATTATTATTGGTATTATAATTACTATTATTAGTATAATTGTTATATTTTGCTTTGTTTCAATTTTTAGACTTTTTATCTCAGACCACTGATCAATTCTCCTCCCCACAGGAGAATGATGAGCAAGTGGCTTCAAGGTGCTTAGTTAATGGAGGGAGTTAAAAGACAATGATTTTCCAAAATATTGTAAGTGTCTTAAAGATTTAAATCAATGTTTTCTAATAAGTCCCAATGAATATCTTGCAAATACTTACCTGAATTGTGTAAACTACAATGTTTGGATTACGCTATTGATTGTAAGCAGTCCAGTTTCAGAAACACTTGCAATATATTTTGGCTATCTTTCATATTTTAAAACTAAATCCCATTTTTTGTGGGAAAATATTTGTACTAATTAGATGAGATTCAAATTGCCTACAAACTATATATTTTTTAAAAAGTGCCCCTTTACCTCTCTTTATGCACCAATATAGAATAAAAAGTAAAGAGAAAGAAAAGTGTAAAAACATAGAACTTTCTTAATGAGACATAACCACAAAGATAAATGATGTCAGTATCACTTTCTGGCTCAATGGAAATAGCTGTGTGCTTATTGTGGGGTTTTTCTCATTTTTGATTAGAGGATTATAAAATGGCTATCACCAAGGCAGAATTCAGATCTAATGGGCTAACATTGAATTAGATATGCAGTTTCAGACAAGAAAGAGAGACTCTTCTCTCTCTCTGAGCCTAGCTAGTGTCATTAGGAGCTGTGGAGAGTGAAGAAACGTAGCAGAGACAGACAGGAGCCAAGCAGTAAATTGACCCACTTATCTCCCTTCTGGAACTCTCCCAAAGAGCTTTTATTTTATTGGACAAACACCTCCATTGCTCACTTGAAGGTCAAGTGACTGATGATGTCTCACCAGCTTCCAGCTCCACAATACTTAAGAATTTCCAAGTTACATTATCTGTTCCTTTTCCCTCCACATCATCAGCTGTTCTCTTTTAGAACTGGCCAGCAGAAAACTATGGCTACAAATAACAGTCTATAAAAGTCCACAGATACTCCATTCTTACAAATTTCAATCTTGCACCGCAGACAATAAATCAATGATTCACCCTTATGTGGAATCATTTATCAGCAATGTCAAAGTTCCCTGGCAACATTATCCACCTTTAAAGAGGAGTCTGAACCATTAGGGACACTCTTGGGAGATTGCAAGGACAACATTCGTGGAATTCACTTTACACGAAATAAAAAGCAAACTTAGATTTTCACCTTCTCTCATTCCTCTTTCAGAATGACATGCAGCACTCTCACAACAGAAAGGGAACAACCTTCATATATTCTCAGTGGGAAAAAATGTTTCCTTATGCAAGTCTTTACAGGACAGCCAAGTAGCAGCCAGAACCATTACTGCTTTTGAGAGTCCTTGAGAAGTGCAAAAAGATATCTATGTGTAAATTACCAAGATAATGCCTGGACCCGAAGTAAAACTAGAAGTCACAAACTCTAATCTTTGGACAGTGTTATATCCTATCTGCTAATTATCCTCTCCTATCACATGTTGTGTCTAATATAAAGGAGTGACAGGGTCTGATAAAAGGGAAGCATAGTTTTCAACCAGCTGCTCTAAAGACGTGGGTAAGACCTCTGAGGATATTCTCAGAACAATGAGAAATACACAGATAATGTGTGGCACCTTTCTTCCAGGGACTACTCTAAAAACAGACTACCAACTACAGAGGAAGAGGGATGGTTTGCTGAAGGCCATACAAAAATCACAGCACTCATTCAAGGATAAAGCAATGGGACTGTACTGCCTTCTACATTACATTACCACTGTGTTCACCAAAACATACAAATGTTCTAAGTATTAAAGATACAAATTTATGAGAACTACAACTGCATTAACACAGTAAGAGATCCCTAGACTCATAAATACTAAATACAAATCATTGCTCTGCACATGTGCAAAATGAGAAGATGCTTAAATAAATACCTCCTGTTAGTTATCTCTGACACTTCCAAATGAATAGCCATTTATTTACTGTAGGATGGAAAATATGAACATTACAAAAAACAATCCCGTATTCACGCTTCATAAATTTTACTTACTCATTATAACTTATTAAACTTTCATGGAATATTATCACTATGGCACTATGAAGGCTAGGTTAGATTTGAATCATGAGTAAAAATATATCCTCCTTACAGCTACCTGTGATGCTCACAGTAAGTGGTCCATTAACATCAAGCCATGCTGACAGTGCTTATGATTTTGCCATATGAAAATACAGAAGTTGGTGATGACTCCCAAGTAAAACAACAGAAGAAATCAGAGAGGAGAAATACGAGGAGTACCTATTTGCATGTTTGTCCGTGCTCCTTTTTCTCAGCAGCCATTCCTTCACAAATCGTCCTCTAGAAGAGGACCCTGATAAAGAACAACTCCCTCCACCTTGTAATCTGAAATACCTGCATACCTAGCAGACAACACTGGAGATGTGTTTGGCTGCTACGGCACAGATTCCCCTGCCTCTCCACCTCCCACCAACACTGCAATAGGCTAGCTGATGCTGCCATCTCTTAAACTTATTTAGTCTCTCACCTGCCTGCTTGCTATTCTGAGTTACAGGGTTAAACATATAACCTGGGTGTGTTTGCTGTATGCAGTTTTAGAAAGCTGGCCTGAATTTCTCGTAATTCTTCCTTCAGCAATGCTACCAGTGACAGGAAACACACTTGGCCTTCCAGACAAGTCAGAAGAAATCAGTGAAAGATCAATCTATGCCAAGGCATTTTGAGATGCTGCTAATAGGAAAGAACTTGCTAGCATTCTAATAACTCTTATATATATTCCAGAAAATAAAGTGTGGCTGTCTTGGTAAGAAACATGAATTTTTCTTTTTTAAAAAAGGTTTTAAGGATATGGTTGCAGCATAACCTGTCAGATATGCAAGGAGAGATTTCTGGTAAGAGAAACACGATGCAGTTTCTACCTGCAGATAAAGACTCCATTTCAGCTGACACAGTGTTGCTTCTGCCAATGAATCATAAGGGTCTTGGGCTTAGAAACAACTGCAGCAAAATGCAGTATATACATACTGTCCAGTAAATGAAGATGGAGGAATCTATAACCGCCCTTGTATCAATCCTGCGTTTGATTGATCTACATCTCAAAGTTGCCACTTCATGAATTTCACAATTAGGGTTTTAACTTGTTCTTTGAATGTGCATTTAAGTTTCTTGCTGATGTTGCTGTAGACGTTGTTCCTCTAGTTTTCACTTGTGAAAAAAGTCTTTTGTCCTTGATTCAGGTAAGGTGTCTTAGGGGTAAAGGAAATATTTCTGGGAGTAGAAATCAGCCTCATGGAAGTTAAAAGTGAATATACTTTCTGAAAGAATTGAGTTTGTATTGAAACTATTGTGGCAAGAGTTTTCATGGTCCTTTTCCTCCTTTTTTCAAAATTTCCTTTTCCAGATGGCACATCAAAACTATTACTCTTAGGCGATCATCATTCTCCTCTCTTGACTGATATTTTTCAGGGCAATTTGTGCAAAGGCCTCACTATGGCTTCCTGTACAAGAGTATAAAATTGTCCCACTGATGATTTCTTTGTGCTTGTTTTACTGGAAAAGTTAGCTGCTTTGGGAGAGAGGCACATGTCCTGAATGTGATTGTGATTGAAATTTTCTAGACATTTAGATGAATGAGATCTTAGACTCCATTCCTTCGTCCATCTTGTCACACTTCCTTTTCTGCTACATTTTTTTCCAGAACAAAAAAGACAGAATTTTGTATTTCTGTCCTGCTTCATCTCCCATTCATCAGAGTTTCAAATCATAGTTTGTATATTAACTGATCAGGCCATTGTTTCTTGAGACCTGCTTCTTGAGACTTATTTACTTTTAGAATTACTTTTTGTTTAACGTGAAGACACAGGATTCATCCTGTTCTGTAGAAACATCAGTCTGGAAACTTCCACTTTATATCACAAGAGCTAGGAACAGGAGTTATACTTTGAGCTCAAAGTAATCCATTTGCGTTTGATTTTTCAAAGATTTTTCAAAGATTGTCATACCTCAGTTAACAATCTGACAAAGGACAGAGGAAGAAATAAGAAAACACTCTTGTTTGTTTACATATGCATCCACCCACACACACAAACCTATCACAGTAGCAGAGGAGGAAGAAGTGAACAAGGTATTTTGGTGACTTTAGCTCCCCTTCTAATTTACACAATTTTAAGTACCATATAACTTCCCTGCAGTATAGAAAATAAACTCCATTATAATCTCTTGGAACAATGAAGAAATAAACCAAGCCACAGCCCAAAAGAAATATTTCTTTAGGAAATATGTGTAAATAATTGTTTTTTGCAGTTCACTAGCAAATAAAAAATACTTCTAATTTTCATAAAGCTGGTAAACCTTACTTGCTTTGAGACACATAAATGTTTTATTCTAATTTTGGACAAAATACTTATTTTTAAATAGTTGATAACAACCCACTTTTTTATCTGAAGATCAAAAAAGCATTTGAATTTTGGGTGATCAAGATCTAGAGAGTTCACTAGATTTAAATGGTCTTTGATATATTCAGTCTCTAGTTTTGCGACACTTTCTCCAACCAAGCTAGCATTGCCATTGACCTGGAAATTTTGTTTAATGTTGGTTAGAAAGCAAATTTAATAGCAACCATAAAATCATTATGGTTGGAAGGAACAGTCCCAATACAGACCCTCTGTGCTCCACCTGTAATCAGCCTGCAGGTGGAGTACCAACATCAAACTGCTCTCTGTAGAGGTTGACAATCCAGCCGTCTGGCAGTGCACTCATCTAGACCATTATGTCCTGACTTAGATACTGTGTCTAATACTGTGCTAAAACCGAAGTAGCCAATATCTGCTGCCTCACAGTAATTCTCAGATCTAGTAATTTAATCATACAAGACAGTCATCAGGTTGGTCAGGTGTCGTTCTTCTGCTTCAATTACTGCTAGATATTCCCAATCACTTTCCTCTACTTAATGAATCCAGAAGTGGCTTCCAAGAGGACTTGCTAGATGTTTTCTCCAGGCCCTGAGGTGATGTTGATTGGACAGGATTTCCTTCGATTACTTTTTGGGCCTTTTTATGAATATGGGGAGAACATCTGCTTTTCTTTGGGCACTGGAACATTCCCTGATCTCAACAATCTTTTAAAAATAGTTGAGATCATCCTCATAATGTCAGTAACCAGACCTCTCAGCACCCTCAGAGTGTCCCTTAGGGATTACTCAAGGGGCATCCAAATAAGTTCTGTTCTGTATTGCTGGAAGCTTTTCTATTTCTTTTCCTGGAGCAAATTTTATTAAGAAAATCCAGGGCATGGAATACCAATTCATTTAGTTCCAGCAGACATCTCTGTGTCTGCTGGAACTAAATGAGTTGCCCCATTCAACAGCAAGTCTATGATGAATGAAAACTCCTAACAAAGTTCATTTGATGAAGGAATATAGTACTGTTCACAGGTAAATAGTAAAAACCAGCAAGAGTAGAGACCCCAGATGGTCCCTCTGCAATTTCATTTTATTTTTTTAAAATAATCAGGATAAAAGATAGAAACATTTCTTTAACTACTAGTGATAAGACACATTTATTCAAATATATTCTCCTCAAATATATCTCGTTCCAGACCTTTAGGAATCTTTTTACTAGCTAACAGAGGTGGCTCTTTGGGCTTTTTATGTCTTTATCCGGCTAGTTATAGCAGTCACAATTTCTGTGATGTCTAGGTTGAACTCAATTCACTAACTCTTCTTGAATATGCTGACGAAAAAGTGGATAAGAGAAAAGTTAAGAGATGGAGGAATGTTCACAAAATCCACCATAATTCCCTATTTTTACATCAAAACTGAAAAATAAGTGAGAGTAACTGCAGATGTTCTAAGTGAAACATATTCCTCTGTGATTTCAGAAGGACTTTCTAAAATTCAGGTACTATCCTGACAATTTGTTTTAAAAGGGGAAAAGGAGTGTTGGGCCAAAGGCCCTTAATTCATTATAGCAAACTGAACACTCAGAGTCATGAGATTTTCTGACTCTTCTTATATCAAAATTGAGATAGAAACTGTTTTAATCACAAAGGCTACGGTGTATATTGTTTTTCCCTGATTCCTGTGCCTGAAGCTTAATGGGGTGCCAAGAGACCTCCTAGTTTTCATTTGAAATATGCACAACTTTCTGGTCTCCAGAGTTAAGAAAAGAGTTCCTGAAAACAAATGAGCCAGGCAGTTTACAGAGGGAGAGATGCAAAAGAATGGATGAGCCACTCACCTTTATTTAACCTAATGATTTTTAGGCAAATGATAAAACTTTTGGGCTGACTCATGAATTTTGAAACCTTGAAGTTAGCACTACTGACATGGACATAAGTGTATATAGCTGACTTTCCTGAAACAAATGGAAAGACAAATTGAAAGCTACCATTTTAAGCCTCCTGCAATTTCAATTAGGCATCCCTGGTAGAGTAATTCCTCCATATTTTAGTGTCTAAACATTTTTTTTAAATGTATCTTCAAGTATCTAATCATATAGTTGTTATTTGTACACAGTAGCTCTTAAAATCTTTACATGTAGTTAATAAGGTCTCCTGTAAAATGGCTGTTTTTACACTTAACTGTGTGTCAAGTGGTGTTGGAGCTACATGCCTCAGGGTGTAACTTTTGAGAGTTTTGTAGTTCCTCCTGGCTCTGTACATTTTGCACCTTTCACACATCCTGAGGCAATAATGCCATAAAGGTCATAAAGACACTCTGCAATAGATTTCAAACTCAGCCTTGACATTCTTTATTTTAAAGTAATATGCATATGCATATTTAAGTAAGATATAACTACAAAATGTGCTGAGATTTATTGTAACCAATGCCTAACACTTTCCATCATCCAGGATAACCTGCCACCATTCTTATGAAATTTTTTCTCTTTCCACTACAAGGAAAAGTAATCAGTTTTTCTGCTGGAAGTATTATTCCATGTTGAAAATTTACTGGATGTGAAATTTACAAAAGGAAATTTGAAAAATATAGATATCATGAGTAAGATCTATTAATACACAGGACTGGAACATTAAAAAAGGAATAATCCCACCTTCATACATTACCCATTTTTTTGGCATCATCAGGAGCAAATAATCTATCAAGGACATAGAGAGATACTAAATATAGAGTAAGCTTCCTTTGGAAGTTCTAGTATTGAACAGCTTATGGAGTTTTCAATATTAAAAAGCTATGAATCATTCTCCTAAAAAATATTGTTCTTCACTATTTCATATTCATTATGGGCCTTTCTATAAATGCAGAAAACACTCAAAATCCCAGGGGTAAGCCAAACAACCCTGTTGACCATCCTAATTAGGTCTTTATAAAACTGGATTCCACTGCCGTGATTTTCTTCTTTTGCTGGTTATGAAGCGATGGTGCTTATTTTTTAAGGACTGCTTTGGGAATTACATTTAAATATATTGCTTTTACAGAAGGTTTCTCATTGTCTTCCTTTTTTGGTAGTGCTTTTAATTTGCCTGATCATGTCCTGCATTTGAAGAGGGTAGACTTAGTCATGAGAGACATTGTTGTGTGCTACTTGATCTGGAATCTAGAGAGTGGTGATCCTGTTAAGCACATGGTTGATCAAGGGTGACACTTTAAATAAGATTATAATGCTAAAGTCTTCTTGATCATGAGAGAAATAGGAACACTACACTTGCTTTTTCTCACAGCCTAGAGCTTTGTATTAGTTTAATCCCTAACAGAAGTTGGGCAAGTTCAGAAGTTCAACCTGGAACTTAGCTCTTAAATGATATCTGCTGTCTATAGATTTTAAAACCTCAGGCTAAGATGTAATGTCTGATAGAGGACCAGGACAACACCCTTTTTCCTAGTTCCTAGGGAGTATCTGCATCAGCATACACTACATCAGCTTTTCTAAAGCTTTAAAACATGAAGATAAAAGATTTATTTGTTTTTATTTTTCTTTGTATCCAAGACTGGAACTTCTCCTTTACTCCTGGAAGACTGGCAGACTGATATCTTACCTGGCTAACTGACAATGCTCTCTCCTCCCACAGGCATGCTCAGATCTCAAGAAAAGTAACATATCTGCCATTCATCCACCACTATGACTCAGCAAGAGCAGACTTGAATTTTCCAATGAAACCCTACACAAGCCTCATCTCTGATGCTCTAAGTCATCAGAAGGATACAGGCATGACTTAATTATAGAATTATTGGTCTACTTCCAGCACCTGCTCTGGTGCTGAGCTGGGGAACTGGAGCCAGAAGCCAAGGATAAGACGTTATTATGGCCATTGGACTTGTGTTTTCCTTTACTTCCTGGCCTCACAATGAGTGTGGCAATGATGCTTCATGTCATAGGAAGGGGCTGCAGATGAAGATGAGACACCTTTAGTTGGTACTCTGGCTAACCTGGAATGTAGGAATTACAGAGGTTGGTCTTGGTTACATTTGTGCCCTCACTTCCGTGCTGTCTGTGTGCTTGGAAATATCTCTGACTATAAACATGATATTCAAGAGAAAGCAGGATTCCAGAATGAATTTGTTATTAGATTGTCATATTTGCAAAAGAAAAAAAATCATACTTTTTTTGATATGAAATGTGTAAAATATTTATTTTGGGGGGGGTCATTGTTGCTGTTAGGGTGATGTTTTGTGGTTTTTTCAGCATACATAATTTTGAACACCACTCAAACTTCATTTTTCATTTTCTCATTTTATTGTAATGATGAATTTTATGGGAAAGCCACAAAGCAAAGCAAAAGGAAACAAAAACTAGATGACATGCTATTATACATGGAGTTTCATCTCTGGCCAGATGAGATTGATGGACCTGCCTGTGGCTCGTGTATTACTCTCCCTTGCTAACCAGAAATGAAACATCATGTGTCTCAACTTATACTTTATTGTTTTTAATTTGGCAGCTATCTTTGGATAGGACAGAATCAATGCCATTCTATCATATTCTACCTTTTATTTTATAAATGTGAACTCTGACTAGTCTTTGATGAAACACTTCACATTAAATACTTAGTCAACAGATGAGAACAGGTCTTCTGGGCCTAAAGAAAAAATTACACACAGAGAGTAATTAAAGACTATAGGCAGACCTTAAATCATCACTGAGACAGAAATACTGCTATTCTAGAATTTTGAATAGTACAGAAAAACTATAAATACTAATATAAGAAATCATCTTTCTTGAAAATCCACAAATAACAGTTGGCTATCAACTTAGCAAACTTGTATTCTTAAATCCCATGGCTTTCTGCTAGTTTTGCCTGTAGGTCCACAGTGAAGTCTTGCACAATCATATGGAAGCTTAAATACACAAATTTGCATAGGGAAAACATTTATATAGAATGAAAATTGTTATCCTTACAAGTTTGAGAATAAGAGAATCATTAAGGTTGGAAAAGATTCAACAGACCTTCCAAGATGATAAGTCAACAACTGCCACCAAATCTCTGGTTTGTGTCTAGGACTTGGCTGAAAAAGAAAGGTGCCTTCTATGAATATAGTATGTTGAGAACTGTTGAAGAGAAGAACTAGGACAGTACAAATGAGGTGAGGAAGAATATGAATAGGACCTTAAAGGAACTTGTAAAAGTGGATTTTTTTTCCTTCTGAGAAGCAGCAATGCCAACGGGAAGAACAATTAAATGAAGGCTAGTGCTGAGTGCCAAAGAAGTAATTTCTAAGGGCTTTTCTTTTTTTCACTGAGCATGAGAGAAAGATTTAAATGATACAACCCTTGGGCTCATGAGTTTGGCAAACCCTGTTAATTTTTCTGTAAAGACAGTCTTGCTTTGCCAAATAGATTTCACCAAGTTTTCACAGCTCTTTCTAAAGCACTCTAGACAACAGGAAAATATAATTAAACCAAAATAATACAGATATAAATCATAAATTTAAGCAAAGCAGGAGTGGTAGGAATTACAAATAAACTGAACGTTTATTGACGAAGGAATTCTTCTGCAAATAAGTAATGGACTTTCTGTTTTTTCTGTTTGCATCATTAATTTGTAATAAAACATGAATTAGGAACAGTTCTCTAATAGTGGCTTCCCCTCTGTTTTGCAATATGAGACTTATTAGAGAATATAATCTGTCAAATGCTTTCCTTTCAAAGATCCTCAGCTTCTGGCTTGCATTTGAAGTGAGAGTTATTTGTGAAGAACTGCTGTGCAGTCTAGATTCAAACTGTTATTTTTGTGTACAATGATTTTTCCCCCTGCTGTCCTATTCCATTTAACAAGGCAGTGCCTTGTCTTTTAGATTTATAAAGGTGTGATGAGAACAGACAAGTTGAACATACCAGAAGAGTCCACAGGTGAAAGAACAGAGGTTGGTAGTATAGAAATGTGACTTTATTACTCTGACAGCCCAAAGAAAGTTTGCAGTTGTTTTGCTGTTGATGTGTAGGCAGTAGACCAGAGAAGGAAACTCCATTTGCATTATCCAAAGGAAGGACACAAACCCAATGGCTGAAACTTTCTGTCATTATGCAGTAACTGAACTCCTAAACTGAGGAGGTCAGCAAGAGCCTTTCAGTCTTTTTTTCTCCATTCCTCAGTCAAACCACACTATGAGCACTCTGATAAGCTCAGTAAAAGTGGCATTCACATGGTTCAAGGCAAGACTACCACCATCATCATTATTGTCTCTTTTCTGCCTTCCTTGTTATGTTACTACATCATTAATCCTCTTCCCAAATCTTTCAAATGCAGAGTGGAGCACATCACATCAGGCATTCAGTGGTGCATGGTATGTCTGAGCAGAATTCACCATTCTCTGCTTCATTGTGACTAGCATTTTATCTCAAGATTTCTACTGTAAGCATCCTTTCTGGCCCTCCAAAAGTAATCAGAAAGGTTTGTCCACTCCCATTAGACCTGCATGGAGGGAAATAACAGCATTAGAGGTCAATTATGGGGGGAAAGAGGAATGGAATCTAAAAGTGCTGGTTTCATTAGTGTCTTCTTGTAAAAAGAGAAAGGCTACTATCTAAAATTGTTAATACAGAAATAGACAAGGAATGATGCCATACATCAAATGGTATTGCTTACAACTATATAGGAACAATGCTGCTAATAAAATAAACCTGAATAAGACTGTTTTATGGGTTATTCAGATAAAAAGGCCAGATTCACTGAAGCTTAAAAAAAAGAAGACAGAGTAAAAGGCTCTTTTCTAAGAAAAGGAGATTGAGAATGATGCCTTACTTGTCTTTGCAAGACAGCGGAGCAATGACTTGATATGGAAAGTGTTTCATCTGGAACAGAACTTTTTCAGAAAAGCAGAGGCTTTTAATTGTACTGTAGAGTCTATCTAGTGAAGAGCAGGCAAGTTTAAGAGACTGTGTCCACACTAAAATGTAACTTACGGAAAGAAAAATTATGAAAGAGATTTAAAGAGATGTAAAAAAAATAAATCGTTCTCTATTCAGGCTACTCTTCTCAAAACTGAAGGCTCATAATTCTTTCTTCCCTCCTATTAATTACCATGCAGATTAATTTAAATTGTGCTGCTTAGCTATTAGCACCAGTGTGATGGACCCCTTGTGCAACAAAGGCACCAGTGGAGCTCTCTTTGGTCCTGCCTCAAGCTTTTCCCTGTGCAGTGCTATAAGTTATTGAGAGCTATAATTATTTGCACCCATCAGCACTTGAAGTTCATCTTGATCTCTGCTCTAGGTAGGTTACAAAGAGTTAAATTTTCTGAAGAAAAACATTGAGATTATTAAAACACTTTCTTACAGAGATTATTCAAAAAAATGAGATCTATTGTAAAATATAAGGATTAATTTATTAATCAGAGCTTTCTGAACTCTCACATTAAGCAGCTTTGTTATGCTAATTCCCTTATAAATGAATAATGGACTTATTCTCCCATTATTGCCTATCATTTTAAAAGACCCATTTAGAAAATGAAGATGTCCTTTTCACTTGAAAATTATTATGTATTTTATAGCACAAGTTTTTTAAATTGAATATTTGCTCCCTATACCCTTCTGTTCCCCCCTGCCCTGCTTGTACTCCTCAGTCAATGTTCAAATCAAACACAGCCATAACCATTTGTCACAGAGATACATAGTGTGTGGAAAGAAAGCACAATGGAGACAATGGGCTTTGAGAACAGAGGCCCAAATCTACAAAGCTATTTACCTCTGACAAATTTAGACATAGCCTTAGTTCCTAGACATTTTAAATAAAATTCTGTTATGAATAATGACATAAAAGAAGAAAGCCAAGATGGTGCAACTGTAGGAAGCCAGAAAGTTAAGTCACAACATAGGATTTATGTTGAAAAGAAAAAATATCTTTAGTAGAAGAGCTTCATTTTGCTGCACACTTTCCACATGTCTTGGAGAGTTCATCTGCTCTTGACTATATATGCATTATATGCATTGGCAGTCAAGTTCAAACCTATGAAGCAATTAAATTTACATTGTCAGGTCTCTTACAATGGAGTTCTAGTGCTTTCTGGGGAAAGGTTCTGGCTAGACTGCTGCCTTGATATATGTTTTCACTTGTGCTCTATGCAGGAATTGGAGGGAGAGGTGGGAGGGAACAGAGTGAAAGGGGTTTGAACACACTGCAAACAGCTGGCAAGTAGACATCGTGACATTATTGTGTCCTAAGCACACAAGACATATTCCTTTTGGGGCAATCAGCATCCTTGGCTAAGGAACACAAAGTGCCTTGGTCCCAGGATATGGCTAATAACTTCTGGAGGAAAAAACCTTGGCACTTGCCGTTTGCTACATCCCAGAACAGCCTAGCCCATTCATCTTGTCCTCTTATGGACAAATCATAGCTTTAGGCCAAAATGGCTTGAGCTCCTAAAGATTCTATGGCACCACCTGTGTCAAGGGCAGAATAGATTTTTGTGCAGGCTAAAATGAGGCTGAGTTCAGGCTGCCTGTAATGCAAGTAGCAGTAATTGCATCTCCTCTGGAATTTGCAACTCAGGAAAGTGTTATCAGTTACGTGTGGCCAAAATAACATGCAGCCACAAAGCCCCATGGATGAGATCAGGAGATCTGGCTTCCTTAGGCCAATTTTGGAACACAAAGAAGTCTGTCAGAATGGACATTTTCTTGTATATCCCCTATCTCCAAAACATAAATAACATTTGTTTTTTCTTCCCATTCACTGTCAGGGCTGTAAACTCTTATGAAGCAGAGGTGTGATCATAGAATCAGAGAATTGCTTGTGTTGGAAAGGACCTTAAAAATCGTCTTGTTCCAATCCCCCTGACATGGGCAGAGGCACCTTCCACTAGACCAGGTTGCTCAGAGCCCCATCCAACCTGGTCTCGAACAATTCTTCTGGACAACCTGTTCCAGTGCTTCACCACCCTCACAATTAAGAATTTCTTCCTAATATCCATTCTAAACCTAATTTCTTTCAGTTTGTAGCCATTCCCCCTTGTCCTGTCACTAAATGCTCTTGTAGATAGCTTCTGTCCTTCTTACTTGTAGGCTTTCTTCAGGTAATGGAAGGATGTAATTAGGTCACCCCAAAGCCTTCTCTTCCCTAGGGTGAACCATCCAAATCCTTCCAGGCTTTCCTCTTGGGAGAGGTGCTCCATCCCTCTAATCATCCTGTTGCTCTTCCTCTGTACACGCTCCAACAGGTCAACGCCATTCTTGTTCTGGGGACCCCAGTGCTGGAAGCAGCTCTGCAGCTTGGGTCTTACCAGAGAAGAGTAAAGGAGCAGAATCCCCTCCCTCACCCTGGCCTCATTGGTTTTGATGCAGCCCAAGACACATTTGGCTTTCTGGGCTGCAGGAGCACATTACTGGGTCATGTTCAGCTTCTCATCCACCAGCACCCCCAAGTTCTTCTCAGCTGGGCTGCTCTCAGTCCGTTCATCCCCCAGGCTGTGTTGATACTGGGGGCTGCCCCAACCCAGGTGCAGGACCTTACATTGTCTTATTAAACCTCATGAGATTCCCCTGTGCCCATTTCTGGAGCTTGTCCAGGTCCCTTAGCATGGCATCGCGTCCCTCAGGTATGTCAACAGGGCCACTCAACTTGGTGTCATCTGCAAAATTGTTGAGGGTGACCCTTTCATCTATGTCATTAATGAAGATATTAAATAATACTGGTCACTATATGGACCCCACTTGTAGAGGAACACCACTTGTGACTGATGTCCTTCAGGGCTCTGAGCTCTTGACCACTGTACTCTGGATGTGATTGTTCGACAAATTCCTTATCAATCTAACAGCCCACCCATCAAATCCATCTCTCTTCAGTTTAGAGAGAAGGATGTTGTGGGGGACTGAGTCAGAGATTGTACAGAAGTCCAGATAAATGTAATTTGCAGCTTTTTCCTTATCCTCTGATGTAGTCACTCCATTATAGAGGATGACAGGATTGGTCAGGCAGGACTTGCCCTTGATGATGTGGAGGCTTGAAGAAAAGCCTATTGCAAGGTCTTTTCAAACCAACACAAGTGTTCTGATTTTTTGTACCTGTGAACTCTTAGAATTGCAAAGTTTTTGTCAAAGTCAAGCCAACTTCGGCTTGATTGTGGAAGAAATGTGAGCAGTTCATTCTCTGTTGGATGTTGCTAAGGCAAGTGAAAACACAGAGCAAGTAGGGATAGCTCAGACAGGAGTACTTGCTGGACCTTGTTTTGTCTCATGGGCTGCGATCCATACTGTTGTGCAGCTCAGTGGTTAAATCTTGGAGAGAATTAGAAGAATGTTGGAAGAATGTTGGAAGAACACAGCTCTCTTCCAAACTCTGGTGTTGCTTAGGCACATTTCTCTGTGCTTCACCCACCAGCTGGATAATGACTGAGTTCATAGGCATTTGAGAGGAGCTGTAATTTTTAGCTTAGTCTTCTGGGTGAATATAAAACCAAAAATTTCTCTTTTAAGCCCCAATGGAAACTCTCATACAAATTTAATTCAAAATGACAGGGTCTGTCCAATGTCAGGAAAGGACAGGTTTTTGGAAAATATGTATAGCTCCTTACTTGGGTGTGGAAGAGACTAACAGACTCCATGGGAGAAGTTCACCTTGATTGGATGTCAAATTAAGATGGGATTTAGAGGACCAAACATATACTATAATAGATTCCTCATAAGGCAGACACAGAAAGCAATAGATACCTCCAGAAAGTTGGGAGAGAGGAAGAAGTATGGAGTTCAGAGAACTACTTTACAACCTGAAGTAAGTGGCATGGCCATTTTCCTTCATTTTCATTGATGCCAGTAGTCACTTAGAACTCCTCTGCCAGAACCCTCAAAACATGCATAATTGAATTCTCTTCAGGTGGAGAAAAGAGGGAAAGATATCAAAGATGTCCTTCAAAATAATCCTGCAGCTGCCTTTTAGGCTGTTCCATTTTACAGCCAATCCTTCAGCTGTCAATTTCCTTCCTTCTTGCCCAGAAATACTTACATGCACATTTTTCCTTGACCCTGTGGGCACCCATTATTAGAAAATTTGTCCACACTCTTCCTACAATATTCCAAGACTGGAAATTTGCTTGCAATCAGATCTGCTCTCTGCTGAGAAGGCTGTGGGAGAGCCACCACTAGCAGTCTGACCACTTGTGAAGCCTTCATAAAATGAAACAGTGGAACAAACTTGGCCACACTGAAAGTGGAAAAAATTCTATTAGAATTATTTGAAATTAGGGAAATTGACCCTGTATTTTTAACTCATGGGACTTTTAAAATGCTGGACGTCATCTCCCTGGGGACTTGTAACAGGAAGAGAACGAAGCATTTGATTCTCATCAATGAGTTATGAAACCCACACATTTATCAGGCAATTATCTGAAAATAATCCTAGGCTTCTGATATTCTTATGCCCTTTCCTAATGTCCTTTTTTATTTTAGCACTGCTGGTGTCTGATTTCCTTCATGGAAGTTAAAAATATTCATGTATTTTCCTGCCTGCTGTGCTTCTGAATTTAAAATAAATAAATAAATCTCAATTATTTTTTATAAGCAGGTGTTCTTGCATATAAGTATCAAATAAAGTACCTATCTATTCACTTTTTAGAATTCACATAATTAGATTCACATTCACATAATAGAAAAAAGAAAAAAATTGACAAAGAACATAGCAAGAAAATACTATGGTATTGGTGGGCTTGTAAATGGGGGATTTGGATTTGTGAATTTTGTGAATTCTGAAGGACAATAGAGAGAGGTATTATCTTCAAAACCCCTGTATGGTTGCTGTGTCTTTTAAGCCCCCACCATGGGCTTCTAAAGACACAAATAATACTTAGTAATCACCTGCAGTGCTGGTGTTGTGCTTTAAATTACTGAGGACTTTAAAGGGTTTGATGGATGCATTCGATCCCTGTAGTCAAACCAGCAGGAGTTGGTAGACACTCCAAAGGAGGTAAAGGCCTGAGTCATAGCTGGGCCCAGAACTCCTCCAGGAAACCCACAGTGGAGCAGGGTGACCCAGTGAGCATCAATGCATATGAGCTTGGACACAGATCACACCATTAACATGTGAATGGTGGGTGTTTTTCCAAGATTTGTTTGTCAAGGAACAAAGAAAGTTGTCAGCACAAAACCTGTCCCATTGTATGCAACTTGATGGGGCAACCCTTTTATCCCATAAATATAACAGCTTAAGTGAGCTTTTTTTAGGATCTCCTGGCTAGGTGATGCGGCTGCATGGCAATGGTCTCCTGTTGAGCTGGGATTCCTCCCAAGTTTGCTCCATGTGGCAGATGTACTTTTCTACCAATGTCAGATCTTTTGATGAGTCCAATTCGAGTTCTTTCCAAATTGCAGCTGGACTGCATGCCAGATGCTCTCACCTGGAGCTGGGATGCCTATCAAGGTTTGAGATTCCTTACCTGAGACTGCGATCCATCCTTGCCCAAGGTAGAGAGGCCCTCAAGAACAACACTTGCTGACAGCATGATAAACCAATGGTAATGAATCCATGTAGTTAATCCCTTTAGACATAAACCATTGACCAAGTCAGTCTAAGGTTGGACCTAGACACACCTAGGCTCCATGAGAAGTCCAAAAATCAAGGAAATCGCCTCTAAACCTTATGAGTCAATGGAGTCCCTTATCCTTTAGAATCTTCAGTCTCTCTGTAAATATTTTTAAATACATTCTAATTTGATTTTGCTTTGCATATTTCATCCATGTAGAAAGTAATGGAGTGAGCCTTGCCATGAAACTTTGTTACAGTGCATTTCTGTATATTAAATGGTATTATTTCTAGAAATCCAATGATACTAAAAGAATTTTTGCTAATAGTTTTGATGGTGGTTATTTAAGCAACCTTAAATTGGTCATTTGTGACATAAAGGAAACAACAGTGAAGCCAACATCCATGAACTGAAACAGAGTTCAAGATAAACTGAAAGAACTTGTAGGTTCTTGAATAGACAATGTAGCCAGTAAGCCTCACATTCTCCTGAATGCTAAAACAAAAATACTATATTATGGAGCTAAAGTTTCTTTTTCTTTTCTTGGTAAACTTTAGTTTGTATCTACAATTATCAGGTGAGATTTATCCCAAAGCCTTTTAGCTGTGATTTAGAGGCTTTTTTTCTTTTTGTTGTTTTTATTCCTTTCCCAGCTTTCAGAAAATATTTCTAATTCTGTTATTTTTTTGTCTTTATTTATTCAATTTTTTAGTATTTAGTCATTATTTTTTTTTCCTCTCCCTCCACACATTTAAGATGAATATATTTAAGGGCTCTTTAGTCATACAGAAAGACACTGTGACAAGTTGGGTTTAATTTCAGACTATTATATTTTTCAGCTAAAGATACGAACCTTTCACATCTCTGTTTTTCCATTTCACTATGTGGTATTCCACCTGCTGGACACAGGGCACTGCCAGTCCTGCCTGACCTCTTTTCGGCTCAGACTACAAGAAGGTTGTTTAAGTTGGCAAAAGAAGAAGAAAAAGGAAAATCGAACTTCATTTCTGGATCTACTTAGGAGGCCAGAAATTTAACACATATTTAGTAAACAGATAAAAAAAAATGGTTTATAACAAATAGATCTGTAAGTACTGACTGCCACATGAAGCTCAAAACTATGCATTTTTTAAACTGCTGGAGTTATTACGAATATTAGAGATGGATGACCTGTACTTTTCTCTGTGCTTTTCTTCACAGTTCATCTCAGTTGGATTTCTCTTCTTGGGATGAAATCATAGTATTTTACAATGACAAGCCAGTGTAATTATCATGTTATGAAAACAGACTGTAGAAAGAAGTGAAATGGGCAAAGAGAGAAAAATACTCTGTGTACTTGACTGCTTCAAAAATTAACTGTTAGTTCTCCTTTTTACCAGGAAAAAAAATTAAAATTATGTTGTACAAGACTTTCCCAATATGTGAGTGGTCTTCCTTAAATAAATGTGCTCATTTTAACTGCTGTTGTAAATCAGAAATACTATTGTGTTTTTATTTACTGGCTGCTGAGAAACATTAAATTAAGATAAATTCTTATTCCATTGCATCCATTGTGTATTTTTTTTATCAACAAATAATGGCACACAATCTTTTTGTATGGAGGCTTCATTCTATGCAGGATACTAAAGCACACAGAGTTTCAGTGTATAGCAACGTTGTAATAATTTGCAGCTACAGAAAAAAGGTCTGAATAACTTGAAAACAGAGAGTAAATATAAATGACCTTGTTCATTTATAATTTATAACATTTTGTAGACTGGAATAAAATTTTAGAAAAACTGAGAGACTGGGGGGAAAAAAGGGAAATACATTTCTAGCAATTGTAATTATCCTCCAAGTAATTTGCTTGTTTTAACTGTTTGTGCATTGCATCCAATCTGTCTTTCACCTGTTCCTTTACTAGCAAATATGACTTTCAACACCAAGGGCAGATCTAGCCATCTAGATTTACATATTACTGAAATATTCAGCCACCTCTGTTCATACTTCCTCCTTAGGTGCAGATAAGCAAGTAAGAGGGGCCTTTGAATCTATCTTGACAGGACATAGTTGAAGAGAAATCAGATGGCTTGTGAAAACTTTCTGATTTTCTCAATTTTTCAGCTAAATTATTAGCACTTTGGAACCTGTAGTGTCAAAGGAAACCATTGGATATGACAACTCAATATGGACATCTGGATTAAATATTAGCACATACATAAGACCAGGATAAAATTTCCTTTACTTGTAAAAGAGCCGAGATTTCACTTGGATGCTCATGCTTTGTAGAGGAAAACGGTTGTGGCAATGTGTTTCCTGCTATCCATCTAAGTAATGTGACACACGTCAAGGAATTTTTGTATTTTGAATGTAGCAAATGTGAAGACAGGAGGTTTCTTATAAAAAATTCAGTCAAGGCAGGACCAGATTTACAAACACAAAGAACAGGCACAATTTAAGATCTGTGCCCTTTTCTGAATCTATTTTCAACTTCGAGCTCCTCTATTTTTTTTTTTTGAGTTGTTTAGACTTTTTCTTATGGGAATTGCCATTAATTAGATATCTCAGTGTTAATTTTCATCAAATCACATGAGAAAAAATGTACATTATCATAAAAAAGGTGATTATGCCTCATGCACTCCCTTGTTATTCCTTTATAATTGGTTAATTGAACAAATGGCCATAGCAGATGATGAAATAAAAAATAATAATACTCTACACATATATTGTAATTTTCATCTTCAATGTGTTATACAAATTATCTAACTAGTACAACAATCTTCCTAATTCCATTTTTTTTCCTAAAGCACATACTGATGAACGGCAGTGTCAACACATAGGTGACGTGCACCAGGCATATGGTCTGTATTGGTGTCAACTAAAATGAGTAGAAATTGATACAAAGATGCAGTGTAAAATTAGCTGACTAAAAATTAAGTGTGTTATTTTTGGTTTGGTTTGGTTTTGTGTTTTTTTTTCTTTCTTTCTTTCCTTTTTTTTTTCAATATATCTAATAAAAAAAGCTGGGGAAACAGTTATGAAGCAAGGGCCTTCATGTAGTTTATGGAATGGAACATTCAGACTTGATGTTAGCGTTCAGAACAGAAAGCACTGGCTTTTTAATAATTTTTGAAAACTTACATCTTTTTGCCTATATCTTTTATACAAACCTTGTCAGTTCTAACTAGGGACTAAATTCTGGTAAGAAGCAGGATGTTGATTTTTTTCTTTCATTTGGCAACACTGTTGTGGTTTAACTCCATCTGGGAACTAAACTCCACCCAGCTGCTTGCTCAGTCCTCTTGGTGAGATGCAAGAGAGAATAAGAAGGGTAAAAGTGAGAAAACTCATGGGTTGAAGCAAATGCAGCTTAATAAGAAAAGCAAAGCAATCCAAGGAAAAAATAAAACAAAAGGAATTGATTCACCGCTTCCCATGATTAGACAAGTGTTTAGCCATCACCAGGAAAGCCAGGCTCCATCATCCATAACCATGCCTTGGGAAGACAAATACCATCAGTCCAAGTGTCCACCCTGTCCATCCTTTTGTCTTTCTTTCTCCAGCTCTGTATGCTGGACACGATGCCATATGGTACGGAATGTTCCTTAGGTCAGTTGGTATCAGCTGTCCTGGTTGTGTCTCCTCCCAGCTTCTTGTGCTCTCCCAGGCTGCTCACAGGTGAGATGGGGTGAAGAGCAGAAAAGGCCTTGACTCTATGCAAGCCCTGCTGAGCAGTAAGGAAAACATTTCTGCATTATCAACACTTTGGTCACAAATCCAAAGCATTCCCCCATATCTATGGGGCTACTATGACTAAAATTACCCCAGCATGAACCAGTACAAACTCTTAGAGTTTAGCTTCCTTGTGTGCTCCCTTATTCCGTTCAAGCTATTGAAAGGCAAAAAATCACTGTAGTGATCAGAATTGCTATGTAATGAATAACATGGGCAAGATAGACTTGTTCTCACATGAAACCCTTTTTGATGTCAATGAAACATAGTTTGGACCTTAACTGACTGGTGTATGAGGAACTGCAGCTATCAACCTTATGCGATTACAAGAACACTAGAAAATTTCAGGGTCAAATTCGCCAATGGGTTCTGACTGCTTTGCATTGATACAGCAATAAAAAAGAAGGATGAGGCTGGTTTTGTAACCACCTAGTTAAAACAATTTTATTCACTGAGTCTGAGACCAGATAGGCTTGCTGTGATCATCAAGTTTGATCTTCTGTACCACATATACCTTTGAATTTTTGAAGTGACTCCCATCTCAAACCTGTTAGAGTTGCTGCTGCACATTTACTAAAACAGCACATACAGGTCAAACCAACCCAGATAAATGTGTGAGGTACATGAATAGTAATTTAACTCATTCTGTTCCAATTGTATTTGCCCTGCATGCAGTTGTGTAGCACTAGCAACTGCAGAGTCTAAGTAATGACTTTGATGTTGGGTGCTGGTTTGAAACAGTGCTGTCAAAACTAGAAGTTGTTTTATATATTGGAAGCATGTATCTCTTTTCAACTTTCTATCTGAGTGAAACACAGTAGGCTTAGCTTAGATACTAAGAAAAAATTGTTTACTGCGTGGGCACTGGAACAGGTTGCCCAGAAAAGCTCTGGCTGCCCCACCCCTGGAAACATTCAAGGCCAGGATGGATGGAGCTCCGATCAGCTTGGTCTAATGAAACGCGTCCCTGTCCATGGAAGGGGTTTTGGAACAGGATTTCTTTAAGGTCCCTTCTAACCCAGAGAATTATGTGATTCTGTGATCATATAATATTGTGCAAAAGGCATTCCTATCAGTAGTACTTTTTTATTGGTGGAGAAATGGTGGCATCAGAGGATTCAGCCTTTTCTGAAAGTCCTGATTTCAAACTCCTGCTAGCAGTGCAGCACTCCAAGGTGGCTAAACACATGAAAATGCCACTCCTGAATTGGCATAGCTGTATAAGGTTGTGTCAGCTATTTCCAGTCCTTTTTAGGGTGCAGCTTTGTTAGCATGATCACAGTCACATGCTAACAGACATGTCTCAGGAAATTTGGGACAGAAGCTGTTTTCCAGCCTGCAGCGATTTACATAGGCACGGTTGCATTTTCCACTGGAAAGGAATGGAAATTTTACCAATTAATCTCCTGTTTCATTTTCAAGCCTTCATATTTGTCAAAATCAAAACTTCTAGGCACATTCTGGATGTGAATCAGTCAAAACTGTCTCTCTCTCTCCCTGGAGCTTTGAATACTAGTGTGATACTTCGTTTCCTGTTTCAACCATTTTCATGTTCGACTGATATTCTGTAAGGGAAATGACAGCGTCTAAGTAATGATGAGATGATGAAAAAAACTCAATAAAATACAACGTTTCCAGATGATGTGTTATTATACTATTAAGTGTACTAGCACTGCAGGTAGTAATGTAAGATGAAATCCATTGAAAACCGAAACAACAGAATCCATCAGAAACACTCGCTTTCCATTTTTCTCTTTTCACTAAAACTTGTGCAAGTCTTGTGAGTCTTCAGTAATTATCACTTTTTGTAATTTATGTGATGTTTTCCTTCTGTTTACAATTTGGGCTACCAAATTTACCATAAAGAACTTCAGTAAGAGTGTACATCTGTTCTGGATTTCGCACATCCTAACCAGTTCTTCAGCTGGTGTGCAAACAACAGAGAGAGGGAAGGGATTACTCTAGTCTTGCTAACAAATGAAATAAATTTTTCTGAGCAAGGCATTTTGGCTTACATGTTTCTGACAGTTATATAGGCATATAAATTAAGCAAAGTCTACCATAACATTTCCATTTCTCTAATCCGTCTGGTTAATGCTCCTTGATTTATAGGTTTTGTTAACTGACCACCATTGAAATTTATGTCTACTAATTGCAATTTCATTGTTCTTTAAGCTTAGCTACTTAGATATCTTTAGGGTTATGAGTATGGAATCTTATCTTTCTGAGATTTTATTTTATTTTATTTTATTTTATTATTTCTTCCCAATAGGAAGTTCATAAAAGTACTGAAAAAGTCCCCATCAATGCCAAAGGGAAAGGCAGTCAGATCTGGCTGTGGGGACTCTTATTGAATTGTTTACTAATGTCTGTAAAATGCATGGCACTGTAGTCCTCCCTTCCATGAACACCTGGCACTTTTGAAAGTGGTAGAACAGATTTTCTTGTAATGAAAATTGATTTTCAAGATGTTGTAATATTGAAATTGCGCATACCGAAAAAGAAAATATATCTATATCTGAACTGTCATGTGTGTACTGCTTGGTTCAGAAAAAACTAATAAATACATTTGATGCATGTATACATGATTCATGTATAATGGCATTAAACAGGTATCCAGAAGTAATTCTGCTATTAAAATACAAGCAGAAATAAAGTTAGATGAATGTATAGCAAGCTGTCTTTCCTCTTTAACCATGTTCCTCGGTAAAAAGATGCAGGTGTTCATCATATGAAAACAGAAAAAAAAAAGACATTTTTGAGAGTGTGTACTGTATCTGCAATGAATTTAATGCAATGTACATGTGGATATCTGTTATACATTGAAGCATTTTTATTACCTACTTTAAGGAATGTAAGAAAATAAAGGATCTAGAGCTAAAAGGAGAAATGGACTTACATGATAAAGCAACAAAGGTCTTCTCTTTTCAGTGGGGATGATAATTAGTTCTGAAGCTACTGAAAAGGCAGAGTGATTTTAGGAAGGTGAATGCAGTGGTTAGCTTCTGTTGACTACACCAACTTCGTACATCTGCAGTTGAAATGACTTGATTCTCAAACCGGAGACCTTATCTTGTAGACAGATTCAGGATCAGCAGGCAGGAAGGATTTGACTACTTCTTCAGAGAAATCCATTAAAGGTAATATTTTCTTTTCCAGGAGTCCTCCCACTTTCCCTTAATATTCATTGGGTTTAGTTTTTGAGGCTTAGTATTCTTCTTACCATTACTTGAAAAGGCACACTGCAGACTTTCAAAAAGGACAAAAAACGACAAATTCTATTCCTTCTGAGGAACAAATATTATTGCCACATATGCATGGCTAATATCAGAAATTATACTTTGATTTAAAAGTTAAACTGTGATTAATACAAAATTACAACAACTCTTGTTCACAAACTAGACCTTCTGTGAAAGCCTATTATATTTGATGAGAATTTTTTCTTAAATTCAGCTGAATTTTTATCAGATCAAGGGAGTTAAAAGGGAATTTCACTAGTTTTTAATATTCTGCTCTATCTAGACCTCCTAGAACCTGTCTCAATAGAGAAAAGGGTAATTTTTATTTCAGGTCAAGAATTACTCAGGTATTCATTCGTCATTTACTTTAATCCACAAAAATGTATTTATTCTAAGTAAATAACCGGAAACCACCTAGTAGAAACATACAGAGAAAAAAACTCCAGAACTTAAAATGGTTTTCTGAGTGGTTTAAACAAATCAGGACAGCACAACAAACATTTCTTTGACCTATACTGTGAATGTACCCGGGTGAAGCCTGCAAGGAACTCTAATAGAATATTCCTTGTAGCTTTCAAGTAGAAAGAGCTCTTTTCTGACCCCAGGTTTTTTATGTTTCCTCGTTATGTAGATTGACTGGTTTGATAGCTGAGGTGACTGATGATAGCTGAGTCTCAAGGTGGCAGTGAATCTGATTGTCTGTGCATTGGTAGAGAAATGAATACTCAAAGCAATTGTCAGCTACATTATTGGCATTACTCGGGAGAAAAATCAAATAAAACTTTAAAGGAGCTAATAATTTTAAGAATGGTCATTGAATGACAATATTGGCAAAACTGAAATGATGAAGAGACCAAAATCAAATAAGACACAAAAAAAGAAAAGCGTAAAAAAAGAGCTGAATATTTTCTTTCTTATCATTGTCTTTTTGACTGTTTAATTCTGTGAAGAGATTAAATTAAATTATCTCTGTGACAGTGGAAAAAACATTGTAGGCATCAACTACTGACTGAGGTCACAGAAAATAGAATGGATCTGCTTTCATAAGGAGCTTCATTATTTTAAGAAAGCTATTGTATCTGTACTGTATTTCATAAAGTCATGTGTGACAAATTCCATTTTGTTATAAGTCTGGCAACATGTGTGAAGCAATCATGATTTAGATATCTAAGCCCTAAAGATAAGCTATGAGATACCCTGGTTTTCAGTGATTATCATTGTGTATAAGACAGTGAAGAGTCCTCTGGGTTAGTATTGATCCCGAATGACATATCCATACAATATGCTATAGATTTTTGTAGGATTACTGACTTAGCTTTAATACATTGTTCTGAAAACTGCAATGATTTAGGAGTAAGTAAGCCTCAGCTGTCGGAGCAGTATGGATGTGCGTGTAAGGTAATCACACACTCTCCCAGTTTAATTTGCCACTGAATTTGAATCAACATCAGCCCTTTAGATACAAACCCTATCTCAATCCTTTTGATAGATTAGTCCACAGAGAGACAAATAATCTGTGATTCATAACCCTGTCAAGTTCTTTAATGTTTTTGGAAGGCCAACTGTAAAATTATAATGGGATACTCAATATTGAAAGGTTAGTTAAAGAATTTTATGGTGTTGGAAAAAGCACTGAAAGCAATAACAAATGTCTAAAATAAAAGCTGGTTTAATTGGTTTCCTAAGATGTTCTGAAAATGCAAGCAAGGCAGTATGCTCTTAAAATGCTTCTACCCAGCAACAGACCCGCACTCTCTATTTAGTAAGTTAATGAAATTCATGCTAAATATCTTGCAATATTCCAGAAGAAGAGCTTTGGTTTAAGAGGGGAAAGAACTATTGTATCTAATGTTGAAAGCCTGTGTTGTTTTAAGATTAATCCATTTGCTGAAGCAGAATTTTTGCTTACAAAAATTGCTAGAACCATTGACACATCTTCTAAATAGGGAACAATGTTTACCAGCAGAATGTGGAATTTAATGGTAATAAATGCAGTGAATTACTGTGCACTAGAATATCTCCCAAGTCTTGTATCTTTCATCACACACCTTTTTGTGCTCAGTAATCCCTAAACTTACATAATACAGAGAAAATGGCATTCAAAGTGATCTTTATGAATGTTTTTTGTGTTTCATAGCTTGAAGATAAGAGCTTCTGTCTGCTGTGGAAAGTCTCTGTCAACAGAATCTGCTTGATCAAAGCACCCTTTGTCAGTTATTAGTAGAAAGAGTGAAAATCCACTAAATTGTGATTCACTGTTATCTGTAGCATTTTCAGCTTGCAGCTTTTGCAATTTTCATGCTTCCCAAATTGTAACAATAGTTTAACATTTCAAATATGTTTTTGGCATGCAGCTAGGAGAATATCAGGGGATGTATTTGTTTCTTTTCTTTAGAAAATAATTGAGGGTTTATTTTTTTTTTCTTTCCCCTCCTGCAATGTATTTCCACTACTTCTTGTTCAGTTCATCATTTTTTGACTTCTAGAGCATGCCTGTATGAACCATTAGCCATCATAACTGAACCAGCCTTTGCTTAGCCTTTCTGGTAAATTAATTGCCATCACATGCAAGATACTAGCCAAAGAAAGGTAAGAAAAACCTGAAACTAAATCACTCTTTCATTGTAAAAGCAAATGGTTCCTGTAGACAAAACTGAAAGACACTAAGATAAGGTAGAATTTAAACTCTCACTTGCCCACATCCTCCCATAAAAGGTGACTTTCCAGTCTTGTCACTCTTAACTATTCTTTTCTTTCTTCACTTTAAAAATCTTAATATATTGTATTCCCCCTTATTCTTTCCAATATTTTTAAACAATTGAATCACTTGCGTGACTGACTTCCTCCACTACGCCTCATTAAGTAATTGAGTTAAATTGATTCAAAATAAAGTGACACACTATTTCACAATGATTGGTTTGAATCAACATTTGCCTTTTTTCCATTGCCTCTTC
This sequence comes from Ploceus nigricollis, assembly GCA_013399945.1. Taxonomy (NCBI): domain Eukaryota; kingdom Metazoa; phylum Chordata; class Aves; order Passeriformes; family Ploceidae; genus Ploceus; species Ploceus nigricollis. Next base: position 381,135 of record VXBC01007683.1, read on the forward strand.
ATCACAAGCTTTTTCTCTCTAATGTTCCCAGAGTTCTTTTCTTGTCTTAAGTTAGGCAAGCAGTGAGCATAAGCATTGTTCAGATATATCTGCAAAGAATAGTGTGTCAGAACTCTTGTGCTTCTATACAATGATTAGAGCCATTCTTAAAATCCTAATTACTTTGACACTACTAAAGAAAAGAATTACCAACCTTTTTCTTCTTTTTTTTTTTTTTTTCAAATTGTCTAGGAATATTTTCAGAGGAAAAAAAGAGATTGAATTAAAATACTCTGAAAAATATGTAGGAGCTCAAAAATATTAATCATAGAGTAAATGAGTCTTCTCAAAAGATACATACCAGATTACAAAAACCCACAACCAAAACAGAACAAAAGAAAGACCCCAATTAATTTTTAGGAGATAATTGAAAACATGTGGGGGGAAATTATTCATTTTTAACATTGAAAAGCTGGACAAATAGTGACAAAAGTAAAAGAAATTTTTGATGTCATGTCATAAGAAATGTGCTGACACAAATCATTCAATCAAATCTTTCTGTAATGTCTCTCTTTGTGTTTATGGTTCACTAATTCAGTAAAAAGTGATAACACTTCAACATTGTGGGCTTTAAATTGAAGCAATCACAGAGTCACAGAGTCACAGAATAAGTGGAGTTGAAAGGAACCCATGCAGTTGGAAGGATCACTGAGTCCAACTTGTGTCCCTGCACAGCATCATAAAAAGACCAAATATCTGAAAACATAAGGCTAGAGTGCTGTAAAAAGATTCCAGATGAATCTCTGAACATCAGTACTTTATTAACATATCAGTTACATTGTCCCTGACATAAAATTGCAGCAGATAATACTCTTCGGGAAACAAATACCAAGCCTGAAACCTATGTAACTGTAACACTACCAACAGCTGTTGGCAATAGCAGGTTACTTTACTAATGAGAAAAATGTATTTCTAAAATGTGAGTGATAGCAACCAGAATTTTTAAAAATATATTTGCTTAATATAGCAATCAAAGAAAAAAAAAGGAAGAAAATCTGTTTTTCTTTTCTCTTTGCCCTGAACTTCTCCAAGTATCATTAGAAAAACAAAAATGCTCCATTGATTAGGTTGCTCAACCAGATTAATGTTCAAGTACTTTTTCCTGGAGAAAAGATCTAGTCTTTTACATTGTAATATAGCTAATGACCCGTGCCTAGTCTTGCTATTGCTGGAAGATTGCTATTTATAATTTCTTATAAACACAACATACATTTTAAAGAATATTATCAAGGGTGAGAATACTACTGATGCTAATCCTTTATTATTCCAAAACTATTCCAGTCACCAAGGCTACAGAATATTACATTATGCTAAATCAGAACATGAAAAAAATATGTAATCACTGTCTATATTGTGGTTTTGCTCTCTGTAGTGGGTTGACCCTGACTGGATGCCAGGCACCCACCAAAGCCACTCTATCACTCCCTTCCAGAACTGGACAGGGGAGAGAACATATAACAAAGGTTCATGAGTTGATATAAGGTCCAGGAGAGATCACTCACCAAATACCATAATAGGCAAAATAGATTGAATTGAGGATATTATTTGAATTTATTGCTAGCAAAATAAGAGCAGTATAATGAGAAGCAAAATAAATCTTAAAAACTTTTCCCCCACACTTCTTTCCATCCCAGATCTACCTTGTTTCCCTTCCCACAGGTGCAGAGAGACACCTGCAGAGAGACAGATGGGGGTTATTGTCAGATCATCAACACTGTTCCTTATGCTGCTCAGGGAGAAAAATCTTTCCCCTTCTTCAGCGTGGGGTCCCTCCCATGGGACACAGTCCTCGATGAAGTTCTCCAGTGTGACTCCATCCCAAGGGCAACAGTTGTCCACAAGCAATGTGGGTCCCTCTTTCACAGTGTGCAGTCCTTCAAGGACAAGCTGCTCCAGTGTGGGTACTCCTCACGGTCACAAGTCCTACCAAGAAACCAGCTACAGTGTTGGTTCCTGTCTCCACATCTCCGCAGGTCTCTGCAGGAGCCTGCTCCAGCACAGACCTCCCACAGGGTCACAGTTTCCTCTCCAGCATCCACCTGCTTGAGCATGGGTCTCCTCTGTGGGCTGCAGGTGGATCTCTGTATCCCCCTGGATGTCCCTGGGCTTCAGGGACACTGCTGGCTCATCATGGGCTGCACCATAGGCTTCAGGGGAGTCTCAGTTCTGGTACCTGGAGTACCTCCTTACCCTCCTTCTCCACTGACCATGGTGTCTGCAGAGGTATTCTCACCCTGCTCTTCTCTGTCAGCAATTACAACTGTGCAATAACATGTCTGGTTGTTTATTTTTCTTGTTAAATATGTTATCATAGAGGCATCACAACAATTTCTGATTGGCCCAGCCTTGGTATGTCTATCCAGGAATCAGCTGACATTGTCTCTGTCAGACATGGAGGAAGCTCCTGGCAGCTTCTCACAGAAGCCATCCCTGTAACCCCACTGCTACCAAAACCTGACCATGCAAACCCAACACACTTTCTGCTATTTCCACTTTTCTCATAGTTTTGGGAGATCACATATATCTAATAATAAATTCTTACAGCCCAAAAAGATACTTTTATGAATGCAAGAGCGCACATATATATATGTAGATTGAAATAAAGGAACATCTATGTTTGTTATCTGCTGAATTAAAAGAGTATTCATCAATACTTCACCAAAGCAATTTATCCATGATCTGGCACAAAAAAGTATAGAATTCATCCATATGTCAATTTAGAAGGTTTGGAATGTGTCACTGAAGTGAAAGGTTTTGGAGGAATTTTATAATAATTACCATATGAGTAAAAATTATAATTGTGAATGACTTCCATTTCTCCAAGGAGAAACCAGCTTCATTTATTCATACAACTGAAGAATATGAGCATGAACAAATATTTATTTTCATAATCATATGACATAACTTTCAGTCTTTTGTGTCCCTGACAGTCTGGGAGGTGCAGTGTAATTATAAGAATTGACTACCCACCACTGAAATCAAATCAGAATGTCTATTCTCCACAGAACTGGAAGACTGTAGATTAGGAATATCTGGAAGGCAGTCAAAAATAAAGCCAAGAAAAGGCCTTTGAAAAGAGGTTCAATAAAAGAGTTGCTAGTTTCAAATAAATGAAACCTCCATTTTCATTTATATACATATATATGTCTGGTGAAGGAGATTCCACAACCCCTTTGGTCATCTGTTCACAGCCTTTGTTTTTGTCATAATTCGGATGCCTTACCTAATATGAGCTCAGTTCTGATTTGTCATACTGAAGACAATTTTCCTTAACCATCCTAAGTGAATAATGTTCCTTTTATGACTACAAAACTGGCTGAATAAAAATAATGAGCATGGGGGTTGGATTTAATTTAAGGACAGATTTAGAAACATTTCTAAAGAAGCGGGACTTGTCTTAGGTGCTAAATATCATAAAAATGCATGCCAGATCAGTTTTCATCTATACACTTTCTTATTACTCTAAGAACTTAATTTTTAAACATGATCTGATAAAACTGAAGATATTAACTTTTTAATAAAGGTTCAAGAAACAAATACAAGCACAGTGTGTGAAGAAGGCTTAAACTGACATATGTGGCATGACAAATTCAATGCTCTCCTCTACAAACAGAAATGCATTGTCTTTGGATGGAGGAAAGAGAGTTTCTTCCCAGCTTTGGTCTTTACTAATCAACACTTGAACCAGACAAGAGATTCTATCTTTAAAAAGTGGCAGGACACTTACATGAGGAATTCTTGTCTCCCACCAGAAGAAGATTCTGCTTCAGACTCGCAAGGCATAGAGCTTTGTGATGTTCTGCTGTACATATTACATCAAACACAGTGGTCTCATAGAAATTAGGAAAAAGCTTGTACTTCAGTCTTTGATTCACTTCATTAATTTCTTCCTTGTCTAGAACTATATGGATACACCAAAGAATTATTTTGCCATTCTTTCATTTATAGTGAGAATAGCCAATATTTTTCTTTTATTGTCTCGTCTTGAAAAATTCAATCCTTCTGTAATGACTTATGAACACTCATTCAACTAGAGCTATGCAATCAGAATGGGGAGAACTTTTCTCTGACAATAAATCCATGAGCAAAATCAAAACCAGACAGATAATATGAAGCTTGTTCTGCTCAAATCTTTAGATGTTGAAAAGTGTGTTTTACTCCATACAGCACATAGCTACCAGAAAGATTTAATCAGAAAGAATAAAAATAGCATTCACTTCAATGTTTTTTGTTTGTTAAAATTGTTGGTAGGAGAAATGGTTGTATTATGTGAAAAAGAGCATTTACTCTTAAAGTCTCATGTCAGGTAAAAGAAGAAAAATGTTAACTATGTTCCCTTGGAACACATTATATTGTTTTTTCAATTCCTATGAAATATAATACTTTTCCCTTTGGACTGCCCACTGCATAACCTTATCTGATGCACTAGATGCATGAATTTCTCCATAAACAGTGTTTATATTTGCATGAAAAAGTATCTTCACACTGAAACCATTATATATGTATTCTTTATTTAAAAATATTTAGTTTTGTCAGACTTGCAAGTAAATTCACTAAATTGTACTCATTGCTGGGTACATTTCTGCAACTTGCATATTTTCAATTGGACCTATTGTATCTATGGGAAGATAGCTTGATAACTTGCCTAAGGATCACTTATGGTGAAGTAAATGTAGATATTTGTGTCCTTTGTTTTATTAATATTCAGAATAAAATATTTCAAAATGTGTGGACTGTTGTTTTCAGTCATATTTTTACAGAAGTAATATAAGGCAAAGTATGTTTAAGTGCAAAATTTTCATCTGAATTCTCTGTTGAGCATAGAAACAAAACTTTTCTGATATGAAATGTTATTGAACTGAAATTAAAGGGAAGAGAAGTTTCCAAGATCTCTCTGCTCATGGTCAGACCCCAAAGCAAGAGCTCAGTCATCAGTACCATCAATTTGTAATGGTCTCTCCCCGGTGATAGCTACAGAAGTAATCCAGGAAACTGTCTGGACAATGGTGGATTTCTTCCACCTGCCTGCGGTGACCTATCCATCCACATCTGTATTTATATTCCAGAAACTGAGGTCTTCAACCACTCTTTATCCCATGACAATGCACATCTTTATTGGATATTTTCCGTTCCATGAACCAAAAAAGTTATAATTAATGGCTGTTCCAGTCTCTAGGTACTTTACCAGAGAATTAAAAATCAAACTTTTGGAAAAGCAAACTTATAGTCATTCTCAGTGGCTAAGAAGTGGGAAATAGAGTCACCTCAGAGCTAGTTCTCCCAAAATCAATATCATCTTCTGACTCTTTAAAGTCATCACAAAACAAGACTGGCCATCAATCAGAAGCTTTTGCAGACAAATGAGATAATATATGCCTGAAGAAGTTTATATTTGCTTGAGCTTAGAGGACCTGGGCAACAGTAGAACATCATCCACATAATTTCTTGCAGAGATTCATAGCTTCAGAATTTTTGTCCAGGATAGAGAAACACTTTTAGAATCACGTCTTGTGCTCATGTGTGTCTCTGCCTGGCAACACAAGGTGCTGGCCTTAGCCAGAGCTTCTTAGCACTGTTGCAACAGCATCCCTGATGTTAATAAGGTTCTGTGATACCTCCAGTGCCAGGAGTCATCTTCTCTTGTTCTCCTCTCCCGTCTGTTCTGAGGGTGAGTACCACCAGTGTCAGGTGGTTACATCACCAAATAAGTGCTAAGCAAACATGCTGCTGCCAGAAAGGCACTCTTTGTCTGACTCCAGCACACAAAATGGATGCATTAATAAGTCAGTGCAGGGCAGCTAATTAATTGGAGAAAGTATTACTAGGCATAATTTATGGGGAAACATAAAGACCATACATTTTGGGGCTGCATTGATATCAACCTCATGCAAGTAAACCTGTCTTCAGTTCTCAGTCACTACTTTTTGGCCCAAAGCCTTATAAATAGGCAGAGGTGCAATTAATTTGTGCCCCAATTGCCCTCTCTTGGAATTGCTCAGGAGGTACAAACATAGGGTCTGAAATTAAATCCCATTTGACATTGCTACATTAAAACTGGTAGCCTGAGGATTTTGCTAGCTGTCCTTGAAATCCTTCCAGGCTGACATATCTAACTAGGGGCAGCTTAATTCTCCAAATCAATATACAAGGCGAAAAAAAATTCAGCTGGTGTTTGACAACAAGATAATACAAATTGTATGACTTCTTTCAGCCTGCTCAATTATTATGAAGGCCAGGGATTATTTAACACACTTAAGAGCTGTTAATTTTCATAGCAGTAGCTTGCAGACAGCCTAAATTAAAACAGACTGCTGCTGTGCTGTTACTTTAGATAATCTCTCAGTTAGGTGCTCTGAATTTCCAGACAAGTTCATTAAACACAGACAGACAGAGCTGCAGAATTTACACGTGCAAAATATTGCCAAACAGATGTCAGAGTTTGCTGTGCTGGGCCATGCCAATACTGCATTCTTCTCCTATTTGCATATCACCTCATGTTATCTGGTATTATGCTAATTGATGCTATACATAGTATGTGGCCACATGCTCTCTGAGTTTAAAATAGTGTTATGACATTTTATCTTGAAATATGGAATAATTTATAGAGAAGCAGTCAGTTTCAAGTATTTTCCATTGAATGCAAAAATGATTGACTTAAGATGAAGCAGCCATGCAGGACTGCCAATTCTGCGCACACCAGGGACTAACCCAAAACCTGAGTCAGTTCTAAACAGCTTTAGTTACCATCTTGTTTGGAAATTATTACCTATTCTCCCCCTGATCAGGTCACAATCATGAAGTGAAATTAGCTGAAAAATCAAGTGAGGTTGTGTACCAATAACACGTTATTAATTCTGAGAAATGTTTATTCTGCTTTTGATTAGAACATAGGAAGTTTGCCTTGCTGTAAAATATGCTCAGTGTGGTGTTGACTGAACAGTAAGATAAAATTATCATGGAAAAAGGGGTTAGGTTTCAGGTGAAATGTTTGTGCTATTTGCAAGGAATATCTAAAGCATTACAAAAAAAGGTATAGTAAGGAGAAGAAGGAAGATGATTAAGAGAAAAACATTATTTCTGACATAATTTTGAGGTTACAGTTTCTACTGCTGATGGCAGTGAGGTAGAAAGATTCCTTGAAAATGGTTGAAATTACTAGCTATTAACATTTACACTATGCAGAGAATATTTACTCTAACATTATTTTTCTGAATTTTGGAAATTTTATTGTTTTTATTAGTCATCAATAATCAATCATAAATCTAAATACACCTTTATGCACACAGAAAAATTTCCAGAGAAAGATTGATTGTCCTGATCTTACTAATTTGAAAAGCACATAAACAAATATAACATTGAAATAACCACAGGAAATATTACCTAAGGACAAGAATTGATTGAAGGCATGAGCAAAGGTTTTTCAAATGTCTATCATAAATATAGATCCTCAAAACTGGAGTACAGCAAAAGAGTACAGGCTAGGAAAAATAATATACTGAATTAATTGTCCACTAGTTTTGGAAATGAACTTTTAATTATAAGGTTTTCGGGTAAAACAGTTATGTCAAGCTGCATATTTACAGGTCACATTGATATTTTTTCCACTAATTTGTAACAAAAATAATTCCTTTGTATGTATCCACACCTATACAAATACAGATATATAAATATAAATACATAAATACATAAATATATGTGTGTATATATATATATTTAAGCAGACATCCATTCATCCATCCATCCATCCATCTATCTATCTATCTATCTATCTATCTATCTATCTACCTATTTGTCATTTTGGAAAAGCAACCTTTGGATTTCTGCAGAGACTTGAGAAAGTTGTTATCATAACTGAATTCTGTAACTTTGATCTAGACCCACACAAAACTTCGTCTTCAGTGTTTTAGTCTCAAACAAAATTGTTTAAATATATAAAAAAATCAAATTTAAAAAGCAGTGCAAAATCCCACAAAATTAGACCATTAAGAGCTTATTTCCCAAGAAAGGATGCTTAAATAACTGTTTTATCCATGTTAGAAGGCAGTGAATAATTCTGAAAAGAAAATGTTTTGAACAAACTGAAATTAGGTGTTCCATAGTTTTGTTTTTACTTATTTTCATTTATTTTTATTTCCCCCAACCCAACCACTCAACTTACCGGAAATTTAAATTGTTTTATTGACATTTCATTGCCACCTTTCTTATATGAAAAGATGATGGATAAAAAATGGAAGATGATCTTCTGAGTAACTTGTGATTAATTGTTTTAATATGGAATTAATTACCCTCAGATATTCAGCCTCCTTTTTTTGTAACTCCACCATCACACCACCATTACATGAAAAATTACTTTTTCAATAACACCCATTAAAAAAAAAAACAACAAACTGTTATAACATGCTGGCTGCATAAAACAAGTAAAATTTTGAAAATACCTGCTTTTGAAATTGAGATTTGAATGTTCCTTTAAACATTTGCAGACTTTGATTTGGAAGCAGCACCAGTAGTATTAAAGAACTATAACATAAAGAGCACATAATGTCACTTTTAAATAGAAACTAAAAATTCAGGTTTTGATGGACAAGAACAGCATTCAATCAACACAGTCAGTTTAACTTAGGTGATAGTGCTGCCTGACCAGACAGAGCATAAGGGTCTCATAACACAGAGAATTTGTAAAAAATAACACTGGACAAGGAGGATTATGTTTTGCAGATAGGGTCATGATTTTTGTTTCTCTTGTAGCATGTGTGCCTATATAGTTTCTGACTTCTGACTTATAGATTCTGACTTCTACAAATAATTTATTCTGTGATTCTTTCTTTTCTTTGTCTTTCTTTCCTCTGACAGCTCACTTTGACTATTGCCTGGTAGACTTTAAAACAGTCTCTTTGCTATAATTAGCAATGATCTGTGCCTACTTTCCTTAAAATGTTGACATAGGAGTGATTTATACTTTCTTTTTTTAATGTGGTAAAGACAGAAATCTGGAGTTGTAAAGATATTTTTATCAAGACTTGGCATATATTTGGCCCTGTCAGAACATCCATAAAATCTCAATCAGAACAATGCTTGGGTGCCTTGTTGTTTGGTTAACCCTGAATGAATCTATTCACTGAACTGATAGGAGTGCTTCTTGATTAGGGGGAAAATTGTCAGCTACAGTGTGGAAAAATTGATTGGATTCAGGTCGAGCACTCTGCCTCTGCAAAAGCAGAATAAGGTCTTTTGGGACAAATCATAATTAAAAAAAAAAAATTATTTTTAAACATTGCATTCTGTCTGAGATCCTGGATGAACTTTACACCTGATCTGTGCTCTGAGTCCATGACACAGTCAGCTGAGGAAAAGCCTCTGGGTGAAATACTGTGTTCAGTGATAAGAGAAGCCTCTTAGACACCATAATGTGTTCTGAAGCCTTCAAGGCACTGACAGTCAAAGCATTTTTAGTGCACTTTCTGTAATCTTTGTAGCAACACTGAGCACAACGCTGACCTCCTTGTCAATGTGGGTAACATTTTGAAAAGGACAGAATTTAAGAACTAGATTTGGTATATAATTTTCCACGAGGTTCTTTTTTCCTTTTACAGGGAAAAAAAAAAAAAGTATTGGAGGTAAGAAGTATATCAAACAAATTTTATTAAATACCCATCAAAATAAATCGAGATCTTCTTTTCTAAGGAGATATTTTTTGAATCCTACCTGGAAAACAAAGTGTGCATCATACTGAGAACAGATTTCATGTTTGTAGCTTAGGGGCTTCTAAGGTTCCTCTCCACACAGATTCCTCTTCTTGTAGTTTCCGTACTTCAGAAGAAGCTCTCAGAGATTTTTATTCTTGATACATATAGTGTATACTGCCTTTAGTCCTGGGACCATGCCAGGAAATGCTCTCTTCAAGGATGAATGAGGATACTCTCAATGAGTCTGAGAATATGGGTATTTGATAACATTTTCTGCCACTAAATATTTTAATTGCCTTCATATCAAAATTTGGCTCTAAGTTCTTTTTCTGGGCAACGTAGAGTACATTAATGTTTTTACAACTTGGAATTTTGAAAGAGAGTGACAAGTATTGCATTTATCTCCCTAGCTTTCAAACTGTGCATTAACCAAGTTAACTAAATGTGTATTTTTCCTCTTTTCATTAACATAATTTTACTTAAAGTCAACAATATGTTCTGTAGATTCCTCCAGAAAAAAACCTTTTTGGAGATTTTATTAGAAAAATTTCAGAAACCTCACTTTTGGAACTCTGATATCTGTCATGAAAATTTTGGGTTTCTGGTGATCAACGATGAGAAATATTTCCATAAATACTGAAGGTTGAAGATATTTATCCTCATACCTCTAGAAAGTTTTGTCTGTAGGAAATCAACAGAATTGATCTGGCATGGTTTCACTGACCTAGCATATGAAAACTTCAAATTATAGTGCTGAGCTTTTGCTCTTTTTTAAATATAATTCTCGAAAGGTCCTAACAATCTTCATTATGCTTTTTTTGTTCTTCAAAAGTGAAGAAAACCAGAATTCCACTTAGAAGAAGAAGGTGAAGTTACAGTGTGTATTGTCCCTGTGAAGATAAACCTTCCACCTTCCAACATCATGTCTCAAATTCTTCCAAATCAACGTTTGAGCCCTATTTTTTTTTCTTTCCAGGGTTTGGCAGAATTTATAGCAAAGCATCTGGCTCAGGATCACTCTGGATAAAACAAATTATATGATCCTGGCCAGAGGAGATCTGGCATGCCTGCCAGTGGGTGATATTCAATACTTGTACGGATGTCCAGGGCTCTAGCTCTTGTTATTTTTTTGTATGAACAGCTTTCAGCAGAAGCCAGGATTACCACCTCTTATTTGCATGTGGCGAAGAGATTATAATTTTATTTCTGAAGGCCACTTTGTCACTTTAAGATTCTGACAGCCACATGGTGTCCTACTTCAGAAAACAGCACGTCATAAAAATAATAGACCTTTGATAATCCGTGTGAAAACCAGGTAATTAAGTTGTTCCACTGGTAAAATGCCAGTGTCACTCACAGTTTCCAAGTCTTGGCTGTAGCATGTGCAATTTAAATTCTTGAGCCTTCTCTTCTTGAGAAATAATTTGTGCTTAATACAGTGATTCTTAGACTCTACTAATGCAAATAGATTTTCAACACATTTTAAAAGCTACTGGAAAAGAAATTTATTTAAAAGCTTTATTTACAACTTTTTTTTGTACTTTTATTAATTTTCTTGCTCATTTAAAATACATGTAGAATCCAAGGGCTATTTTTCCTTGGAATTTCAATGCTTTCTAATATCTTAGGACTATGAAGGATCCAATTTGGGTAACACCACCATGGAAGAAGGCACTCCCTCACAGTGATAATGAAAGTGACATCAGCCTATGCTAAAATAGCACAGACATATAAATGGAAGCTTTTTCAGTTCAAGGGAGGGAACTTTAATAGGTTTTTTTCCTTGCTGAATTTTTAGTTTTTAAATTCATTCTTCCTTCCTCCCCTAAAACAGCATGGATGTGTTTGCCTTTAGGGCACGCTTGAAGGATTCCGAAGTTGACTACTGTAAAATTGGAATTTGCTCGAAAATCAAATCTTGTGCTGAGATTATCATTCCATCCATTAAAAAAAAGAACAAAAAACACCAGGATTTAATTGATTCTTGCTTTATGCAGTAGGTGCTGATAACTTTGAACTATGCCTAATTGACAAAATCATGCAACATTTAAACTTGTTGGGTTTTTTGGTTTTTTTTTTAAATTTTAATCAATCTGTTATAAATATACAGGCATAGTTATAATAAGTTAATGCAAATACTTATTTTCTCTGTTTTCCACCTAAACATTAGGACAACTTTAAAATAAATGACACAGAAACCTCACATCCTGTCATTGTGAAATGTCATCAGAAATATTCCTAGAAATGCTTCTTAATTGTTCCTCAGCAGAAGAGATTTACATAATTTCAATTGCAGATGGCATCTGATGTTTTTAGAGTACATGGTCAAAGCATGTTTCTTCAACTTGCATATAAATAGATGGTGATTTTTCATCACATCTTTATATGCAACATAACTGAGATAAAATGAGTGTAAGTGCAGGGAGAAGATATTTTTGACTGCCCTCTTAAAGATGTCTGGTAGAGGGAAGCAAGAAGTTAGGTTTAGTGCAATTTTGAGGACCATTTTTATAAGCTTGAATGTTGCTGTCTGATTGTAGAATTCAGTTTCAAGGTCTGTGTGGAGACATGTTCCCTGTTCTTCTAGTCTAATCCACACTGAATGTTAGGCATAAAATGTTGCATGGTGAGTCTATCAGCCAATGCTGTGGAGCATTCCTACCCTGGGACTCATTTAGGATTGTCTCTTCACCATCCTGAGGCCACTGTGCAATTTCTCCTTTATCCAACTCGCTGCTGATTGCCATTGCTGTTGGTGTCACTTGATATTATTTACGAAAAATAACGATGTAGAAAATGTAAATGCCTCACCCGAAAAAAGAAAAATAACTGTGCCAGCTTTTCCAAGGACTTCAGGTGTCACACACCCATGAGCTATGTAGACATTTTTTCCTTCTGGAAAACATTCAAATGGTGGGAATCATAGAATCATAGAATGATTTGGGTTGGAAGGAATCTTAAAGATCATCTAGTTCCAACTCCCTGCCATGGCAGGAATGTCATTTACTCCATCAGGTTGCTTAAGCCCCATCCAATCTGACCTTGAAGATTTCCAGGGATGAGGCATCCACAACTTTTCTGGGCAATAAATTATTATTTTAATTTATTCTGTAATGTCCTTTTATTCCATATGTTTATAAGGCAAAGACTGGACATTTCTGTTGCATCATGGTAATTGTTCACCTAAGCAATTGTTCACCTAATTGTTCACTTGCAGCCATAGCTGCAAGTCCCACACTTCACACTACATTGTCAGAAGGAATCATGTGAATGTGTAGAGAGAGTAATTGAAAATATCTTATTTTTTCACTGGGATATTTGCTAGAGGTTTGTTTTTTTTTTTTCAGGCTTGCCAAAACAGATGTTATATGTACAGATTAAGTACAGTCAGAATAATGATAAAGGTTAATCCTGTGCCATAATATGAGCCCATCAAAATTTTGTTAGAACTTCAGTAAGAGATTCTTTGTCAAAACAATGGGGGAATGAACTTTTTATAAATAATATAAAAATGTAAATTTTAAAAGCAAAAGAAAATCTTAAAATGGAAAGGTTTTAACACATTATAATGAAATATTCTTTGTATGTTTTTTTGTGTTTTGGATTGCTTTGGGTTTTTTTGTTTGTTTGATGGGTTAGAATTTTTTTTGAAAAGACTAGTTTTCATTATATCCTCAGTAAAAAAACAAGGGCAGATTTTCATCTGACTACCTTGGATTTCAAAATAGCAACTTTCAGGATTATTCACCTACGTTCTTTTTTTTTCTACTTTAGGTGTTGTACCATTGTCAAGTCTTGACATGGAAGAAAATAATAAGTTTGCAGTTCTAAATGAAAACAAGACCATAGAAGCAAGATCAGCTTAAAATGCAGCGACCTGTGCTTTCGATGTGTTTGGCATTTTGTTGTGAACTTTTCACTTGGGCCCAGAAAGAACAATGCTTATTTTTCTGATCCCAGATTGAATTTACAGCTCTGGCAGCCAGAAAATAATCTTTGGATTTGTAATCATTCGCATTTGATCCGGAAGTCACTCAGACAGAACAAATACAGACCCTCACGATGAAATTCATTCAGGGTTACTTTTTGGCACATAATATCTGGCTTGAAAGAGGACATGCAAACACATGAAAGTTCATTGAAGCATATAAAGACCAGTTTTCCAAGTGAAAACCAGCATCATCTTTGTATTGGTCCTTTGGCCATTTCCAGCTTTACTATGCTTTCAAGGACATTTCATCCTCACTTGTGTAGCAATGTGCTTTGCACTCAATGCAGTTATCAATACACAAAAATCTATGGAGAAACTTGCATTTAAAGGAGACATATTTACCTGGAATCAATATATTTCATTCTTTTTGTCAATTAGTCTTATTCAACTTTGTTTATAATATTTCAGGGCTAGCAATGCAATCTTTGAAAGACAGCAGGACAGCAAGTAAAGGGAGAAGATGGGAGTAGAGAAATGAAAAAGAATCCATGCTATAGAACAGCTTGCTTCACACTCATTATTGCTATTCTGTCAAAAAATGTGCAGAGCCCTCTGTCAGTGCATATACCATTTCCTCTTTGTTCTTTTTAATGATTTCTTAGAGAAGTTACATCTCAGTTCCTTATGTGCATCCTTCACTGATTGTGAATCAGAAGGTATGTGAGGATCCATTCATTTACATCATAATTCTGATGTCAACCTTTCCTGTTACCACAGAAACACAGCCCATGACCATGCTTTGTATTAAAAAGGAAATATATGATACCATCAATGATGACAGCTCCCATGATTTAATCCTTGATTTTTGTCATAAAATCTGACCTTTACTTGATCTTACTGCTTTAGTTGCACATTTGATTTTAAGACTGCTGATAGCTTGGCTTCATTTGCTTTCTTATTCTGCTCTAATACGAATTTATAAGGGTTGGAGTTTCCCAAATGCACCAGTTCTCTGTGGCTTTTGTCTGTTAAACAGAATTTCGCATTTTTACCTACCTAGAAAAACAGTGTCTCTAATGTCTCTAATGCTCATCATAAATTATCTTGTCTTTCATATCTGAAATACAATCTCTCTGGAATATTTTCCTTATAAGCCATTGTTCTTTTGTCTGCCTGGGTAGCAGTTTCTACATGTCAGACAAAGCATACACAGATCAAGTCCATTCTTAGCTGTCAGGGATGGTTATAGGGCACAGCCATTTGATATTCACTCCTGATGGTTTTTATTTAAGTTCTCCTCATGCTGAGAAATCTGATAAGTGAGTTGTATTTGCTATTTTACCTGCATTCCAACTTTTAGAGTTCAGGGAACCTGGAATTCGTCAGTAAAGATCTGAACCCATATATCACCCAGTGTTTGAAGGTTAGCAACATAAATCTTTCAATAAAAGAACAAAGGTCTACAAGCATGTTCACATTCCCTTAGCTTTTAGTGATAAGGAAGCTATTTTCAAAATACCAATTAGGTCAAACAATGAAAATGCATTCTGTAATTTTGTCCATCATAAAATAGAGCCAGCATAGCCTTGCATTTATACTCAGCATTAACTGATTAGTGTGTAAACCTTCTGATTTTCCTCTAAATATGTTCCCTGTTTTGTTGTTGGTCTTTGTGGGGGTTTTTATTGTTGGTGGGTTTTTTTTTTTTCCTCCAGACTTTTCCTCTTTATGCTAACAGTTATTTCCTTTTTTTTTTTTTTTCAATTTTATTTCTCACCTTTATCTCCCATTTTACTTCAGGAATTTTTCATTATCTAATGGAAAGCAGAGTCCATTTGAGGTTACCAGTTTTAGATAAAAATAAATTCTATAGAAAGTTCTGTTGTCCTAGTTTAGATATAGGAGAAGACTGATGATGGTAATTCAGAACTTTTCTATCACCCCTTTTAACTTCCAAATGCTTCTCAAACAGAAACTTTTGAGAGACAGGAAAAGTGAAGGAGGGATAGTAAATTGTGTGTTCAGGGCTAAAGAGAGGGATTATTGTTGAGCACAATGGAGTTTGTGTTCCTTCTTTTGTTCAGATGAACCTTTCCTTTATAGCAGCATCTTAGCTGAGATGTGCCTGGTTTTCATAGTCTTGATGTATTGCCTCCTACCAATGTGTTTCTGCTGTGGCTGCTGTAAACACTACTTCAGTTTGGCATAGGAATTGAATGTTTTTAAGCTGATCTGTGAAATGAAAAACAGGGCATCCCTGAGTCCTAGACACAACCAAACATTGCTTATGTTTCGGGAAACTGAAGAAACCTAAAGGAAACACACTTCTTATATCTCAGTCAGCAAGAGCAAATTTTTTAATGGCAATTTTATCCCTGAGTCCAGACTTGTCATTGACTCTCTAGGAACTGCATCTAGACACTCCTCAGATTTTCATCCTGGTAATGATCATGAAGCAGCCTTTTGAAGTACAATGACATAATTCTAATGTGTATTTTAGCCAAAATTCAGTCTGCGTGGTCTTCTTCAGATTTGTTGGAACTATCCCTAAATCAATTATACTTAATGTAAATGTCATCTAAATCTAAATGTTTATTATTGAATTTTGGAGGGGGAACAAAAAAATATAATCCGCTTCACTCATAGAGTAAAAGAGACTAGCGCTCCCTTCTTAAAGAGGAAAAAGATTAGAATACTTTTGTTGCTGTTGTTGTTGCGGTTTGGTTTCTTTTCTTTTTCAAAAATGGAAGAAAAGATGAGAAAATAAAAAGATTTATTTGAATACTGCAGTTTCAGCTTTGGCCACAGTAATGGGCAAGCTGGGCTGCACCATAGGAAAATAAATAACAGGAGACAAAAATATGAATAGTTGGAAAAAAAAAACCTGAGAGACAGAAATAAATGTAGAATACATGATTATGACAAGTGCTAGCATCATCCTGACTGCAAATAAATGAGCTAATTTGCATGGGATTTTTATTTATGAATTCAAGACTGAGACTGAGCCATAGTAGGAGAGCAGCCAGGAATGCTCATGTTCCCTACACTTCATGTGGGTTATGGAACATAGCAATATTTAATTGTGCCTATATGGAAAACAAGGGCCAGGGGGATATATAGATTTTGGTGGAGATTTCTGAAAGCATAATGTAAGAAAAAAAGCCTCAGAAGGAGTTCAAAAGCCATCTTCCAGGGATTCAGTCAACTCAGAATAAGCATTCAACACCAGTGAAATGGTATAGTAAAGCCAAGGCAGCTATGGAGGCCTGGCAGATATACAGCAGTGGACTACAAGAGACCCATGCCCTTCTGGAGGGGCTGTTGGAAGCCAGAAACATTATCTGAGGTACATCGAGTAGCCCTGCATACCTGTGTACCTGAGCAATTGGTAGCTTCACATAGAAATACAATAGTGTCTCTAAAGTGGTCTGAAGAAGTGTGTTTAAAATATGTGTAACTATTCAGGCAGGCAAATTATGACTTTTTTCAGAACTTCATATTGGCAGAGAACAGGAATAAATAGTAAGGAATTAGAACCTTATAGTAACTTCACAAATAAGTAAAAGAATAGTGAAGGACTTTAAAAGTTAAACAAAAAGCACCAAGTCTACAAGAACACTTTTTTAAACCCCTAACTGTAAAGTCCTAGCTTGTAAGCATAAGGGAAGTTGTAAAGCGTTCCAAATAAAATAGTTGAAAAGATAATCCATATCTTCATAATCTGATACCTGAAAGTGGTTAGGGTTGGAAGCACAATGCTTGTGCCTTCAGAAACCAGAGCCTCCCCCTTTTCTGGTAATATTTACTCCATTTGTTAGTCCTATGAGGTCACAGGACACTAAACCTTAAACTTTGTTAGCCTGCTACTCATATGTGAGGTTGAAATTACACCAGCCTGGGAACAGAGCCAGGACTGCCAGGTGTGTATTGCTTCAGAAGAGCCTGAGGATCTTCAATAAGATGCTTTTATTCTCCTGATTTTGATTTCTTGGGATTTAGGGAGATATCTCTGGAGAAAGAGCTGAATTCCCTTAGGATATCTTTTCTATATGGAGAGAAACACTCCACAAGAAACACTGAGAGGAAATTTCTGCCAAGGTAATCTGCCAAAGATTCCCTGCTTCTAAATCTGCTAACATGAGCATACCTTATAAGTATGCCAGCATGGTTTGGAAGGCATGTAAAGAATCTAAGCGAGCATATAAGCAGCTAATTTGAAGTGCACAGATGCACTCTCCCTTGGGAATTATCTCAGCTCCTGAAATTTCATTCCAGTAATTACCAAGGCAAATCACAAAGATTTCCATTTACTAGTCTGGGGCTTCCTGAAATCCTCTAATTAAACCCCAGCAAGATGGTTTCAATAGAGCAAGGATTTGACTTTTTTGTCATGCTCTTTTCTGTGCTTCCTTCCCCTCCACCACAGTCATGTGGTCACATGAACAGCTCTGTGTGAGAAGTCACAAGTCTAATGCCAGGAGGAAACTATATGCCCTGCAATACTAAGATGCTACCAGTTTCCTCCTTCAGTATTCTGTATCATGAGAATATTATTTAACATGGTCAAAAACTGATCTTACAGTATGGAAAAAAATAATATGGAGGTAAAACCATGTAATATTCATACAGAACCTGTCAACACTGAAACTTTGGATTAAGAATTATTTTTTTGATTATACTAAATGCAATTTAGTGGTCAAAGGTTTTAAAATTTACTTTCGTCTTTCCTCTTCTAAAATCTTTCCTGGAGCTTGACTGTCCATTGCATAGACAGGTGAGTAAGACAGTCTGCCATCCACATTCCTTTTGTGGTGATAAAATCCAGAAAAGCTTTTAGTCCTTGAGGGTGATTATTTCCATACAGCCCTTCTGATCACTGCTAGAAATCAGACACCTGGAAATGTAATTACACTAGGCAGCAGCTGAGACCAATAGGTGAGAAGTAGTATAGAATGACTTTAAACCAGACTCTCCTGTGCATATTTAACTGAGCTCTGCTCAAACTATAGCCCAAAGAAAATCAGTTAAATAGTGCCAAACAGCCTTGTAGCAGCTTAAGGTTAGCTATTGC
The DNA here is from genome assembly GCA_013399945.1 of Ploceus nigricollis. Lineage (NCBI taxonomy): Eukaryota > Metazoa > Chordata > Aves > Passeriformes > Ploceidae > Ploceus > Ploceus nigricollis. Next base: position 399,859 of record VXBC01007683.1, read on the forward strand.
TATGTGGAGGTTTGTATACCAGTTTCAAGTTTCTGTTGGAAAGGAGAGGCCTTTTATGAGTGCACATCATGCACTTTCACATAATCAGACTGCTCATCTTTTAAGGACAAATGAAAGCATAGCAAAATAAGGATATGTGAACCCTAAGGATCACAGAATCACAGAATCACTTGATTGGAAGAGACCTTCAAGATCATCAAGTCCAACCCATGCCTTAATACCTCAACTTAAACCATGGCACCGAGTGCCACATCTAACCTTTTTTTAAACACATCCAGGGATGGTGACTCCACCACCTCCCCAGGCAGACCATTCCAATACTTTATCACCCTTTGTGNATACACCCAGATCTCCTTCTGCCTGGGCACTGTCCAG
>VXBC01007684.1:8398-19618 GCA_013399945.1 Ploceus nigricollis
CTGATGGTGCTGCTCCACCCTACCCTGAGGGATTTATAGGGAAAAAGATTTCCAAGATCATCAATCCAGGCTCTGACTGAGCACCACCATCCCCACTGAACCTCACTGCAGAGCACCCCAAACTGCAGGTTTTAACCCTTCCCGTCATGGAGACTCCACACAAACCCTCATGAGGAACATCCCAAGAAGTCCCTGGAGTCTGGACAGGTTTTGGGATGGGGTTTCCAGCCTGTGCAAACCCCCACAGCTCCCCTGAAATCTGTCTGTGCCTCCAGGGAACAAGGACCCAGCCCAGGAACAGGGCCCTGGAATGCTGCTGCTCTGCTTCACGGTGCAATTGCCAAAAGACAAAAGAAAACATATTTGCTGCATGAGAAATGTGTTCCTAGCTCGGGAGAGGGGGAAAAAATCTTCATTTTCTTTAAAGAATAGCTGGAAAATTGGATATTTCAGAAAAACAAACCCTGTGAATATCAAGCAGCCGAGTCCCTGAGGAGCAGCAGCTTCCCAAGGAAGCCTCTGAGAATCCTTCCAAGCACAGAGCATGAATAATTCCTGAAATCATTACCAGGGGAAGCAGACTGGGGCTGCACAACCTCCAGGGAGGGAATAACTGCAGGGAGACAAACCTGAGCTGAGCCACGGGCCACTCCAAGGAGTTTGGTGACAGCCAGGTGGAGTCCCCAGCCCTGGAGGGGTTTAAAAGCTGGGTGGATGTGGCACTTGGGGACATGGTGGCCTTGCCAGTGCTGGGAGTGGCTGGACTCGATGTTCCCAGAGGGATTTTCCAAAGAAAATGATTCTGTGACCCCTCTGTCCATCCCCTGGGGACATGGGTGGTGACAGGCCCTGGCAGCAGGTCCCTGGCACCCACCCCTGTCACTGCCTGAGCTCAGCTGGGATCTTGGGCTGTTCCTGGTCACTTAAACCCTGCTCAATCCTTGGCTCTGAGGCATCACTGATCACTCCAGACAATCTCTGTCACCATGGGAAGGGACCAGAGGCAGGATTGCTCCACACAAGGCCAGCAGAGGGAGGGACACGAGGAGCAGGGGCTGAGAAGGCTCCAATTCCCTGCCCAAGAATCATGAGAAATCACTTTCATATCAAAGATACACAGAGGCTTATAAATATTTATGTGAGGCCTGCAAAAAATCCATGGTAGGGCAGAAATAAAATCTATTTTAGAAGAGTTAAAAAGTGACTTTTTACCTTTTGTTAAAGTGGGAGTGGAGGTTTTGGGGTGCTGGAGGCATCTGTGCAGGTCTGGCACTGAAGGATGCTGCAGAGGAGCAGCTCCTGGGTTTAGGAGCTGTGGTGAGAATTTCCCTCCCTCTGTCCCTCCTCTGTCCCTCTCAGCAGCTCCTCACACCCACAAAGCTGCTCCAGCAGCACAAAAACATCACCTGAGCCAGGTGGATTATTTACCCGATGTAAAGCTGAATCTGGAGGGTTTGAATCTCCGGTGCTGCTCTGGGGGCTCCTCCTTTGCCTGCAGCAAACCTGCAGGGAGAGAAACCAGAGAAAAAATTGTAACAAAAAAACCCCAACCCAACCCAAACTGAAACCAAACCAAAAAACAAAAAAACCCAACCAAAAAACCCAACAAAAAAACCCACCAGACCCCCAAGCAAAGAAAACCAAAACAAAAAACCNGCAGGGAGAGAAACCAGAGAAAAAATTGTAACCAAAAAAACCCCAACCCAACCCAAACTGAAACCAAACCAAAAAACAAAAAAACCCAACCAAAAAACCCAACAAAAAAACCCATCAAACCCTCAAGCAATCAAAGAAAACCAAAACAAAAAACCCAAACAAAAACCCCAAACAAACAAAAAACCCCAAACCAACCAAACGAACCCCAAACCCCCCCAAAAAGCTCCAAACCCAAAACACAACCCAAACCACATAAAAGTCCCCAAATTCTCAGCATCTGGAGTTTCTAAAGCCCCAGTGCTTGCCTGTGCCAAGGTTTCCATGGATTTCATTTCCAAGAGGCTCCTGAAACTGCCCCAGGACCTCCCTCCCCTGTGCCAGGCAGGACAGGAAGCACAGAGGACAATCCCTGCTGCCATCCCAGGGAACCTCCCAGGTGATGAGGAACTCACCTGCTCCTCCTGTGAAGGAGTGAGGAGTTCAAAGAGAGTTCAACACCCACAGTGACCCCTCCTCTTATTCCCAATCAACCTTTTCTGGTTCCAGGGGGTCTGTAAGGATCCCAAGGGCATTGCTCACATTCCTTCCTCTCTGACAAACAGGGTCAGCAGAGTTAGAGCCTGTGACATCACTACAGCCCATTGGCTCACATCAAACAGCCTGACTTGGATTCATCAGAGAATTCCAGATTGGTCTGGATGGGAGGGACCCCAAATCCCACCCAGTGCCACCCCTGCCATGGCAGGGACACCTCCCAGTGTCCCAGGGGCTCCAGCCCCAGTGTCCAGCCTGGCCTTGGGCACTGCCAGGGATCCAGGGGCAGCCCCAGCTGCTCTGGGCACCCTGTGCCAGGGCTGCCCACCCTGCCAGGGAAGGATTTCTCCCAAATATCCCATCCAGCCCTCCCTGCACACTTCCCTCAGCCCACCCAGAGTGACCCAGTGATCCAGGTGATCTAGAACCCCGTGCTGCTGCTTTGGCACCACTCAGATAAATCCTGAGCACTGAGATGAAGTTGGTCCACTCTAATTCTGTGAACCCTTGAAGAAACCCGAGGGAACGGATCCGACTCTTTGCCATCCATCCATCATCCCTCCATCATCCATCCATTCATCCACCCATCATCCATCCATCCATCCATCATCCATCCATCATCCATCCATCCATCCATCCATCCATCATCCATCATCCATCCATCATCCACCCATCATCCACCCATCATCCATCCATCCATCCATCCATCATCCATCCATCCATCATCCACCCATCATCCATCCATCATCCATCCATCATCCATCCATCCATCCATCCATCCATCCATCCATCCATGCATCATCCATCCCTCCCTCCCTGCTGCCCATCTCCAGTGCTCAGCGCTCACCTGGAGCAGGGGATGCTCAGTGACGGATGCCCCAGCCCCAGCAGAGCTGTGCACAGATCTGGTCCCTCATCTCTGCAGAGTGACAGTGACACAGGCAGCATTACCCCCTGGGCTGCCCCAGGGCTGGCTTTAGCCACTAATCCCTGCTCATCTCTGCTGAGATTAACTCCTGACAACAGCTAAGCCTTACTTTGAGAGGCAGCACGAGCTGTGGGAGCTACTGCTGTCAGCAGGGCAGGCAGCAGGGCTGGGAATGAGCCACTCCTTAGGGACAGGTTCATCCCCAGAGGGTGCTGGCACTGCCCAGGGAATGGGCACGGCCCCGAGGCTGCCAGAGCTCCAGGAGCTCTCAGACACCACTGCCAGGGGTGCCCAGCTGGGATTTTGGGGTGTCTGTGCAGGGCCAGGGGCTGCACTGGATGATCCTGTGGGTCCCTCCCAGCCCAGAATATTCTGGGATTCTACAATCCCCTTTCCCTTGCCCCCATCCAGCCCCAGCCCCCCACGGTGACTCTGGGGACATTCTGGGGCTGTTCAGTGCCTGCACCCTTTGCCTGCTCACAGGGAAATGCCAGAATTCCCCTCATTCCCAATTCCCAAACTGTCTCCAGCAGCATGGCAGTGACCAGAACAAAAAGCAAAGGCTGCTGGTGAGGATTTCTCTCCACTCTCTTGGTGCAGCTCCAAATATTAAAACCCAAGAGCAGCTGATGGTGCCGCTCTACCCTACCCTGAGGATTTTTAGGGTCTGGCATGATCCCTGTGCTCTCTCCCCTCTCAGGGCCTTCCCTGATTGTGTGGCTCAGTGACCCAGGGCTCAGAGGCAGCTGCAGCCCGAGGCCAGTGGAGTTTCAGACACCCCCAGCACCTCCCCACCCTGGGACAGACAGGATTCCATCTTCCAGCCCTGTCCTTGCCTTCTCCAGCACCCTGACTCACTCCCTGCCTGGTGAAGGTGGCTCTGCCTCCCCCCTGCCCCAGAGTCCTGACTTTGGCAAAAGGGGCCAATGTGGAGTCCTCTGAATTGTGGAATTATTAAGGCTGGAAAAAACCTTTAGGACCATCAGCCACCACTCAGCATGGTCACTGCTGTCCCTGTCCTCAAGTGCCACATCTGCAGGTTCTGACCACTGCCAGGTGACTCCACCTCTGCCCTGTTCCAGTGCTTGACAACCTTTTCTGAGGGGACATTTTCCTTAATGTCCCATCTAAACCTCCCACGGGGGCACCCGAGGCCATTCCCTGTTGTCCTGTCCTTGTTCCCTGGGAGGAGCCAGTGCAGGCCTGTAACAAGGGCCAGAAATGACAGCCAGGATCCCAAGGGTTGGGATATTCTCCAGAAGCACCTCTTTCCTGCTCAGGGTGTTTGGCACAGCCCCTCACACAGAGACCCCTCCCACCAGAGTCTTTTTGGGGCAATCCCCAGGAGAAAAGGTGAATTGTATTATTTCCACGAGTGGGACCCAGCCCAAACCCTTCTGATTCCTCATAAGCCATTAACAGCAGTGCTAATGAGCATGCACTAAACATTCCAGAAAATATGGAAAGCCTGGATGGTGCTCAATAGATCTTGGCAAGTGCCTCGTTTAACCTTCACAGCCCATGAAAAACTGTTCAGCTTCCTTGTCTCAGACATGAAACCATTGATTGTTTACAGCTCTGCATGACCTTTAGTGACGAGTGAGGGAAATGATGAGTGTAATTCAATCATGAAATATGCTCCAAATTAGGTGGGGCTGCAGAGTGCCCACGTTGCTCATGCACATTTATTTCAGCTCATCCAAGTCTTTGGAGAAGGTGTGGAGGAAACTCTTTCAAAGTGTTCTGAGTGCAGATAAACTGTTAATGTCTGCGAGACAGCAGGGCTGAAGAGCTGCTCATAACTATAAAATCTATAATTAATTTAAAAAACATCAGCTAAACAACACTTTGCTGTTATAGATGTGCAGCACACACCAAGATCCTCTCCTAGAAAAGCTGTGCAAGGACTTCTTCAGACTCACAGGAAACTTTCAGCCTCCACAGCACCAAATATGTCTGACAGCACCTTCATCACCCACCTGGAGACCTTTGCTTCCCTGCTGATCCCACAGCATGCAGCCCTTCAGGGGTTAAAAACAGGACAGCCACTCTTCCTCTCCTCTGGGCTCTCATTTCTCCTCCTCATATTTTCAGTTCATTTCACTTCAAACCCTTCTCACCACCCAAGCTCCACCTCCTGTGACAGGGAGTTGTTGTCTCTTCCTACAAACCTGCAATTACAAGGCACGAGTGAGCCCTGAAATGGAATTTTTGGGAGCCAGTGTTACAGAAACACCTGGAAACTGGGCTGTGCCAGAATATATCCTTTGTTAGAAATTATTTCAGTGGTGGTCACCCTGTGCCTCCTGCACATACCAGAGGTCAGGGAATCCTGGCATGGCCATTCCCAGCTGCTGGCCCTGCTCACAGGGCAGAGCTGCAGCCACAGGGAGTGTCCCCTGCCAGGCTGGACACACTCAGTGGCCTCAGCTGCTCCTCGGGGCCATCCCATCTCCTGAAGGCTGAGCCTGCAGTGCTCTGGGGCTCTGCACTGTTCCAGAGGCTGGGATCCTCCCCGAGCTGCCCTGGGGAAGGAGCAGCTGCACTGAGGGCAGGGCACGCTCCCTGACCCCTTCCCAGGCAAAAGGAACCTTCCAGCCCAAGTGCAGGGATGCTTCCTCTGAGACTGGCCACGTTAGTGCTTCCCTGAATCCACCCTGGATTCTGCAGCAGGATGTTCACAATCCCAGTGCCTGGAATGGGACCAGTTACTGCTGAAGTGAGCTGTGAAAAACCTAAAACCTGACCATGCTCAGCTTTTTCCAGAGCACTGTGGTGCACAGCAGGCAGAACCCTTTCATGCCCCTTGCAGGAAAAGCACTCAGGCTGGTTCTTAGGGATGGGCACTGGCTGGGTCACATTCACCCCAGACCTGAGGATGGGAACGAGCTGAGCCCAGCTGCCCAGAAGATCCTGCTCATCACAATCATTCTTGTAAAAACCAGTGCTCTGAGTCACTGAAACGCCTCAAACCCCAAGTTTTGCTGTTATTTATGTCCCACTCTGTGCCTGTATTTCATCATTTTCTCTGCAGCTTGAGCATCAGAGTCACTTGTGGAAAGATAAAGTTCCCTTCAATAAGTGTTGGTTTGGAAAGACTTCAGGATGTGTCCCAAAATAAAACCTGCAGGCTTCTGAGGCAGGATGAGCTTCCCCTGCTGAAATGGGCACTGAAAGCTTTTTACAGGTTGTAAATGTTTAAATCTGACTGCAAACAGGATCACAGAATCACAGTGTAAATATTTAAATCTGATTGCAAACAGGATCACAGAATCACAGTGTAAATATTTAAATCTGATTGCAAACAGGATCACAGAATCACAGTGTAAATATTTAAATCTGATTGCAAACAGGATCACAGAATCACAGTGTAAATATTTAAATCTGATTGCAAACAGGATCACAGAATCACAGTGTAAATATTTAAATCTGATTGCAAACAGGATCACAGAATCACAGTGTAAATATTTAAATCTGATTGCAAACAGGATCACAGAATCACAGTGTAAATATTTAAATCTGATTGCAAACAGGATCACAGATTCAGATTGTAAATGTTGAAATCTGCCTGCAAACAGGATCTCAATCACTCTGTGAATGGTTAAATCTGACTGCAAACAAGATCATAGAATCACAGTGTAAATGTTTAAATCTAATTGCACACAGGATCACAGATTCAAATTGTAAACATTTAAATCTTACTGGACACAGGATTTCAATCACTTTGTAAATGTTGACATCTGACTGCAAATGGGATCACAGAATCATATTCAATATTTAAATCTGCCTGCAAACAAGATCTCAATCACTCTGTGAATGTTGGAATCTGCCTGCAAACAGGATCACAGATTCAAATTGTAATGGTTTAAATCTTACTGCAAACAGGATCACAGAATCACATGGTGGATGTTTAAATCTGATTGCAAACAGGATCTCAATCACTCTGTGAATGGTTAAATCTGCCTGCAAACAGGATCACAGAATCACTGTGTAAATATTTAAATCTTACTGCAAACAGGATCACAGAATCACATGGTGGATGTTTAAATCTGATTGCAAACAGGATCTCAATCACTCTGTGAATGGTTAAATCTGCCTGCAAACAGGATCACAGAATCACTGTGTAAATATTTAAATCTGATTGCAAACAGGATCACAGAGTCACACTAAACATTTAAATCTGCCTGCAAACAGGATCACAGAGTCACGCTAATTATTTAAATCTGATTGCAAACAGGATCCCAGGGTATCAGAGGTGGCCCAAGAGAGCACCCTCAGTGGGCAGTGCCAGCTCTGCCCTGCCAGGGCCCCAGCCCTGCCACAGCCACAGAGCACAAGAGCAGAGCACAGAAGGGGCTGTGGCTGCTGTTTGGAATCAGCAGAGCTGCAGCCAGCAGGGAGCTCAGAGCTGTGGCCCAGGCAGGGAGGGAGCAGGGCCAGCCTGGCTCAGCCTGGCACAGCCCTGCTCCAGCCCTGAAAATCCCACCTTGGGGATCCCACATGTCCCTGTGCAGCCAGGCAAAGGCACAGGCTCTGCAGGGAACAGCTCACTCCTCCTGGAGGGCTCAGACACGGGAATGTGATGGCATTCCCTGCACCACGTCCTCTTTAATTCAATAATAACTTCACAAGTTACATTATATAAAACAGCTTCAGACAGTTTGGGCTTTCTCACGTTTCATGCTTCACTGTCAGAGCATTTTTCTTAGATCAGTGAGAAATTACTGCTCCATTTGTTTCTTGTCCAAATGGATTTTTTCACTCAGATTTCATTTTACTGAACAACATCTTCCCCAAACCTCAGATGCAGGATAAAATCCATTGTTGGATTTGTTTTATGCACTACATCACAGACACACATCCTTGAGGCCAGAGCATCCCAAATATCTGTGCAACTGGCACAGCTTCCCTGCCAAAATTCACAGTTATTCCCACTTTCCCCAATAAATCCTACAACAGCAAGCACTGCACAGCTTCCAGAGCAAGCTCTGCACCCTTCCCAAGCTGCAAGCAAAACCAGATTTGCAGCTGTCTTTCCATGGAAAAGATAATTTTTTCTCATTGATTGATTCCCCTGAGGCTTAAACTCTTCCTGTTTAAAGAGGAAATTTTAACGTGAGGGGTGAATCTGTGTAGCCAGAGAATTCAGAGCTCAGCAGAGTTGTTTTCTAAATTCTAAATATTTCTGAATTCAAGTCTTAAGGCACAAGGAAAGTCCAAACATTAAAACAGCAAACCCAGCACAGGCCAGCTCCTGAGAAATGATCTCTTTTAAAATCAGCTGAGTTCTTGGCTCAGAGAGTGGGATGTGCTCTCCCTCTAGAGCTGCAGCTGGAGCCCAGAGCTGAGTGAGAGGAGTGTTCCTGCTGCTGGTGGTTGTTGTTCTTACCCATTCAAATAGAGAAGTGTCCTTGAAAATCCATTTTTACATCAAATCCTACCACCAGCATTTTATCCAGCCTTGACCAGGGGCCTGAGCACATCCCAGAGCCCCTTTTATCAAATAGCTACAAGAAAATCACTCACAAAACCTCATATTTCCACTGTCTCAGCACTCATTATCCTCAGCACATCTTCCTCTTCACTCCTGCCATTGTGATACAATCAAGCAAATTCCCCCTGAAGAGTTTAATTAAAGCCCTCTCTGCTCAAAAAAAGCTGCAGGATTGCAGGATCACTCCTTGGAACAGCACAGGAATAAAAAGCATTTGCCTCATGCCCGTTCCAACATCTGAAGTGCAGGCAGGAAAAAGAGGGAGAAATAAAACCTCCCAGGAAAGGAGCTCTGCAGGAAGAGCCATCTGCTGCCAGTGCCCCAGGAACAGCAGCTCCTCTGCCTTGTCAGGAAATGGCAACCAGCCTTGGAGTCCAGGAGCCAAGAGCTCTGTCCTGCCCTGGCACATGTCAGGAATAATCTGGTTTCTGTGCTGGTGAATAATGCACAGGCAGCAGGGAATGCTGCCCTGGGGCTGGGAAAGGGAAACCTGAAAAGGTGGGATAATTTCACTCCCTGGGTGATCTCCTGGGTGTGTCCCAGAAAGGACAGGAGCTGGTGTCACCCTGCCTAAGACCCTCCCTCATCCCTGTGGGAGCAGCCCAGGAGGAACTGCAGCTCCCACAGAACTCCTCAAATGCTCCCTTTGCTCCAGGGGGTGCAAAGCTCCTCGTTTGTAACACAGGCAGAGATTTAATGATGGGCTGGGTTTTCCTCAGAAGTGTCTAAAGGTTTCTAAAAGGCTTTGAGCATGAAAGGGAATGGGAGATCAGGCTGGAATTTTGCCTGATTTGGTGTTTTTCGCTGGTTTCTCTCCCCTTCCCCTCTGCCAGGCTCAGGGTGGTAATTAGAGCACTTTACCTCCCCCCTGGAAATGGGAGTCATTATGGGAGCCTGGGAAGAAGGAGTTCAGCTCATCTCTATTCCACATAACAGCTCCTAAAAATACAGCCAGGCTGTAATCACCAGGATGACACAGCCTGAAATAACAAAGCCAAGCTTTAATTTAGCCCTGACTAACGTGGCCCTGCAAGGACCTCTCCAACCACTCTGCCAGGGGCTTGAGGCAGAAAAAGAGCAAAAGCTGACCTGCAAAAACAGCAAAAAAGAACCCTTCCTTGGCAAATCTCTGTGGCATTAATCAAGACAACATAAATGTTCATTTGCAGGGAGGGCAATTTGGCTCCACATGATCCAAACCCCAGCATTTCCCAGCATCCTAAAAGCCTTTCTAACTAACACAGCCTCTTAAACTGTCATGTGCTGCCTCCACACCATCTCAATCTCAGCCTCAACCACTAATCTCTCATGAAAGAATCTCTCTGGTGAAAGGGACTCTCAGGGCCGTGGCTAAAAATTTAATGATTCCATTATTTGGTATCATTTGAATGAAGTCATTTCAAGAACATGAAATTGATGCCACCTGTGGAATATCTTTTGTATTTTTGATGAATTAGGGGCTAATTCAGGTCTGAGATTGGTGTTTCCAGCAGCCCTTTTGTGCAGTTATTTACAATTCAGCTTAATTACAGCATCCTGCAAGCTCAGCTGTCAGCCCTGACGTTTTATATAACCCTCTTTAAAGAAACAGATTATTTAATACAGGAATTGGAAACTGTGACAAAAATCCAGAGAATGAAATAGAAATTTATCTTTCTGAACACATTTTCATTGCCCCATAAATTTCCCTCAAAGCTTTGGGAGGCAAACAGGGCTCTGTTGAATTTATAGAAGGATGTTATTCCAGTTATAGAATGGAATAAAGGATAAAAGTCTGTTTGATCCCTGTGTTCTAACACGAGGTTCCTAAAGGAGTTTCAAAATGCCAAGTGCAATGTTAGTTTTACACAACAATTTGGTTTGTTGAGACTGATGATACCTCTTTTAGTTAAAAAAAAATGGAGAAATTAAATAAATATCGAAATTAAATATCAAAATTAATATCAAAACAACAAACCCCTGCCTCATTTTCANGCAAAGAGAGAATTTGTGTTGGTTCTCAGCTCCTTTGGAAGTCATTCACACTTGACCTGAGAGAATATGAATATTAAAATTGTATGAAGTAGGTGAAGAAAAACCCACAAAATGCCAGAGTTATAAGAGGAAACACTGAGTAATAAATGGGAAATAAAAAGCCATTTAAGTGGCTTTAATGCTGAATTGAATAATTATGAAGGTTTATTAATGACCTGAGCAATTCCTGCATTAAATTCAGATTGAGGCAAAGCTTCCATGCAGGAGGGTTCCTGCAGGGCCAGGGAGGAATCCCAGAAGGACCCTAAACTGCCCTAATTCAATGGGATTTCTCCAGAAAAAGAACATGGAACAGAGCAGGACAGGCTCAGCACAAACTGAGCAGGAGAGAGACAGGCTGGAGCACCCTGGCTGGGAAATGTGGGATACAAGTAAAGATATTATAAAAAAAAGGCCTCATAAAATCAGGCCTTGCTCTACTGAATTACCAGCTAAGCCTGTAAGGTCCCATTTTAAAAAATCAGACAAATAGGAAGTCAATTAACACAACAACCTATTCCTGTAAAGAAAAATAAGTTGTACCTGTAGTAACAGAAGATCTGTCCCATGAGAATCCACAAAGAAAATATGTAAA
>VXBC01007684.1:21218-50688 GCA_013399945.1 Ploceus nigricollis
TATGAGATGTCTTTTAAACTCATTAGGGAGAGAAACTTCTGAGCCTCTTTCCTTTTCAGGGAGACAAAGGGCTTCTTGTTTACTCCTCAGCTGAACTCCCACTCCTACAGCCCTGTGCCAGGTGCTCCAGCCCCACCCGGGCTGGCCCCGAGGGACTCAGGGGTGTCACTGCTGTGACACCAGACCTGGGGGATGTGGGGTGATCTCCTGAGAGGCCTGGGCGAGGCAGGAGCTGCTGAAGCAGCTTTTCCCTGCAGTCACAGGGCATTTCTCAGGATCAGCAATCGCCCTGTGCAGCTGCTGTGGGCTGATCGTTCCTGACTGAACGGGGTCCTGGAGCAGAATTCCAGCTCCCGGGGTGTAAGCCAAGGAGGCAGATGTCACACTGAGTCACAGGGTGTGACAGCCCCTGCCAGGGCCCTCCTGTCTGCCACAAACCCCAGTGATGATGTCCATGCAAGGCAGGGGGTGTTTGACAAATCCCAGGATCCCTGGGCTTGGGAAGGACCTCCAGGATCATCAGCCCAAGCTGTGACCAGTCCCCATCTTGTCCCCAGCCCAGAGCTCTGAGTGCCACCTCCAGTTATTCCTTGGGCACCTCCAGGGATGGGCACTCCAACCCTCCCTGGGCAGTTCCAATGCTTTACAACCCTTCCCATGAAGGAATTGGTTCCCATACCCAACTAAACCTTCCCTGGCCCAGCCCGAGGCCGTTTCCTCATCCTGGTTCCTGGGAGCAGATCCCAACTCCCACCTGGCTCCAACTTTTCATGGAGATTTGGAGAGGGAAAGGTCCCCCCTGAGCCTCCTTTCCCCCAGGCTGAGCCCTTTCCCAGCTCCCTCAGCCCCTCCTGGTGCCCCAGCCCTTCCCAGCTCCATCCCCTTCCCTGCTCCAGCCCCTCNAGGCTGGGGTGGCACAGCCCAGGGACCATCACTCCCCTGCCCCTGGGTCGTGTCCAGCTCTGCCTCCAGCACCCCCAGGGCCTTTTCCAAAGGACAGATTTCCAGGGAACGCTGCTGGGAGCAGCCTGTCCCTTACACCACTGAAAGAGGAGTGTCCCCAGTGACCCCTGAGCCCAGGTGAGCACACCTGGTGAGCACAGGGAGCTCCCAGGGTGGAGCTCCCACCCTGCTCCCGGTGCCTGCCAGGGGGATTTGTGCTCCAGGAGGGACTGAGGAGCCAGCAGCTCCTGAGGAGCAGCTCAGGCACTGCACAGGAGCCTCAGCCCGTTAATTAGCTAATTAAGAACGAACCTGAGAGATAATTGGGTTACCTGAGGGGTCAGAGCATTCTCACATCACTGTTCTTCACAGCCTGCCCACAAACATGAGCCTGGATTCCTGGATTAGGCAGAGCTTAAAAGGAAATAAAATGTGGCATGGTTTTAATTCTGTGAGCAGGAGCAGCCCTGCACAGCCAGCCTGGCACAAATCAGCTCCTCATCCATCTCTGAGGAAAATTAAAACTCAGAAAGGGCTTTTTGCTTGGAACTCTTTGATCTTTGTTCCTTGGTCCCATCTGAGGGGAGAGCTCCTGCCAGGGACACGCAGCAACAGCAGTGAGGGCTCAGTGCTGAAAAAACAGGCAAAAAACTCCTAAAAAGGGGGGTTTATTCTCTTAAATCTGCATTTCTCTATACCAGAACCCCAGAATGGTTGAGAGGGACTGTAAAGCCCATCCCATTCCATGGACAGCAACACTTTCCACTACCCTGGGGGCTCCAAGCTGTAAAATCCTGAATTATTTCCATATCCTGGGTAACTTCGTGAACTTCACAAATATATAAATCCCAGGGTGAACAAAAACTGCCCCAAAGCAAACAAAATATTTCCCAAACTTTACTTAAGCAGCAAGGTCAAAATCTGGACATGGCCTTGTTGATGTCACTTGGAAATAATAGATTTTGACATCCAAATGTGAGGATTCATTTCCTAACCTGGAAAACCCCACGTGGCACCCAAACAGTTCATTCAAACAGGGGTTATTAAAAATGCAAACAAATAAAACAAGGAACCCTGAGAATCAGACAAAGGTGTGCTGAGAATATTAAAAAAATACCCATAAAACCACTCTTAAAAATACATATAAATAGCCTGTGACTTGACTTTACACATCTATAATATATAAATAATCAGGGTTTTAGTCTCCCTCATGGCTGAGCAATCAAGGAGAAAGCCACTCCTGACAACTCAGGACTACCAGAGCTCCCTGCTACACATTTTAAAAGCAAGCAGCAATTATGAAGTTGCCTGATCAAAGCTTTTAATGCTGAATTTTCAAAGCAATTTGTAACCATTAAGCAAATGTTTCAGCTCATGGGCAAGGCAAACATCGCTGTGCAGCTTCACTGAAGAGTTAAATTTGAGTAAAAGAGGAAAATGAAACTTCCAGGGTTATGCAAAGAGTTTGTATCATTTGAACCAGAGCATAAAGCCCCAGTTCATCCTTTTCTGCCTTAAAGAGATGTGGAAGCTCCTGCCCTCCTGTACCTGTTTTTGTGATTTTGTGAAATAATGTTTGCATTATTTTATTGACCCAGAGAGGAGTCACACTTTGAAATATCAGCACCAGTCAGAAAACCATTATGAGAAGCAATTACTGCAGGTTGCTGATTTGGAGCATCAGGGGAGATGGATTAACTTTGGGCTTGGATTTAAATTTAAAACAAGAATTCTGTTAGACCCTGCACATCAGATTAATGCTAATAAAGCTCTGGGTTGGACAGGGTAAAACCCAGAATTGTGCTGAGCCCTGAGGAGGGTGGGCCTGGCTCTCCAAACAGGACCTTTGGAATGTCTGAGGCTCCTCATCCCCCAGGAGCCACCTGGACCTGGGTGTTTAGTGAAGGAAAAGCTGTGGGAAAGGCTTAGGAGCAGCCTGGAACCCACTCCCAAGAGAAAAAATTCCAGTTTATCCAGTATCCAACTCCAGGTGAAAAGTGGCAGAAAGTTTTCAGGAACTGGGGCTTTATCTTCAGCCCTGGGGTTGGTGGGAGCAAACAAAGCTCCTGAATCCCCAAACCCAGGTTCAGAGCAGGGATTTGGCATTTTCCTTCCTGAATCCCCAAACCCAAGTTCAGAGCAGGGATTTGCCATTTTCCTGCCTGAATCCCCAAACCCAGGAGCTGGGAGGTGCCTGCAGGGCTCTCCCAAAGCTCCCTGAACCCATTCCTGAGTTCCTGCAGGATCCATGATGTTCCTGTCTCTGGGGAGGGGAAAATCCAGGTTTTTGCCACTTGGGAACGTTGTCCAGGCTCTTGCTGGGTGTGCAGGAGGGGACACTGCCAGAGGGGGGGACAGCCCTGGCACATCTGGAGGGAGCCGCAGGAGATGGCTCAGTGACAGCTCCTCAGCAGGACACAGAATCTGGGAATTATGGAATCAGGGAGGCTGGGAAATCCCTCTGGGAACATCACTCCAGCACTGCCCCGTGTCCCCAAGTGCCACATCCACAGGGATGGGGACTCCAGCCCTGGCCAGCCCTTTTCCCATGGAGGAATATTCCTTAAAATCCATCTGCAAGGACACCTCAGCTGCAGGTTCTGTGGTTCTGGTGAGCTTTCAGCAGTAACAGCCAAAAAAGGAGCTGAGTTTTGGAAAAAGGGCTGGAGCAGGAGGGATGTGCCCAAATCCCCCTGGAGCTGGGCCTGAGCAGCTCCCTGACATGAAATTCTGTGAGAAATTCTCTTTACCTGAGGAGAAGCACACCCAGAGTCAAAGGAAGGTTCTCAGTCTCCACAGGGAGGAGAATTCCAGAGGTGGAAATGCTGTCCCAGAGGTGCCCACAGGGCTGGTCCTTGGAAAAGGAGGTAAAAATCCCTGGGCTGGCAATGCCACCAGGGTCACCAGGAGCCACTTCCATGAGGGCTCTCCTCCTTTGCTGGGTCCTGCAGTGGGAGGAGTAAAGACCACCAGGAGTGAAGGGTTCGTGTAGATTAGTGCAGAAAACAACTGAATTCCACCCAAATGGAGGGGTGTAACCCTCACACCTCATCTCAGGGGGGAGGAGTGGAGAAAAGCCCATCCCATTCCAGCCCTTCCATGGACAGCAACACCTTCCACCACCTCAGGCTGCTCCAAGCTGTTAAAAACCTGAATTATTTCCATATCCTGGTTTCTTTAGGTGATACTTCAGGTGTGAACACATCCAGCTGCTCTGGAAAAACACTGAAAATTAAAAACAATAAAATTTAAGCACTCAGATTTCAGAGAATCCCAGACTGGTTTGGGTTGGGAAGGACCTTAAATCCCACCCAGTACCACCCCTGCTGTGGGCAGGGACCTTCCCCTGTCCCAGGTGCTCCCAGCCCCATCCAGCCCCTCTCCAGCTCTGCCTGGGTATGAATTTCACAGCAGAAATATTCATTTTTTCATTGGGCATGCAAAAATGAAAAGGATTAGTGCTTAATAGATGATCTTTCATCATCTGAATTTTAAATGCATTTTAGAGCAGCTTCATTATCTGCTCAGTGGAGCTTTATTTGTAGCAATGCTTCTTCCAATGAGGGGTCAGCAGGAAAAAAGGGATTTGTGGAAATTTAATTGCCCAGGAAAGCAGAACAAAGTCAATTGTGGGGTTTGAGGAATTATCACCAGCTCCAGAGCAGCACGACAGAGGGGACAGGGAGGGACAGAGGGGACAGCATTGCCAGGGGAGAATTCCTGTGGGATGGAGATCCAGGATGGAGATCCAGGATGGAGAGCTAACATTCCCAGGGGAGAATTCCTGTGGGATGGAGGCTCAGCATTCCCAGCAAAGAATTCCTGTGGGATGGAGGTCCAGCATTCCCAGGGGAGAGTTCCTGTGGGATGGAGATCCAGGATGGAGATCCAGCATTCCCAGGGGAGAATTCCTGTGGGATGGAGGCCCAGCATTCCCTGGTGAGAATTCCTGTGGGATGGAGATCCAGCATTCCCAGGGGAGAGCAGAATTCCCCATCCACAGAGCTTCTCCCTGTTGGGAACACAGCAGTGCCAAAATGAACCTGCTGGAAAAAAAAGAGGGAAGGGAAAACAAGGTGGTGGAAAAGCAGCACTGGAATGTGGGGTGGGAAAAGGGAAAAGCAGGAATCTGCAGGAATCTGCACCTCCAGAGTTCATTTTTGAGGGTAAGTCAGGATCACAGTAAAGAAATGTGGAGCTGCAGGACTCTTCCCTTTGGAATACACAGGGTTTGGTTTTCCTGCAGGATTTGTGTGAATCCAATAAAATGAATAATTTAGGGATACCTATGGAACCCAGCCCTGCCCCAAAGCACACACGTGCTTTAGATTCTCAGTTTTCTTCAAACCTTCTCTCCAGTTTGGTTTGCTCTGGATATTTTTGGGTTTGTTTTGGGGTTTTGAGGTGTTTTGGGGTTTTTTGCTGGTGATCAGCCCCTCCAGCCCCAGCTCCTGCAGCATTCCCAGGCTCCAGGTGGACATTTCCATTCATCACACTCCAAAAATCCCAATATCCCTCTCAGGTGCCTCAAAGGGTGCTGGGGAGGAGGAGCTGCCACGGGACCCCCCCTGCCCAGGCCTGGCTGATTTTGGGAATGGAGCAATGGAATATCCAACCCCAGAGCCTTTGAATCCATGCATGAGCAGCCTGCCTGCATTTATTGAACATTTCCCCAGGCCCAGCCCATCTCCAGGCTGATAACCAGGTGTGACAGGGATAACAAGGGAGCCAGACAGGATGGAGCAGCTTTGGGAATTGTGCAGCCCAGATCCCAACACCAGCACTGCTCCTGGAGCCCGTGGTGCCCAGGCACCATCTGCTATTTACAGCCTGGGTGGCAAAATAAATATTGCAACGAGTTTCCTTCTCTGTGCTGTGAAACTTCGTTGTCTCTGCCATTCCTGGAGGTTTTATTCCTCCTTTTTTCAGGAAGCTGGAAAAGAGCCCCCTGGAATGAGCAATGGGCCTCCTCTCCCTGTCTGGGATCACAGCAGGGTTGTTCTCACTGTCAAACTCTGCACAAAACTCCCCAGCCAGGTCCCTTGGTGTGGTTTGTGCCATAAAACCCAGGCTGGAATCAGGGGGAGGGTGATGACAGTGAGGAGCTGAAATGACTGCAGGGTTTTTTACACTTTTCCCTGGAATTATTCCCACCCTGGAAAATGAAGCAAGTTTTGCCATCTGCCCACAAAGCTCTCTCTGTTTCCAGCTTTGACTTTGCTGCTGGTCTCCATAAATCTCAGATTCCTATGGAAATCACAAGGATCCAAGTGATTAAATAAAAGTGGATGAGGGCACCTCAAAGCTGGTGTGGGCTGGCAATTGTCCACCTGCTTCCTGAGGCACAGGAAAAGAGAATGGAGAGGAGAGAGAATCCCCACTGCAAAAGTGCTCCAAATGACCTGGAAAACAAGATTTTATTTTTTTTCCCCCCTTTGGAGAGGAGGGATAGCTGCAGCAAATAAATGGTGGAGGAAATTGCCTGGAGTTAATTACTTATCCTGTTTATTGCTGCGCTGCAATCAGCCCGGGCTGGTTTCTAGACATCCTCTTAAATCCAAGGAAACAAACAGCAACAAGGACTGGGAAATGGAAATATCCCCAAAATGCACCCCGAGTGTCCTGCAAACAGCACAGGGACGTGGGGCAGCTGCTCCAGGGCTCTCCAGATGGTTCATCCAGCAGGGATGCCTGGATGTCAGCGTGGAATTCCACCCAGCCAGGAATTCTGTCACGTCTGGAAAACAAGAAGAAATCAGGGTGGGTTGTTTTGTTTCCCTCTGGTTTCCAAGGTCACTCTGGGGTGGATTTCATTTCCTGCAGATCCTGGGGCAAAGCCTTGGCCACGTGTCAGGGGATCTTGGAATGAGCTAAATCCAAAGCCCTTCCTGTGCCTCGTCACGTTGTCCCCCTCTCCACAAACCACCCCACAATTATTCCATTATTGTTTCTCCTGTTCCTCCAACACCAGGGATTCTTCTCTCCTCTTATGTGCCTCCATCACTTTCACAGCCTGGAATTATGTGAATGTTCTCCCTTGGTTTTTTTGTGAAAATTGTGGTGAGAAGCCACTTTAAGCTGGACTAAGCAGAGCCTGGACACTGGAGCAATTCCAGAGCAGGGAAATCCCACAGCCAGGAACCAGGAGTGTTCCAGAATATTTCCATGGTTGTGACTTAGGGAGCCTGTGGGGCGTGTTGAGCTGTGGAGGCTGAAATTCCTGCTCCACAAAATAATAGTAGTAGTAGTAGTANCACCAAAAACCCCCAATTAATTTTGTTCTTCCATCAGTTAAACCCCAGCTTTCTCTGCCCAAATCCCTCACTTCTGATCCACTCACTGATACCAATTTACTCCTAAAAAGTAGAAGAACAAACATTTTGGGAAGCCTGACCCCTCCCAGCACCCCAATGGCCCCATTTCATCTGCTGCACCATCAAATTCCATTGCAATTATTGGCCTTATTTCATATTTTAATGTAATTATGCTCGGCCTTTGCTCTAATAAATGCCTGAACCAGGAATTCAGACAAGAAACTCAAACACTCTGAGCCTGCTGAGGAGAAAATGCTGAGGGAAAGGTGATGGTGCTCCAACAGCTCTGCTCCCCAATCAATACAGAATACATTCATAAATTAACAATCACTCCAGAGTCAAACATTCATTGCTGGAGGAACACTGCATAATTAAACCTCGGGAATGAATAACTAATTAAAGTTTCATTTTCATTTTTGGTTCCTTTTTTAAGCCTTTGGTTAAAAGCTTCACTTGGCTACCTGACTTTATTTCTGCTGGAGGTTACACTGGTCACGACCCCAAACACTGCAGGGTTTTAACTGGATTTGGGCCATGCCTTGGGAAAGGGAAGGGAAAAGGAAAAGGAAAGAGAAAGGGAAAAAAGGAAAAGGAAAAAAGGGAAAAGGGGAAAAAGGGGGGGGAAAGGAAAAGAAAAATGAACCCTAAAGCAAATACTGCATTTGAAATTCTCAACATGAAAACTCAGAAAACACCTCCAAGATCAGCCAGTCCAACCTTTGGCCTTGTCAACTAAACCAGATCAGCTTCTCCAGAATCATCCAATAATTCCCCACAAATCTCTTGGCTCTTCTGCTGATTTCCTGGGATTAATTCCAAACCAAGCCCTTTGCCCTGGAACACCAGCCTTTAAATCTCTCTCTTAGCACTCATGGAGGGATGAAAGGAACAAGGAACAGCCACACAGAGAGAAATTTGAGGAAATGAGTTCCATCAGCAGCCCTTCCAGGGGGCTGAAATACAGGAATTCTTCCTTTTGGGAAACATCTGGGAGTTTTGAGCTGAATTTTGAGCTATTTTTTGGCAGGATTGATCTGGTGCAGAAAAAGGGAAATGGGCCTGTGGTTGGGTTTGGGGAGGCATCAGCAGAGGACACAAATGTCTGTGTCAGGAAGGTCACACCCGAGAGCATCATTAGGGGCTCACCTGGCCTTTGCTGCACAGGGCAGGGCTGGGAATCGAATTTCACTCAGCTTTGCTCACTGCAAAAAATAGCTTTTCACCAGAGAAAGAAATAGAAGCAAAGTGAGTGGGAAAAGGGAAAGGGGAAAGGGGAAAGNGGGGAAAGGAAAAGGGGAAAGGGGAAAAATAGGGAAAAGGGGAAAAAATGGGAAAAGGGGAAAAAAAGGGAAAAGGAAAGGGGAAAGGGGAAAGATACCCCCCAGGTAATTCTCCAGAGTGAAAATGAGTTGGAAAAGCTAAAAGCAAAGCCCTGGCAGTGCAGGGCCAGAAGCAGGACAGGCCCGGAGGCAGGAGGTGTGGTCATGGTGCTCAGATCCAAGGAAGTGGTTAATGATATTCCTTACACCAAATGTGCTTTATCATAAACCTGGCTGAGTTTGCACAGGTGCAAAAAGAGTTTGCTCAATTGAGCTGACACGGGAGGTTTTATTGAGATAATAAAAGGAACTATCAGGAAAAATAAAAGATAGATCCTTGCTGGAATCAATCAAAAAGCCTTGAAGAGACCAACAGAAAAGCCAAGCGAATTTGCCTGCCAATTCAGGAGTTTAAAGGAGGCAGAAAAATACATTTCAATTATGCAATCAAAGATCACTGAACAATCCAAAGGCTATAAAAACAGGGGCTGAAATATTAAAATAGATAAATCTGCAATAACCCCAAAGACAGGCAGCTCGATAAAGACAACACCAGTGAGGAGTAATTACAGGGGGAGAAGTGAGCAGTGTGTGAATGAGCTCCCTGGGCCTCAGCCACTGCAGTTGTGCAGGAACATGTTCTTCTGAAGGAATAAAAGGTGCAAGGAAGAAACAGGCAGTGAAATACCAGGGAGGTTATTATGGCTTTAAAAGGAACATTGGTAAGCTGTGAATGGAGGTGTGCCCCGTGGGAAGGAGCTTGGAGCATGAAGAGGAAAAGGGAAAGGACAGGTGAAGTTAAAAGTCATATTGGGAATTAATGGGAATTGAGAGAAGGAAAACTGTTTATCTTTAGAAGACAACAAAATTCTGATATGCAAGAAAATTTACAGGCATGGAAAATTGAAGATTTTTACCGAGGACATGAAATTCTTTCTTCCTGGGTGTTGGTTGAATGTTTATGGGTGCAAATCTGGCTTTCCCTGGTTTTCAGGTTGTCTTCAGTATTTCCTGTTCCTCCCTGTGGGTTTTATATTCCACGGATCTCCCTGCCCCACTGCTGGGATGGCTGCAGCAGGAATTCTGTGTTTGCAGGTCACA
This sequence comes from Ploceus nigricollis, assembly GCA_013399945.1. Lineage (NCBI taxonomy): Eukaryota > Metazoa > Chordata > Aves > Passeriformes > Ploceidae > Ploceus > Ploceus nigricollis. The sequence continues at coordinate 30,895 of VXBC01007684.1, forward strand.
GCTCCAGTGCAGTGATGGAGCTGTTGGACAAAGATGCAAAATTCAGTTTTATGAGGAATAGGAAAAGTCAACCTCAGAGTTGGAGTTTGGGGCCACAAACCCAAAATACAAAATCCCAGGCTCACAAAATTCACTCCAGCTTGGAATATTGATCAGGGAACTGCAGGGAGACAGCTCAGATGTGCAGGGAGGACCTTGGCTCCACCACACCAGGCAAATTTCCTTTTCTACCTCATTTTTGTAGGAGGCTGAGGACATTTTCTCCCCTGCAGAGTGCCCTGGCTGGGAATGCTGGGCACTTCACAGTCTCTGAAAGGCTGTTAAAAGACAAAACAGATTTGTTTCATCCATGAAGGAAAACCCAGGGTTTCAGGGGGTGGGAGCTGTTGTGATCCAAAATCCCCTTTTCCCAGCCCAAACCCCAGGCTGTCCCTCCCGAGCTGAGCAGAATCCACTAAAGCAGCAACTCCTCACATTTGGAGGAATGAAAATCTGGCTACACTGACTTAAGGCAATTCACAGTTGTTAAATTTAATTTCCCATCAATAAATATAATTACCTAATTCAATTTCTGCCTCTTAATAAAAATGGTTTCCAATGTCGTTAGAGCCTCAATCCCCAATATCTGAGCCTGCTCAGGATTATGGGCTGTGTAAATACAATTTCTGCAAGCAGATGGATTTTCCATGCAGATGGAGAAACACAAATTGGAATCAGTGGCTCTGGCAGCTTCCAACACCTTCAACCTGAAAAAAAAGAGAAACAATAAAATTACAGAGTACAGAGGTTTTTTTTCCTCTAGCTTGCTGAGAAAGGAAAAGCTCTGCTTGTGCCTCCTTTAATTTGACAAGGCTTATGTTCCTTTCCAGGGATTTAATTAGCTAAAATATATCCCCAGCAGAAAAATTAGGAGTGTCCTCGAGGTTTATTTGACACTCTGCAAACACTGGAGCTCCCTCTTGAAAGGGAAATTTCCTGCCTGGAATGATGGTGCAGGTTTTAATGAAGCCACTTGACCACAGCTCTGACAGCCAGGAGAGGATTTCTCCTCACAGATCTGTGTCAAAACGTGATTATGATAAAAGGCCTGGAGCTGCACCAGGGGGCTGGGCTGGATAATGGGAAATTTCTTCATGGAAAGGTTGGCAGCACTGGGAGGGGCTGCCCAGGGCAGGGCTGGAGTCACATCCCTCAGGTGTCCCAGGAATGTGTGGATGTGGCACTTGGGGACAGGGAGAATGTGAATGTGGGGGTGGTTTGGGATGGCAGGGACCCCAAATCCCACCCAGTGCCACCCCTGCCATGGCAGGGACACCTCCCACTGTCCCAGGTGCTCCAGCCCCAGTGTCCAGCCTGGCCTTGGGCACTGCCAGGGATCCAGGGGCAGCCCCAGCTGCTCTGGGCACCCTGTGCCAGGGCTGCCCACCCTGCCAGGGAACAATTCCCAATTCCCAATATCCCATCCAGCCCTGCCCTCTGGCAGTGGGAGCCATTCCCTGTGTCCTGTCCCTCCATCCTTGTCCCCAGTCCCTCTCCATCCTCCCTGTGGCTCCTTCAGGCCCTGTGAGGCCACCCTGAGCTCACCCCAAAGGTCTCCTCTGCAGGTGAACAGTCCCAGCTCTCCCAGCAGAGCTGCTCCAGCCTCTGATCATTTGGTGCCTCCTCTGGCCTGGCTCAGCAGCTCCAGGTCCCTCCTGGGCTGGGCCAGCTCTGCAGGTGGGGCTCACCTGGGCAGAATTCCCCTTTCCTGCTGCCCACGGGGGTACCTGGACACAAAGATCTCTCCTTGGCCAAAATTTCCTCCCTGTGTCCCACTTCCAAGGCTGTGCAGAAGTTTCCACTTCTGGGATTGATTTTGAGCCTCAGCTTGGGAATTGCACAAACATTCAGGCACCTGAAAGGCCCTGCTCCAGTGAAAATCCATCACTGCCACCAGCTGCCACCTGCAATCCCAACCATTCCTGGGCACCAGGAGAGCAGGGGAGGGGGAAAAACAGGGAATGAAGGCAGCCTTAAAAAAACTAAACCAGAGAAAACTTTGCAGAATACAAATCAGAGCTCAACCACAGCTGGTGTGGAGCTTTTAATTGCTTTTAAGGGAAGCAATTCCCCGTGGGCTGGGAAGATGGGACAGCTTGAGGTCTGAAGTCATTTACCAAGTCTATTGTTCTGAGGTGCCTTCAGGCAGAATCACTTCTCTCTTTGCTGGGCTTTTTTTCTTTTTTTTAATATTATTTAGCTGTGGGAAGCACCATTCCAGCCTGCCATGTTCAAATTTGTCTCCGTTTTCCTGGCAATTAGGCCAGTTCTGATGGAATGGGGGGATGCTCCCAGCAGGGCAGGGATCTGATGGCACCAGGCTGGGCTGGCTGGGGCAGGGACACCCCCAAACCCCACCTGCAGCTTCCCAGCCTCCACTTCCATGTGCTGGGAATGCATTTTCCAGCTGAACAAAAATGGTGTTTGCTCCTTTTCCATCACAGGAAGCTGGGTGGGGAGTTCCAGCAGGGAGGAAAAGGATAAATGCACGTTTTGCCAGCCCAATTCCAAAGAGAATCTTTGTTTGTCCCACTTCTCTCCCTGCACAAATGTTGTCCCCTTCATGCTCTCTGTCCCCATTCCCAGGCACTGGGCCCATGTGGAAAATCAGCCTCCAGGCTCAGCCTCAAGCACAATCCCGATAAAAATGGTAAAAGTGATCCCAGGAGGCCGGGGAAAGAAGGTAGGAGTCCCTCCTGGGGAAGGCTTGGGAAGGTGGTAAAGTTATTTTAACCTTCAGACCCTCTGAACGGCCAGGGTTATTCCTGGGGATCAGAGCCAAGAGAAGGCAGGGAGAGCTCGAGATTCTGTGGGATATTTTCTCTCTGTACTGGGGTTAGTGGCATTTTCTGCCAAGCCATCCCAGCTGCCCATCGAGGTGCAGAGGGAATTCCCCACCAGGGTGGGCTGGGCAGGAGAAGGTTCCTCAGGCAGGAACAGGGCTTGTGGAGTTTGGCCACTGTAATGAACAAGTTCCTGGTGTTCCTGGGGACACAGATGCTCCGGGGGCAGGGCCTTCCCAGTTCCCATGGCAGCACGGGGACACTGCTGCCTCTGGCTGAGTACCAATATTGAAATGTTAATTAGCTAATCGTTCTGTTTGTTTTCTCTAAACTACCTGCAGATAACCTGCCTCCCCCACCCACGCTGCCATTCTGGGACTAAAATGCAAATAAACCCTTGGNGAAGGGACAGCTGCTGCTCTGGACTTCAGCCACAGGCGGTGCCACAAGGATTGGAGAGGGAACAGCCACTGCTCCGGACCTCAGCGACAGACTCTGCACACCTCCTTCCCCTTTGGCAGCCTGGCAAAGCTACAGCAGCGGGGTGAGTTCAGTGTCGGGCCCCCTGCCCAGCTGATCTTTTAATAAAGAGCTGAGCATTAATAAAGGCATCAGCCCTGTTCATTTCAGCCACGTTCCTCATCAGAGCGCAGAGTGCCTCTCCCAGGAATCCCAGCAGCCACAGGAGAGCTCTGGGCTGGGTTTGCAGTTGTGAGGATCCAATTCCCACTGCACTCGTCCCTGCAGCCCCTCAGGAGCAGCTCCAGCCCAGCTGAGCTGGGGTCAGCCCTGGGCTCCACACGGGGCTCTGTGCCCAGGCTCCCCAAGAAAACAAATGAAAGGGAATCAAAATTGCTGGGAAAATCATGGATCCAACACTTCTGGCTCTGACATCGTACATACACCAACATTTGTCTCTCTTTTATCACCATTTGCATTATTGATGGGGGCTAATGCCAGCTGGGATCCTCAATTAACACACATTAATCAAAATTCACCACAATTCACCATTTCTGGCAAGTGTTTCTAACGAGGACACTCCTTCCATCTCCCCTTCACTCACCCTTTGTTTGAAGAGAACACACAGCAGCTCAGGACAAGCTGTGTCCATCAATCCCTGAGCCTGAGGATCAGTTCTGCAATCCTCATGCAAAACCCTTCCCTGCCAAGTCCCTAATTTCCCCCACACCTCCCTTTTATCCTGTGCTCCATGACAGCACCTGCTTTATCTGGCACCAGGGGCTCTTTGTCATGGCCAAGTTGATGCACTTCTTTGCTTTTTCCCTTTTCTTCTTTTTGTCTTTCCCTTTTCCATAATTCATTCTTTAAAGATAACACCACTGGCAATGAAGAAGTGCATCTGAACTCTGACAAACTCCCCAAAAGCTCCTCAGCCACTCTGAGGAGCCTGCAATAAATCAGGTGTTGCACCCAGCCTGAGCAGACAGCTTGGAAAGCAGGCAGAAATAACTGCAAATGAAGTGACTTTGTTTTAAATGCAACCGAGTCAGGGCCTGCTGATACTGCAGAAATATTGTTCTCTGAATTTCCTTCCTCCCCATAAGTTTCTTCCTCATCACACTCCTGACTCGGTTGGGATTGTCTCAGAAAATGTAAATATCTGCTGAATTTGGTCTGGCTGCAGCTCTGCTCCTGGTTTTGGGGGGACATTGGGTTATTCTGCTGACAAGAGAGTGAGGCAAAGGATGAGGCTGTGGTTTCAGGGGGAGGAGGTTTCCAGCAGCAGCCTCTGTGCAGTGGTGGATGTTCAAGGACATCACCCCATGCCCTGAGCACTGGGGGGTCAGGGTGAGCCTGGGGGGATCTGGGGGCTCTGTGCTGCTTGGAGAAGGGACATGGGAGAGGGAGGGGTTAAAACACCAGGTGGAGTCAGGGATCCACCACAAGACCCTCCTGAACTGACACAATCTGGCTCCTCACAGCCCCAAACAAAGGCTGCTCCTGAGGTTTATCCAGCCCAACAGTTTATCCTGGCATGGCCAGGAGTGGTGATCCAGGGAAACACAGAGCACAAAACCTCCCTCAAACCCCACACCTGCAAGGGCAGTGTGATGGAGCTGTGCCATCAGCCCCTCCCTGTGCTCTAACAGCCAGGGATGAGCTGGTTCTCCATGATTTTATTAATTACCTCTTCACTCTGCCACTGGAGATAACCTCCAGCAGCTCTACACTTCCATTGAACCCTCACATTGTTTCTCTTCTGGAGGTGTGGGGTCTTCTGGTCCTCCCAGGAATTTCACTGCACAAAGCACAGCATCCCTGTGGGGCTGCTGCTCTGAGAGAGAGACAATTGTCAATCCCAGTCCACGTTTGTGCACCCATCCCAGCACAAGGAAAACCTGGTGGGAGAGTCCAGAGGAGTCCCCTGCTCTGCAGCCAGGCTGGGAGAGCTGGGGGTGTTCACCTGGAGGAGAGAAAGATCCAGGGAAACCTTAGGGCCCCTTCCAGACTAATTCCAAACTTCATTTCCTTCTCTATCCAGCATTTCACCACTGACCTCTGGTTTCACCTGAACAGAGAAAACTCCATTTGCAATTATCCATGGGAACAATAAGGTTATTCCAGGTTATTCCAGGGCTGTCCTTGGATACCATCAGGCTATAAATGCAAATCTGAAGTGCTCAGAACCTGCCACTTCCACACTTCAAACACACAGGAACACCAGAAAAAAAAAAAAATCCCAGGGATGACAATCTCCCCTTCCCAGAGGGTTTCTGAGAAGCTCCCAGCATTCAGAGAATTCCTGGGATTTCTCCTCTCTCAGGCTGATATTTCATCCCACACAATTTGCTGTCTGTACCTTGGCAGGAAGGTGCTCTCACTGAACTGCCCCTGGAGAAACTGGGCTCAGAAATGCCCATCAGAAGAGTTCATTGTTATTTACAATAATTATTATGAACCGTCTCCTGGAAAAGATCTGTTTTATCCTGACAGCCCCTACGGCTGATGGCTCCAATAAAGGATTTCAGCATGAACTGCATGCTGTAAAATTCATGACAGAACGCTTGGCTTGGAAGGGACTCCAGTTCCCAGAATTCAAATCTCATTTTCTGGGGATATTTGATCCCAGCAAGGGCCAGCTAAACAAGGTAATTTGGTCCAAAGCCTGGGGATGCAGCATGGAAAATACAACAGCAGCTGATTTACTCCACAGCCTCAGAAATGTTTTCACTCCAACCCTGGCAGACAAATGGAGAACTCAGCCCAGGATCTCCAGCAGAGCTGTAGAAACAATTGATTTTTCAGTTCAGTAGCCAAATTGGAAAAGTAAATAGTTTGAAATTACCCAGAATGGGGTTTTTTGTTGGTTTTCCCGTTGAATTGAAACACAGGCTGAGGAGCTGCAGCTTCTCCAGCAGCCTGGCCAGGGGGATTTTCCAGCCAGGACAGGAATGGTCAGGATTGAACACCTTGATCCCTCAGAGAAAGGGTTCTTGTCATCACCCTGAGCCTGTGTGGGAGGAGGGTGCTGTCTGTCTCCCTGCTCTTGTTCCCGTGGGCTCCACCACCTGAGAAAGGCCAAGACCAGGTTTCCTCCCACCAACCCTCCCTCACACCAGGTGATGGAATTATTGCTGGTGGAATTATTGCTGGTGGAATTATTGCTGGTGGAATTATTGCTGGTGGAATTATTCCCAGTGCCCAACATGGTGCCAGGTGGGAGCTGCCAGCTGCAGAGCAGCACAGGGACAAGGGCTGGGATCCCCCTGGAGTGCAGGGAGAGCTCCAAACCCCTGGACACTGAACCTCTCTTTCCCAAATGTGTCCCGTGCCTGGGGCTGAGGCCAGCAGTGGATCCCTCCAGGAAGGATCAGCGCAGGGAAAGCTCTGCCTGTGTCTGTCTGGAGCACTCTCCCAGACTCCAGTCACTTCCAGACACACTTAGTGCCTATTTGGCAGCCTTTGATGGAGAATTTTCCCCTGTTTCAGCTCTTTCAGGATGCCTTGAGCAGTTAGTAGCCATCAGCTGAGGGGGCAGCCTTCCCTCCTGGGTTCAACCACAGCAACAAAACCCAAACCAAACCCCACAAAACAAAACACCCCAAATAAACACCCAAAATAAATCCCACAGAGAAAAAAACCCCACCCAAAATAAATCCCACACAGAAAAAAACACCCAAATAAATCCCACACAGAAAACCCCAACAAAACACAACAAAATTAAAATTGCACCAAGGTTTCTGATTGGTTCCAGCAGCCNCAACAAAACCCAAACCAAACCCCACAAAACAAAACACCCCAAAAAAACCCCACCCAAAATAAATCCCACACAGAAAAAAAACACCCAAATAAATCCCACACAGAAAAAAACACCCAAATAAATCCCACACAGAAAACCCCAACAAAACACAACAAAATTAAAATTGCACCAAGGTTTCTGATTGGTTCCAGCAGCCCCGTTTCCCAGGATTTGGATGGAAAACCAAACACCTCAGAGCTTAAGTTGCTCCCCTACAGCTGGAGCTGCACCACGGGGTCACTGAGGCTGGAGAAACCTGCCAGCCCATCCAGTCCAACCTACTGGTGACAAATCCCTCCTTGTCCCCAGCCCAGAGCTCTGAGTGCCACCTCCAGGAATTCCCTGGACACCTCCAGGGCTGGGGACTCCAAACCTCCCTGGGCAGCCCCTGCCTTCTTTCCAGGGAGAAATCCTTCCTGAATTAATTAATTAATTAATAAGGAATCATCGAGTCCCAGCTGTGCCCCATCCCCACCGTGTCCCCAGCTCTGAGTGCCACCTCCAGGTGACACCTGCAGGGATGGGCACTCCAACCCTCCCTGGGCAGTGCCAAGGCCTGAGCACCCTTTCCATGGGGAAATTCCTGCTGCTGCCCACCCTGAGCCTGCCCTGGCCCAGCCTGGGGCTGTTCCCTCTCCTCCTGTCCCTGTTCCTCCCCCAGCTCCTGGCAGGAGCTGTGCAGAGCCAGAAGGGCCCCCCTGAGCCTCCTTTCCCCAGGTTGGGTGGGTTGGTGCAGAAGGAATGGGATTATTGCTGATGGAATTATTCCCACAGATCCCAGTCCCTGGCACCACCAAATTCCCAGGAACAGCCACAGGGGCTGGCACCCACACAGACCCAGGACATTCTGGTTTTTCCCTTCTCAAGCCAACCAGACACAAGTGAGAGCTCTCAGCCAAAGCCAGTCACAACGATTAACTGTAAATTGCAAATTATTACTAAAAATTACTGAAAAAATTATCTCTGTTTCGAATTAGAAATGCAAAATCTGTGAGATCTGCTTTGTATTTATTTAGAAAGATAATAATCTCCTGAAGATAATGAGAAATGCTTTACCAAACACTCAGAGATGCTCTTTCCACTATTTTCTTAAAACTAATCAAGTTCAAAATCCCAAGTTTCCTTTTATAAACAAGGTCATAAAATGCCTTAAAAATCTCCCAGGAAATTCATGGAAATTTATTCAGTCTGGTATGAGAGAGTAAATCTCTGTTATGCTTGTGGTTCCTTCCCCAATCCATGTACATTTTAATTAAGCCCATTAATTTTACAGGATTGCTGTTTGTTTGTTGCTGGATTGTTGCTCTGAAGAAAGCAGCTTTTTTCAATAGAAATTAAATTCCAAGAGCTTCAAAGTAAGTTTTTGTACCAGCCAGCACTGAAACCAGCACTGAGAAACACAAAATATTTCCTGCTGCACAGAAGCTTGGTTTGGTTTTCTTGTTTGTACAACATCATGAATTTTTTTTTTATTATGGGTCCACTGGGAAAATCCACGTGCTTCCTCAGGCTCAGTGTCATTCCAAAGGATCCTGATCCATTACCTACTATCTAAGATTATTGGAGGAATTTCCATCTGTCTTTGTGACTTCCAGGCCAAATTTCCTAAATTTCTAATCATTCCCTGACCTGGTTTGATTATTTTCAGCAACTCTTCCACCTCTGACACTCGATTTTATCTCAATCTTTATCAGCACTCAAAAATTCAAAGCCAATTAAAACATCCTCAGGGAAAAACGGGTTTGTAGTTGCACAAATATTCCATAAAACTGCTCAGGACTAGGACTGAAAGCTAAGAATCCTAAAAACAAGGAATGGTTTGGGCTGGAAGGGACCTGAATCCCACCCAGTGCCACCCCTGCCATGGCAGGGACACCTCCCACTGTCCCAGGGGCTCCCAGCCCTGTCCAGCCTGGCTATCCACAATTTTCCTTGGATATTATTCTCACTGTTGCCACAAAATCCACACAAAACCCATCACACAACAAGTTCAGTGAAGCAGACTTGAAAATCTCTGTGCTTTCTGTCTAAATTACTGTCAGCACTGGGGAAAAAAAAAAAAGCCAAAAAACAACTTACTTCAGTGTAGGGACTTAAATTGTCAGAATTCCTTGTGTCTCCATAAAGGTAACATAAATCCTGGCAAAATCCATTCTCTCCCCAAAACAACTCATTCTCCAGGTTGTGTTTTCCCAGGCTGCCTCCAGAACTTGTCTGGGAGGGAAATGAAGAACGAGTACATGAAGGAAATCATAATTTACAAGATGTTCTGAAGCCAGGCTGCATTTAAAACAACTGGAATTTGAGATTTGCTTGTCTGGGAAAAAAAAAAGAGCTAACAAGGAAAGCATGTAAATGCTGTGCATTTGTTTTGTTCCTGCTAAAAATGCTGGAAGTGTCTGACAAATCCCCATAATGAGCTCCCATCTCCAGGTGGAAGGAAAGGGAGACTTGTTCAGGGCTGCAGGGAGTGGAAGAACAGGGAAAACATGGAAAGGCAGAGGCAGCACCAACAGGAGTTATGAGTCTCTCTTTTCCTTGGAATCCAAGGAATAAACTGGTTTTTCGTTGGGAAAAAAAATTGATTATCAAGAAGGGTAAAGCCTCGTGGCTTGTGAGGTTGATGCCCTCTGGCAATAGCATTGCTCCAAGGAGAGCAGATCCCAGAATCCCAGACTGCTTTGGGTGGGAAGGGACATTAAAATCCATCCCATCCCACCCCTGCCATGGCAGGGACACCTCCCACTGTCCCAGGTGCTCCCAGCCCTGTCCAACACCCCTTGGGCACTGCCAGGGATGCAGGGGCAGCCACAGCTGCTCTGGGCACCCTGTGCCAGTGACTCAGACCATGGTGAAAGACCCAAAGTAGCAAAGTTGAAGGAAAATGTTTGGAAATATTATTTAAAATGCAAATAAAATTCCTGCCTGCCAAGAGCAAAGCCAAGCTCCAAAGCCTTGAAGTTCTCCATGGGTGCAGAGGGAGAGCATCCTAAAGCAGAGCCAGGCTTGATCCACACAGGAGCTGGACTCTGTGGTCCTGTGGGTCCCTTCCAGCTCAGGATATTCCAGGAGTTCTCCTGCCTGGCACTGCCACCTTCACCTCCCACCCTGTGCACACCACTTGTGGCTGTTGCCCCTCCAATCCCACTTCCAAAGTGCATCTTTGTGGCCTTCAGAGGTCCAAGGTCCCTTTTTTGGGCTCTCTCCTTTCCTTCACCAGAAGAGAATATCTTCTCTCAATCACAAAACAAACAAGGTTAAACTAAACCTCACAGAATCATGGAAAATCCTGAGCTGGGACCCACAGGGATCACCCAGTGCAGCTCCTGACCCTGCACAGGACACCCCAAAATCCCACCCTGTGCCTGAGAGCCTTGTCCAAACTCAGCAAAGGCTTGCCCATGGTGAATTATTTTAATGTTTGGAAGACAAAATCTCAGTCCTACACAATTTTGTCTCCCCCACTGCCAGTCCAGGCCTCAAAAATTATGCAAAAATCCCAACTCCTCCTTCCAGCCTCCCTCTAAACCCTCCCAACAATTGCTACTCTCCATTTCCAGCTCTTCGCCCAAAGCTCCTAAAACATCACGTGGGGATTTGGGAGCCCCATTTGAAACAAATTGTTTTAATTAAAACAGTAATTTCCAACCCCGAGAGATGTAAACTATTAAAGAGCTGCCAGGAGGGAGAGGCACTAATGGAGAGCAGTGAGCAATCACAGCCAAGCTGCTGCTGGTTCTGGAGAAGGGCTGGGAGAGCAGAGCCCAGCATTGCTCATCAGCTCCCACAGCCTGCCCAGAGCCCAGCAGCCTCCCCCCAGCAAGGCTCAGCAGCTCCTCCTCTCAGGTGTCCAGTCCCTGGGAAACCAGGGGAGGGATCAGGGATGGAGGGAAGGTCTCAGGCTGCACCAAGGGAGATTTGGTTGGATATCAGGAAAAAGTTTTCATGGAAAGGGTGGCAAAGTTCTGGAATGGCTGCCCAGGGAGGTGGTGGAGTCACCATCCCTGGGTGTGTTTAACAAAGCCTGGATGTGGCACTGGGTGCCAGGGTTTAGGTGAGGTGTTGGGCTGGGTTGGGCTCAATGATCCTGGAGGTCTCTTCCAACCTGGGGATTCTGTGAATTCTGTGATTCTGTAAAAGGCCCCTGACAAACCTGGGCCAGCAGAACCAGTGGCAGAGCTTNGGTTGGGCTCGATCTTAGAGGTCTCTTCCAACCCAGTGATTCTGTGAATAAATCTCCCCTCCACAGAACAGCTCCTCAAAACAACGGGCACAGAGGAAGGGGGGCAGGAAATGTTTTAACTGGTGCAAGAGAAGGCTCTGGTTCAAACAACTCAAATGGGCTTCTCCCACACAGGCAGGACCTTGGGAAGATGCATTTGGGATGGGCCACAGCTCAGGAGGATTCAGAAATGTCAAGGTCATGTGCTCTTTTTCCCATGAAATGGATCTTATCAAACCCCAAATGAAATTCTTGGGGGCTTCCCTGGAAACATCAATGTCAGCCAAAAGAAGAAGAGAAAAAGCTTTTCTTAAAATATTTTTTTTTCAAGTTGCAAATGGAAGGAAAACAAGAAGAATATCCAACAAAAATCAACAATAGCAATTTGAACAGTTTATCCAAGAGCCACGTGTCTTCTTCCAAAATGAACCTTCCCCGTTATCCTTTCTAATTCTGGACTATTCACAAATTCAAATCTCAGAAGGCAAAATCTGCTTCTTGTCCCAGAGGTCAATATTTCTAATCTACACCTGTTTCATGTTTGAGGGCTGAATTTATGCCATATATGTGGTTTGAAGGAACTTTACTGCTGTTCTGACCTCTGGAATGGCTCCTGTTCCAAGGAAGTGCTGGTTTGGGTGTAGAGCTCCAGGCACCCAGCTGTGCCAGGGCCTAAAAGGAGAATGCCCAGCTGGAAACCAACCAGAGAGTGGCATCCAAAAAGAAATATATTTGCATTTTCCACTCTGATCTGCTGAAGTGCAGAAGCAGAGAATCATGGAATGGGTTGGGTGGGAAGGGAACCTAAATCCCACCCAGTGCCACCCCTGCCATGGCAGGGACACCTCCCACTGTCCCAGGTGCTCCAGCCCCAGTGTCCAGCCTGGCCTTGGGCACTGCCAGGGATCCAGGGGCAGCCCCAGCTGCTCTGGGCACCCTGTGCCAGGGCTGCCCACCCTGCCAGGGAACAATTCCTAATTCCCAATATCCCATCTAAATCTACCTTTTTTTAATTTAGCCATATTTCAGCATTTCAGGGACTTACCATTCTCAAGAAAACCACCCTGTTCTGGAAGCCAAGAGATCCAAATTTCACTTCTAAGGCACCATCATCTCTCCTGAAATAATCCAGAATTACCTATATTTGGAAACACACCAAAAATAAAATTAATTAAAAGCTGTTTTTGCAATGTGGATTGCTAGTGAGGAACACAATTCAGTTTCAGAGTGAGAAGGAAAGCACGGGAGCAAAATTCCTGAGGGGGGGAAAAGTAAGAAAACAAAAAATTAAAAACCCCAGGACTTTTCCCAACCAAAATCTCCATCTTTTTTCTGTCAATAACACCCAGATTTCCCCGGGGTTTCCCTTCAGGAAGCCCAGAGCAGCTGTCTGCACCCACAGCCCTCAGAACAGCTCATTCCTCCCAGGAATTCCCGTCAGCGCCGCGACCTCCTGGAGACAGCCAGGAGGAGAAAAGTGGCATTCTGGTTAACAATTCCCTCCTTGCTCGACTCCAAGCTCGTTAAATCCCAGGAATATTGAGCACCCACTGCAGGGAGTGACACATGAGGCCCTTTGTCCCTCGTCTCACAACCCCGGTGTCACCGAGGGACGCGAGCGGGTGACGCCGGATTTCACCCGTGGCTCTGCTGCAGGAATTAAATAACATTAAACAGAATTACCAGGGGTGGAATCACGGCCAAATCAGGCCTCTTAAATCCCACTGAAGGATGTTTAACCAGGCATCCCATAAGGGCAAACAGATAAATTAAGGTTTCCCTTTGCAATCCTGGGCACAACGGGAGAATGCTAAACAGGGAGCGCGAGGGACGTGTCGGAGCAAAATGTTTTGCCTTATTTTTAATTTAAATGTAGTTATAGAGATGAAGAGCCTGGAGGCAAAGCTCACAGGATGATTAAGTCCTCTGAGCACACCGAAATCACCACTGCCCAGCACCGCTCGAGTCGTCCAAGGAGGAATTCTTTCAGCACAAAGTCGCTTTTTGCCTTTCATTTTTTTAAAAGTATTTTCAAAAAACATGATTTCTCTTCAAAGGAACCCTTTGAAGCGGCCCAAATAGCCTTTGAAGTGAAAATAGAGGAGTTATTTTGTATTCATGCACCCTTTCTCCCTCCCCCACTCCCAAAAATGAAGGTGTAGAACTTGATGAAAAATTTATATCCTGGAATAGGCGGCCTTGGCTCGTGACATCAGAGGCGTTCAAGGGAACAAAATGGCACTAAAATGGAAGTGGAGAGATCCTCGGGTGCAAATCAAAGACACTGGATGGAAATGCTGCTTAATTAGTGCAGACGAAGAGGCACGAACTGGAAGGCAGAAGGCTGCAATGTAGAAAATTCAGGAGGCATTAATGGGCTGGTGAAAATGTCGCTCTTTGGAGCTGTCAGCCTCGCTTAGAAAGCTAAAAAATTTATTAAACCTCAGTGAATGTTGCTTTTCTCAGTCACAAAGGCCATTAAGAACTCCTGGAAGTGGTGGATGCCACACAGTCCATTAGCAGCTGGATGTTAACGCTGTTCTCTCCCTCCTTCCATCCCCATAAATGTATTTCTCTCCTCTAATATTTCCTAAGAGGCTCCTGTGGCACAGATATTCCCTTGTACATCTTTCCTCAGCCTCAGAACAAATGAGACTGGCTGGTCTCACTCAGAAACTAAAAGTTTTCAGGTAGTTCTCTGCGGAATGATGAAATATCCCACAGGTTCCAGAAAGCAATTGGTAAATACAGGCTCCTGCTTCCATAAAAAGCAATTTATTAAACACAAATGTTCGGCAATGTGAAGTGTTTTACTGCTGCAAATTCAATACTGCTCGAAACACACTCTGAAGTCAATAACCCAGCAGTAAAAGCAGCAGCACACATACAAATGTCTCATCTTATTCCACAAGCCACCATTTCCTCCCACACAAAATTCCCATCAAAACATCAGCTTCAAATTCTTACCCGAGCTGTCCAGTTGAAGAAACAGCAACCTGGTTTTTTTTATTTTTACTTTTTTTTTTTTAACAATTCCTCAGCACTTAAATCCCTTTTCATGTATATTGGATGTTTAGGAAGAGGGAAATAGTCTTCCTGGGAAAGAAAAAAAATCATGCAAATAAATCATGCAACAGGAAAGCTCATAAATCTGCATTTATATTGGAAGTAAAACTGAACTCACCAGAGGTGATTTACTGCCTCTAATAATGAATGTGACTGTTGGGTCCTTAGATTTTCATTAGCGTGGTGAAAGAATTTATTTTATGTGCAAATATTTAAATACTCGTAGAAAGCAAATGTAAAAATATTGCAAATATTAAGCCGCCAATTACTTCGAGTTATTTGAAAATTCATTGAAAAATAATTTCCTGCCTGCAGAAAAATAGATTGTCAAAATCTGGGGTTTCTGCTTTGCCAGGGAACCCGAGGAATTTGATGGCTTTGTTTGGAGGTTGGATGAGGAAATTGGAGCATTTCCCACAGAAACAGGCAGGGAGCAGCTGACACTTTGGACAGGACAAGGTTGGGGATTCCTCATGAATCACAGCATTGTTAAGGCTGGAGCAGATCCCACAGAGTCCCACCATTCCCAGCACTGCCACCACTGCCCCTGTCCCCAAGTGCCACATCCACAGGGCTGTGAAATCCCTCCAGGGATGGGCACTCCAACCCTGCCCTGGGCAGCTGTGCCGCACTTCCAGCAACAAAATTCTTCCTAATATCCAACCTGACCCTCCCATGGAGAATCTGGACCAACTCCTTCCCCAAAACGAGCAGAACCTGTGACTTGCTGATGGTTTGGAGGAGAGCAAAGGTGACGAGTCCTTGCTCTCACCAAGGGATGGTGGACTCATCCTTCCCTGATGGATACCAGGATGAGAAGGACATGGAAGTGCTGGAGCAAGCCCAGAGGAGGCCATGAGGTTGGTGAGAGGACTGGAAGACCTCCCCTGTTGCCCTGATTTTTAAAAGTGTTAAGTTTTCTTTTATAATTCTTTTGAAAGTTTTAAAATTCTCATAAAACTTCTTCAGCCTTCTGATCTGTTTACATATTTTCAAACCTTGTTCCCACACAATATCATGTATAAATAGAATAATTTACATTCCTCTCCGTGGCTGCAGAGAGAATGATTGATTGATTGATCTCTTGACCAGTGTGGTTGGAGAGGTGGTAATTCCATCCTCCAATCCACAGTCACCTTTGGAATTCTACAAATATCAGATGTCTGAATAAAACTTCCTCCTTTTCTTCTTCAAACTCCATCAGACTTCCGTGTGCTCATTTCGTGTCCAACAGTGACACCTCCCCTGTGGAGCCAGGCTGGGAGAGCTGGGGGTGTTCACCTGGAGAGGAGAAGGTGGTGGGGAGCCCTCTGAGAACCTTCCAGGGTCTGGGGGGATCACAGGGACCTTCAGCAGGATCTGATGGGACAAGGAGCAGTGGGTGCAAAGTGAAAGAGGGGAAATTGAGCTGGATGTTGGGAATTGGGAATTGTTCCCTGGCAGGGTGGGCAGCCCTGGCACAGGGTGCCCAGAGCAGCTGGGGCTGCCCCTGGATCCCTGGCAGTGCCCAAGGCCAGGCTGGACACTGGGGCTGGAGCAGCTGGGACAGTGGGAGGTGTCCCTGCCATGGCAGGGGTGGCACTGGGTGGGATTTAGGGTCCCTCCCAGCCCAAACAACTCCATGATTCCATGGTGGAAGAAGATGAAGGAGAGACACAAACACCCTGAGCTGCTTCACAAAATGAACAACAGTCCCAAGGGTCCTGCAGGCAGAACATCCAAGTTCAGACAATTCCCTGCAAGACAAAGCAGAAAACCCCACAACTGTTCTCATTTCACATCTCCTGTGGTCACACCACAACCACCAGGACATGAAAGCCTTTTTTTCCCTCCAGATGCAGAGTTCTGGTGATTTGGAAGCATTTAAGTCCAGCTCAAACCAAAAATAATCTTAATGGCAATGAAAGTTCAGCTCTTCCCTCTCAGCACAGGAGGATGGGAGATAATTCCTGTTGGGTTTATGTGATTTGAGTTGATCACTCTGTGCCTACTTACCTTAAACAACCAGCTGGGAGCTGTGATGCTGCTTTATTTTTCAGAGCTTCAATAAAGAAAATGCTGCAATTTTGTAAATTATAGCCCCGCCATCGATAGCTCCATTTCCAACGTGCTTATCTTATCTCATGCTTAAATCAAATCAAACACTTCCCTTAACAGCAAACCCTGCAAAAACCTGGCAGGACAAAATGCAGAGGGAAATCTAAGGTGTGATTTACCTTGATTGCCAAAGGCACTTGCCAAAAGAGGATAGGGTACAAGGGGTTTGGTCCAGCCCTCCCTGAGGAGTTAGCACAGCAGTTGTGCAATTAATAATTCCAGCAGTTCAGCAATTAGGGAGGCAGATTTCCATCCCCAGAATTCCCATCATTTCCTCATATTTGGACATGGTTTTGGGTGGGAAGGGACTTAAACCCACCCAGTGCCACCCCTGCCATGGCAGGGACACCTCCCACTGTGCCAGGCTGCTCCAACCTGCCCTTGGACACTTCCAATAGTTTTAAGCTCTGAAATATGAGTTTAGAAGACTCAAATTAACTTCCCCCGAATTTCCCAAAGGGTGGGGGGTGCAACAGGCACCTCAGCAGCCTGCTCCCCTCCTCAGAATGTGCCTGGCCACAGACCTGTATCCAAAACAAAAGCTGGATTTTAGGCTCACCTTCCATTAAGTGCCACGAGCACCTTAACTGGGATGAAAGCCTGTTTATCCATTTTAATTGGATATTAAAGTGTGTTTTGTGGCTGCAGCCCGAACATCAGTGGCATATTAACTTACAATAGCTTTAACAACAAGAAACCCAACCCACCGTTGGCACACGGGTAATTATTCTGCAATTATCCAGAAATCACATTACCCACTAATTGCTCTGACAGGTGCCTAATTGCTTCTCTAAATAGGGGGTGAGGCTCTACCCCTGGGTTTTCTCCACTATTTTGCTTGACCACCCTTCCTTCAAGCACTGAAAATGTGAAGCAGCAAGGAGCAGATTTTGTTCTGCTGGGGGCTTTTCCCAGCCCAAATCCGGGTGCTCCTTCCTGCCCTGGGCATCCCAAACTCACCAGGGGACAACCTCCTGCCCCTGGGGACCCAAAAGCTTCTCCAAGTTTGATCCTGAAGCATCCACGGTGGAATTCCAGCAGGTTTTTAAGGAAATGGGGGCTGGGAAAGGCACTTGGATGTGCCTTGGTGTTCTTGGAGGTCTTTTCCAACCTTAATGATTCCATGCCTGGCACATTCCCAACCCTCCCTGTGGGAGCAGAGCTGTCACAGAGTAAAACCTCCCACACCTACTCCAGGTGGAAATGATCCCATTCCAAGCACAGATAAATAAATATCTTTGTGTGTGTGTGTGTAATTTATCTCCTCTAATTTGAAGATTCTCCTTCTCCACGAGGAAAAAGCTAAGTTAGGAAGACACACACATGAGGAGAAGGAAGAGTCTGGTGTCTCTGAGGGGCCCTGGGCACTGAGTGATGAGTGTTGGAGATAATTGGCTGTAGAAATTCAGGCACTGGTGGAACAGAGCTGAGTTTAATCTCTTAAAAAGAGGTTAAACAGAATTCCATCCTCTATCATAGGTCTGCCTAGGAAAAGATGAACTCATTTCATAAGAGCATGGACTCATTAAGGCTGGAAAAGCTCCCTGAGATCAAATCCCACCATCTCCCAGCACCACCCCCATGGTCACCATTGACCACGTCCTCAAGTGCCCCATCCAGAAACTTCTGGAACACCCCCAGGGGTGGTGGCTGCCCCCTGCCCTGGGGAGCCTGTCCTGCCTCATTCCCCATCCCAGCAGCAGCTCCAACATCTTCCAGCAGGGCTGGGGACACCTGCAGGGCTGGGGACACCTGCAGGGCTGGCTCCCGAGGCTGCAGCCAAAGCACAGGGAGATGCCTGAGAGCTCCCTGTGCCAGAGGCCGGCAGAGTTACAGAATAAAGCAGGGATTCATTAAAAGGCCTCACAGGACACACCTTGGGCAGTGCCAGAGCCCGGCCCTGCCTCCACCCCAGATGGCCCCGGGGCAGGAGTTTCACACTTGGATAAGTTCTGGGCCATTCCCACCCTGGGCTTCAGTGTCCAGTTCCAGCTCCAGGTGCTGCAGTCCCACCCTCCCAGGCTGCTCTCCTCCATTCCCTGCTGTTTGCACTTTTTGGGGCTGCAGCTGCAGCTGTCCTTGGTTCTGGGGCTGGAACAGGATTGTTCTGTGTGCCTGAGCTGTGAGGAGAGCTGCTGCCACTGTGTGTGGGGTTCAGAGTCACTGAGGCACTGCGGGGTCTCGAAAATATGACAAAAATGGGAAAAAAAATGAAAAATATGACAAAAATGGAAAAAAAAAAGAAAATATTAAAAACCTAAGGCATCAAGAGAGTGACCAGGCAGGAGCACCAGGGGTTCCTGTGCTGGGGACAGGGAGCTGCTGCAAACCAGTGACAGCCACCAGCAGAGGCACCAACCTCTGTGGATCTACAGCTCCTCACTGTGAGAAGCTTTGTGGGATCCCTGAGCTGGAAAAGCCCTCCAGGACCATCCAGCCCAAGCTGTGCCCCGTCCCCACCTTGTCCCCAGCCCGGAGCACTGAGAAATTCACCTTTTGCCACTCTGTGATTCCCTCCTGGCCTCACAGAGCCCCCAGCCCAGCCCCAGCCATGGAAATGGGCTGCACACCCTGCAGGACACCCCCATCTGTTCCCAGGCTCCCCAGGCTTCTTTGCAAACACAAAAAAGCTGCAAACCCCAGGAGATCTCATTGCTGCATGCCAGTGAGAGCCTTGCTGGGAATGGTGACCTCTGTTCTGCAGGCAGCTGTCCCCAGCTGGTGCCAGGACTGTCTCCACATCCCGAGGTGTGTTCCAGCTGAAATGCAGAGCGCTCCTTCCTCCCGGGGATGCTCAGCTGCCAACAAAAGGAGCTGGTTTCACTGTGCCCACGAGCTGTGTGCACGACTTGGAGATCTTTAGAGGTGATTTACAACTCCCACATCTGCATCCTGGGGAGAGGAACGGGCTCCCGTGCTGGGAACAGCAGGCATTATCCTCACAGCCTGCTTTGGGTGGGAAGGGACCTGAAATTCACCCTGCTCCAACCCCCAGCCTGGCCTTGGACACTCCCAGGGGCTCTGGGAATTCTATCCCAGCCCTTCCCTACCCTAATTCCTTCCCAAGTCCCATTTAAATCTCCCCTTTCCCAGTGGGAAGCCATTCCCAGTGTACAGTCCCTCCATCCCTTGTCCCAAATCCCTCTCCACATTTCTTGTTGGCTCCTTCAGGTGCTGAAAGTTCACAATTAGCCCAGAGCTTCTCCTCTGCACCTGACCCATCCCAATTCTCCCACCTTTTCCTCATAACAGAGGTGCTCCAGCCCTCGGATCAACTTGTCACGTTGAAGGCAAAATTAAAAAAAAAAAGCCTTAATGAGGAAATC
>VXBC01007684.1:57939-68035 GCA_013399945.1 Ploceus nigricollis
TCCTTGCAGAGCCCCTGAGGCCACCCCTGTGGTGTTCACATGCCTTCTGAACAGAGACTTGGCTTTCTCAGGATTTCTCCTGAGAGAAGCTGTGAGAGAATCAAAACAATTCTTATCTCTGCTCATTGCTGTGCCCATGTGGAATGTGTTTGGAGAGTGTTCACCCAAGGTGATTGCTGGATTGGATTCTGGTGATGGGTTTGGATTCATGGACCAGTTGGATCCAGCTGTATTGGCACTCAGCAGAGAGTCACAGGTTTGCTAGTTAGTAGTGAGTGAGAGCTCTTGTCAGTGTAATACAGTGTAATATAACTATAGTGTAATATAGTATAAGATGATAAATGAAGCAATTGATCAGCCTTCTGCAATCATAGAGTCAGTGCTAATTATTACCCAGCTGAGGGCCTGCAGCAACACACCTGGGCCAGGTGAGCACTGGAACTGTGCCTTCAGAGGGGCCCAACCCCTCAGATCTGAGCCCAACACAGCCAGGGGAGCTCCACACGGGGTAAATGTGCATTTCCACAACAGACAGAAAGCGGGAAGGGAACCTGCTCAGGCCTTGTCCTTCTGAGCACAGACTGCAGCGTCAGCCCAAAACGTGATCCGAGCTTGTGGCACTGCCAAAGGGAGCAAAACACCAGCAGAGCCCCCTCAGCCTGGGCACGGGACAGGGGACATCCCCAGCCCCCAGGACACCTCACCTGGCCGAGGTGAAGCAGCAAAACCAACAAATCACTTTGGCCTGCAGCTTGTCCTGAGCAGCCCTTCAACCAAAGCCCGGCTCATTAGCGCCAGGTCAGAGTCAGTGGTATTTAAGCCTGGATTAAATATCACACCCATCCCCAGCAGGGAGCCAGGGCATTAACAGATGTCTTGGCATGTATTTCCCCTCCTGTTACAGCCCAGTAACGATGCCAGAGTGTTGCTGAGGTTTTGTGGGAAATGCAAATGTCAGCAGGGAGGGGATGAGCTGGGGGGAGGCAGGGCAGACAATTCCTGCCCCTCCCCAGAGCTCTGCCCTCCGTGGGCTGCAGGAAAGCCAGGGGAGGATTGTCCCTCCTGTGAATGTACCTTGAACAGCCCTACAGATTGCCCTGACTGCAAGGCTTCGTTAACGTTAATTAATACTGCCTGAAAAGCACAGGTCACTGCCATACAGGCCGGGCCTGGGCCCCGTCACAGACTGACAAATCATGGAACAGAACCAGGGAATTCCAGCCTGGTTTGGCTGGGAAGGGACCTCAAATCTCACCCAGTGCCACCCCTGCCATGGCAGGGACACCTCCCACTGTCCCAGGTGCTCCCAGCCCCAGTGTCCAGCCTGGCCTTGGGCACTGCCAGGGATCCAGGGGCAGCCACAGCTGCTCTGGGCACCCTGTGCCAGGGCTGCCCACCCTGCCAGGGAACAATTCCCAATTCCCAATATCCCATCCAGCCCTGCCCTCTGGCAGTGGGAGCCATTCCCTGGGTCCTGATGTCAGGATCTGTGATATTTAGATGGTTCTGAGGTTAAGAAAGTCTCTGTCTCTCAGCCCCGTGCCAAAGAAGAAGTTGTAATTGGTCTGTGCTGGTTTTCAAGGTTGTTTATTCTTGCTCATCTCTAACATGTTCTCTCTGCCCTGCAGCAGCTCTGTCCTGCAGGACGGTGTGTGGGGCTCTGCCCTCAGTGGGATGTTACAAACATTATACACTAAAAACTACNAGGCCACCCTGAGCTCACCCCAAAGGTCTCCTCTGCAGGTGAACAGTCCCAGCTCTCCCAGCAGAGCTGCTCCAGCCTCTGATCATTTGGTGCCTCCTCTGGCCTGGCTCAGCAGCTCCAGGTCCCTCCTGGGCTGGCCCAGCTCTGCAGGTGGGGCTCACCTGGGCACAGGGGCAGAATTCCCCTTTCCTGCTGGGGCCCAGCCCATAATAATGAGGTTTTTATGTCGTGGCAGTGAGAACAGAAAGCTGCAGGCACTTCCCTTGTGCCTGGCAAAATCAGCTCCCTAAATTTCCCAGTTTCTCATCTTTGCCACTTCTCTTTACATTTTGCAATAAATATCACTCAGCCTGGACAGGCTATTCCAGAGCTTTTAAAGGCAAACAAACTGCCTGAGCATTCCTGGAGCACAGGAACAGTCCATCTCTCCCATTTCACTGAGAGCACTTGGGCCAATGTTTCCATGTTAAAAACATTGATTTTTCTCTGGAAAGGCAGAGCTGCTGTGGCTGCAGCAGCTGCTGCTCTCACACCACACCTCAGCAGTGATGGGCACAGAAGTTACAACCCCAGGTTCCAGGTGCATTGCCTCCTCATGAGGACATCTTGAACAACACAAAATTATTATTTATTGTCATTGTACCTACAGAGACAGATTTGTGTGTTCAGTGCCAGCTGAGGGGAGCTGTGGAGGGCAGCTAGAAATATTCCCTGTATCACCCAAAAGGCATTTGGAGCTGGAGGTGTTTGTTTTCATGTTGGAGTGATAAGTACAGAGAGAGAGAAGTCGAGCTGCATCTGTGAGACACAAAAAAGGCATTTCAAGCAAAACTTTAAGGTCCCTTCCAACCCAAACCACTCTGTGATCCTATAATTTCATGGCAGGAGGGTCTCAGGGAGCCACAGAACAGAGGAGTAAGAGGGGATTTTCTAACCTACCACCATCAAAATAATACACATAATGGAATTACTCATTAATAATAATGTGATTAGCCCTCGTGAGAGGCTGAATTTTATACCAACCCCACCACAACACCCAACCCCTCTCCAGGCTTCTAAACCACCCAGGACTGTTAAAGTTCCCTTTTAATTTTGGCTACAGACAGCCTGGGAAGGTCTCTGGCTCTATTAATGGCTCTCATCTATCACTTAAGCCCAGAGCCACTTTCCAGCAGCCCTGTGATCAGGGAGGAAATGATCCTGACAAAACAACTTTGTTTTTTATGGCTTTCTAATCATTTTGTTATTATGGGGTTGTGGCTGCAGTGAGAACTCTGTGATTTACAAGTGGTTGTTGTGGGTAGGGGATGTCACATCCAGTGGCACCTACACAATTTCATATTTATGGGGGTGTTCATATATCACACAGCATTTTAGGTGGCTGCACGTGCTTGATGGATGAATGCTGCCTGCTGAAAATCAGCTTTTCCTTAAGAATCACAAAATTATTGAGGTTGGAAAAGCCCTCCAGGAGCAGAGTCCAGCCTTGGAGCCTCACCTTGTCCCCAGCCCAGAGCTCTGAGTGCCACCTCCAGGAATTCNTCCTTACCCACTGGAGCCCCAGGATCAAGGACACACAGTCATGTTTTACACACAAATGTGTCCCCTCCCCATTTCAGACCCTCTATGAACCAAAATTAAATGATTGCCAATCATGGAAGAGTCTAAATACCAGAGGGGGAATTTCAGAGATGGGATCAGAGCAGGCAGAGGCAGCTGAGGGCACAGTGTGACCGTGGTGCTGCTGGTGGCTGGCCTTGATGATCACAAAGGGCTTTTCCACCCTGAAGGACTCCAGGATTCCCTGATTCCAGAATTTATTTCCACCTGTGCTTCCAACCAAGTGATTCCTGGGGCAGGGCTGCACAGACCTGGAGCATTTGGGATGAGTTTTGTGCTGAAGCTGCAGGAGGCTCGGACACGTGGCCAGCCTCACGTCCGACCCTGCTGGATCAAACATCCCAGAGGCACCAGTGGGGTCCACAGGAGCTCTGGGAGCTGCCAGGATCAATCACCTCCTCTCAAGATGACTGACTTCCAGAGGCAGACATTCCAGAGGAGGGCACGGTGTGTTTGGGTTTGTGGCAGGACATTTTAGGGGTCACTGATCCGATTCTCTAACAGAGAACTGAAGCTTTCCTTGAATAAATCCCCAAACCCATCAAAGCCTGCACTCCTGAAAATAGATTCATGAAATTATCCTGCATTTCATTAATTATCCACACACTATAGACAGCACAGAGCCTTTTTATCCCTTTTTTAATGGCACTAAAATGTTAGGGCTCTCCCTAACCCTGGGCAGTGGAGGGATCCATGGCTCTCCCACTCCTTCTCCTGGTGCCAGGGAAATGGGAAGGAGCAGCAGCCCAGGCCTTGCAGCCACTCCATGGCTTTGCTGGGTCTTGGCTCCTGCTCTGCTCCCTGCTGGAAAGAGGATGGAATGGTTGTTAGTGTGCTCAGATGGTGCAGATTTCAAGAGATTTTGGGCCATGTGGCACCTCTGGGGCCCTAAAAAGAATTTCTCCCGTTTAAACTTCAGCCTGCAGTGAGTTCTTGCCCTCTTCCCTCTTTTCCACACTGACTTCCAAGAGCTTTTTTGTGCTTCTCCATTCCCACCCCTGCCCCAACAGCTTATCCTGACCCAGGGAATCTTTTCCCTGAGCTCCCACTCCTTCTTTTCCAGACAGCAATTTGATTTTTCACTTGCACCCCCTGGTTTTCCTCTGTATCCCCTTGAAGCCCAGCTGTGCTTCACTCCATGGTCTCTGATTTTAAAGAATTCCTTCTCTAGCTCAGTCTGGAGAGGAAACTCCTGGGAGGAGCCGTTTCCAGAGCAGAGTGAGGGATTAGCACAGAGACAGAACTGCTGCTGGAACGTCCTCGGTGCCACTGCTCCAGCTCCCACTTCTTTTTTCCCAGCTCTAAAAAAGGAAAAACTCTGTTGTGATCCCAACACCGATTCCTTACGTGGTTCTTTTCTGAGGGAGATGAATGTGGATGCTCAGCCAGCTCTGCTGCTGGGGGGAAGTCAGGATTAATTACTGCTCCCAGGAAAAGCAGGGAGAAGTCCGTCAGCATCGACGCTCCGCCAGCTTCTCCACTTGGGTGGGAAGACACTGATGGATGTCCCTGGATATTCTCTGTTTTATGGCTTAAGGAGCAGCAAACAGTCAGAATTATGTAGATTTATTGTGGGTTTTGCTACAGATCCAGGCTGGGTAAAGCAGCTCTGGAATCTGGGAGCACCCCGGTGCCACTCGTGGGACAGGTGAATAAAAACAGACCTCACACTGAAAGCTGGGTTAAAAATGAGTCAATAATTACAGGAGAGGGAGAAAAATAAAATTAAACCAATCAGCTCTCTGGTTTTGATGATACTGGAACGCTCACAGACCACCGAACTGCTCTTCAAGGCATCCAAGGATGGATGAGGCTCCTCCAGTGAGGGAATTGCAGCTCTGGGCATCCTCCAGCTCTCCTGGAGCTCCCAGAGACACATCTGCCTGAGGCTGGAGGAATCTCTGATCCCACAGCATTCCCTGAGCACCACAGCTCATCCCAGGTGTGGGTGTTACAGGGGGACCCCACCCTGAGATTGAACAACCCAATGGGCTGCAATTGCTGCTGTCAGAAATTTATTTCCATCCCATTTCCTGAAATTAGAAAATTTAGGAAATTAAGGAGGAAAAAAAAAAAAAAGACTCTGCCCTAGGAAACAAATCTCTGATAGAAAAAAAAAGGAAAAAAAGAGGTTATCTCTTAATGAATAGAGAAGCCTTATTACTGCAGCCTGTTACAACTTCAAGGTTTCCAGCAGGAACTTCTCCAAGGGAGATAAATATGCCATTAAACCAGCCCTACATCCCAGAACTCCTGCATTTTAAAAGCACCCTGGAGGCCAGAACTTGCACAGTTCTCTCTGCAACTTCTGCTCTCTTCTGAAGCTCTGTCTCAAACAGAAAGAGTCTTTCTAGTCAGGCTTGTTGTGGCTTCAGCACAGGCTCCAAATTTTGGCAGAAAAGGCCTTGCAAAGGAAATTCTGAGGGATGGGGGTGGGGGTTTGCTGCAGAAGGGTAACATTGGATTTGTTAATGTGAATCCTGCTGTAGTTTCATGTTTATCCTAAAATCACACGATCCCAGACTGGTTTGGATGGGAAGGGACCTTAAAGCCCATCCAGTGCCACTCTGCCCTGGGCTGGGACAGCTCCCACTGTCCCAGGCTGCTCCAAGCCCTGTCCAGCCTGGCCTGGGACACTCCAGGGTCACTTGGACACTTCCCTGCAGCCCTGCACAGCTGCCCCAGGGCAGGATGTGGGAGCTGCAGCATCCCTGAGAAGATCCTGGGCCAGCCCAGCCCAGGATGGGCAGAGACACCACAAAACCCTTGGGAAGAAGCAGCAGCCCAGGCCTTGCAGCCACTCCATGGCTTTGCTGGGTCTTGGCTCCTGCTCTGCTCCCTGCTGGAAAGAGGATGGAATGGTTGTTAGTGTGCTCAGATGGTGCAGATTTCAAGAGATTTTGGGCCATGTGGCACCTCTGGGGCCCTACAAAGAGCTCCTCCCATTTCAGCCTCAGCCTGCAGTGAGGGTACTGCTCAGAACCCCTTGGATTCTGCAGATTTTCATCCACTTTTATCAACCAGGATCCCAGAAGTGCATCTTGTTTATAGACACTGCTTTTCTTCAAAGAGCTTCAGAGCTTAATTTTGCTTTTCATTCCAAGCTCCACGGGCAGGGTCCCCAGAGATTCATTAGTGGCACCAAGGAGGCTTTTCCAGCACCCGGCGCTGCTGAAGGAGGGTGGGGAATTTATTTTCCAACCCTTGCCAGGGCCCAGGCTCACTGGCAGCACCTCAGAGATGCAGAGCTGCACTTCTGAGGATTAAATCCTGGGGGTTGGACTCTGTTTTGTTTACTCTTGCTTTATCAATTCCAAAAGTCGTTTGAAATCTTAACACAGTTCACCATTAATCGCTGCTGAAGCTTTTCTGCCACCAGGTGGGAAATTTCTTATCACCAGATGACACCTTTTCCTGCTTTTTTAAACATTTTTTTCTTGTGTGTTTCCAGGATTAGTTTCTCGTGGAGTTTACAGTGGCAGGGTCACATCACACATTTTTGGGAGCACCAGGGGTGTCCCTGGCACCACACACAGAGCAAGCCCTTCCCACCTCATCCTTGTTCAGCCCCAAATCACAGATTCCCACACTGGTTTGGGTGGGAAGGGACCTCAAATCCCCCCCAGTGCCACCCCTGCCATGGCAGGGACACCTCCCAGTGTCCAGCCTGGCCTTGGGCACTGCCAGGGATCCAGGGGCAGCCACAGTTTCCCTGGATAATCTGCCAGGGCCTCCCCATTCTCCTTCAGTGCCTCTGGTTTTGGGGTGAGGAGCATTCACACCCCACATCAGCAGCAGCACACCTGAGTACCAGAACACCTCGACTATAATTAACCTTTTAATTAACATATCCACAACAAATTTAGTACAGACTTGAGGGCATCTAAAGCACAGCTGTGCTGGCTGGAAGCTGGATGTGATTATTTTGGAGAACAGAAAGCTCAGCTTCCACTCAACAGATTTGCAGCAATTAAATCTCCACCACTGGCACTTATTCTACATTTCTTATCTCAGGAAATGACTTTTTGACCAGTTGAGCACCTGCTGCTTCTCAGCTGGCCTGGAATGAAAGTGCAGAAATGTTGTTTGAATCATAAAGTTGGAAACCATAATCTGGGTTGAACATTCAGTGAGAGATTGAGTTCCCCAGCTCCCCACAGCTCAGGGATGTTCCCAGGGGCTGGAGCATCTCCAAGGATGGAGACCCCACGAGTTCTCTATGTCCATCCCTGGATTTCTGAGCCAAAGATCCTTAGAGAAATCCCAGGTGGTTCCAAGCACTGAATGGATTCACCCTCAACAGCAAATCCTGGGATGTGGCAGCTCCCCACCATATCCCAGCCCCACATCAGCTCCACTCCCAGCAGAGGCAAGTCTCCAGTTTTACATAAAATACACAAAAGTAATGAAATCCTGACATCTCTGTGCCTTCATCCTGACTTATTCCTGTCCCTGGAAGCAGGCTCTGCCTTTCCAACCCAAATCAAACCAAGATCTGACACATTTTCATGTTTAAGTAGATGTTTACCCCAAATTCCCTGTCCTCCTTTCACCTCTTCCCCATGACCATCCCCTCAGTGCACAGACCCTGATGTTCCTCTCTTCCTTTCCTTCTAACTCTAAATCATTCCCTCTGGACTACCACAACTCAGAAATAACAGGAACCAGATGCTGCTTTCTGGTTTTCCTTTCAATTTCCAAATTACTTCTAAATTGTGACCTTGCCTACCAAGATTTTGCCTAAAGCAAGGTTTTATTGCTGTGTTATCAACTGCAGAAAATAAACCCCTCACATTAAAAAAAAAGAAACAGACCTTTAATTAACTCTAATGATGGTTCTGGGGGCCATTATCACACATTCCAGCTACAATAAAAAGCTTTTAAGAGAGTTGACAGCAAGTTCAGCCCTTATTCCTCCCTCCTTCCCAGCACCCCGACTGAAGGGAGGAGGAAAGCTCTCAGCTCCTTCTAAAAGGAAAATTTGGAATATCTCAGACACTTGAGCAGTTGGTTGGACCACAGAAATGTCCTCAAAGTTCTTCCTGCAGCTTTTATCCCCTTTAAAATGAAAGAATATCCAATTATTATTAATTTTGGTTACATCCAAGAGTTTGGTACCATCCCACCTATTCCCACCTCTGTTTTTTTCCAGGCACAGAGCAGCAGGAGTTGAGCACAGGAAGAATCCAGATCTCCTCCTGATGGCAAAGCATTCCCAGAATTTTCTACTCCATCATCAAGGATGCAAATCAGAATTGGTGCCAACGTTTTTCCAGGCTACAATTCCACGACAGGAAATGGATTTAAATGCCACATGTGGGAATTTGGGGTTTGCAGTTAAAGAACCTGTGGTTTGGAATATTGATGCCTTTCTCCAATTTCCCTTGGTTTTCCCAAGTAATAATTGTTCCTCATGTATTTTTCTAATCAAATAATGTTTGCAGTCATTCCAGGTGGGAATGGTGGGATTTATCCTGAATTGCCCTGCTGAGCCCCAGATGTCCCAGCAACACCTCCAGCATGGGGCAGGACATGTGACATTATTGCTGCCACCCCAGTTACAAATTCCAGTCTCAACTTTTCTTCATTTGCATCCAAACCTTCCAAAACAGAGGAAAGAAATGAGATTTTCAGCGCCCCGAGATGGCTCTGACGTCGACAAGGAGCAAACCCCTGCTACTCTGGAAATTAATGTTTTCATTCTCCAGCAACCCCAGCAGCCCAGCTGGGAAAAATAACAGAGGAATTAATTTAAAATACACTGCTTGACCAGGAGAAAGGCTCTCAGTGTTCTGCAGGAAAGGGCAGCCAGGATAAAAGAGAGTGATGGCTACAGAGGAATTTTGCTTCCTTGTGTTCAGCAGCCCCACAAAAGCCATGGCAGCCATCCCAGAAAGGCTGGGCTGAGAGGGGCTGAGTGCTCACAGAGCCTCAGCAGGGATTTGGGGTGGATTTGGGGAGGTCCAAGGGTTGCAGAGGGAGGGGGAGGAGGCAGAGCTGTGCTGGCTCTTTGATCCACCTTGCTCTGCCTGCAGCTGCTCCCCCTCATTTAAAGGTAAGCACCACACCAGGCCATCTTTTCAACTTCATGCCACCCCATTTTACCACTTTTCACAACAAAACATTATTTTTCATCTCTTGAACTCAATGATCTTAGAGGTCTTTCCCAACCTAAGCCATTCTGTGATCCCTTATTTTTGATTATCCAGTTAAGAGTTTATGAATATTTCCATGGGAAATTCAGAATGGGAGAAGATTTTCTTTCTCTTGAGCACGTTTCATTGGGACACAGAAATTACCATTCACCTCCCATCCTTTTGGGATGTTCTCCATTGGGAACCACTGAGTGTCCTCCTCGTAAAATCTGATGCCCTCTCATAAAATCAGAGAATCCCAGGATGGTTTGGGGTGGAAGGGACTCTAAACCCCCCCAGTACCCCCCCTGCCATGGCAGGGACACCTCCCACTGTCCCAGGCTGCTCCAGGCCCTGTCCAACCTGGCCTTGGACACTCCCAGGGATGGGGCAGCCACAGAAACAAAGAAAAAAGCCAAAAAAGATGAATTTCCAGAGCAAGAGGTCTCACAGCTCCTGTGCTTTTCACCAACATCACTCACCACAGGTTTTTGCTGCACACATTTGGACACTAAAGCTATGACTGAAATCTAATCAGCTTTATTCCAAAATGAAACAGGTGCTTCCCAGTTTATCCCTTCCCAATTTATCCCTTCCCAGTTTATCCCTTCCCAGTTTATCCCTTCCTGGCCTCCCA
>VXBC01007688.1:0-66126 GCA_013399945.1 Ploceus nigricollis
GCCTGTCCCTCTCTACCACAATCTACTTGCTCATTTGTGTGAAGTGTTCCACTGGTCCACTGGTCCAGCTCTACAGTCTTTATTTTCAAAGTTGAGAAGAACACAAAAAAAGCACTTTAGAGAAGAACACTTTTTAATGTATTCTTTTTTTAATGTACTCTTCAGTGTATTGTTTTAGTCTCAGAACCGTTCCTCGGTGAAAAGATCATGTGAGTTGCTAAAATTACAAACAGAACATATTTGAGCTTCATTAATTGCAATAGGAAGTCAATGTTTAGCACATGTAAAAGCCTGTGACTCTTAAGGTAAGACAAACAAAGTCTTACTGAAACTAGGTCACGTTTTCTCAGTGGTAAGACTGGTTTGATCTGGTCTT
The DNA here is from genome assembly GCA_013399945.1 of Ploceus nigricollis. Taxonomy (NCBI): domain Eukaryota; kingdom Metazoa; phylum Chordata; class Aves; order Passeriformes; family Ploceidae; genus Ploceus; species Ploceus nigricollis. Next base: position 377 of record VXBC01007688.1, read on the forward strand.
GTGTTTAGGCCCTCAGCCTAAGACACTCTAAACCCATGTTTTTAAATATATATCCTTTATTGTGTTCCTAAACGAAGAGTATTTGTTATACTGGTCATATTTTTGGTTCTTCTGCCTACTTCCTTTTGTTAATTACAAGAATATTGCCTGTGCAGCAATTCTGTCTCAATCTGTGTTTGCATCTTCTGATTTCAAGATCTCAACCTTAATGATGCTGCTAGGCCATTCTGAACCCAGCTTTCATCAGAATTCTCCTCCATTTTTGCCCATAGCAAATATAAAATGCTTTGGATTAAAGTACCTTCTCATCCTTTACATCTCTGGGAAATCTTTTAGCAACAGGAATGCATTTACTAGTAAATGCAGTAGTCAATAACTAGGAATTTATTCTGAGCTGAAAGATTCAGTAATGCAGCTATGTTTGACTACAAAATTGTGTCTTCATTTAATTCACTGTACTCCTTTTTCTAATACCAATGTCCAGATGGTTTATTTTAGTTTTTAACTTTTATGCATGCCTGACTGACTAAACATTGATTTCTGAAATGTTCAAACTTCCAAAATCTAAAAATACCACCCTGCAGTGTGAAGATCATTCTTAGACATGCTCTTTTTTCTTGCTTGTCTTTGCAAATTCTCTCCTCTGTGCTTATGCAATGTGGTTTTTAGAAATGTATCAGATGTCACTAGAGAAAAAAACAGCACAGGTGAAACTGAAATTAACTGCTGAAGACTTCAATGCTTCTAACATAGCTGATACCAGTGTAAGCTGTATTCATTCCTTGTTGGATTCTGATGGGACCCAATCTCCTAATATTAGCAGGTTTCAGCCTTATGAGTATTCAGTCAGTCTGGGCTATGCCTAATTCAGATTTAGATGATTGAGGAAAACAGCCTGCTGCTGCAAGTGATTTGAACACAGTGAGCAAGGCTTGGTTGGTTACCTGTCCCTTCATGTTCTACTCAGACTTTCAATAGTCTAAGGTTTTCCTGTAATTATTAGACTCCCAATAAACTTCCAACTTAGTTGGAAGTTAGTTACTTAGTTCCCAAAGTACTGCAGGGAACAGGTTACCATGTGATGACATATCTTAATGCAACTGACTTTTATGATCATATATGATAGCTGAGTTACTGTTCCCACCACAGAAATAGTTTTTTAAGTAATTAAAGTAAGTTGATTAACAGGATGTTAATATTCAGTACTCTTGGGACAGAAAAAAATGTACTGAATTACTTGTAGGTGAGTTACAATTTTTTTTGTAACTGTCATTTTTGCTACAAGTTGTAATATATTTAAGATAATTTTTTTCCAAAATATTGTAAAGGATGTATTTTAACAAGCCCCTCACATCTGCTGCCACACAATGTTTATAGGAGCTATCAAGAGCAGTAAAATAAAACACTTGTTAAAGAGCAAATTTGATCAAAGGAGGTAGTTGAAACAGTCAAACTTTTAACATAGTGAGAAAAGTAAGTCATTGTAGAGCAAAGATATGTTGGGGAAATAGTGGCATAGTTAAACAGATTCTGCCATTCTCCTATACTACAATTTGTGACACATCTCTCTAAGCAGGATTCAGTGAGGCAGGTGACAGCACAGAGCAAAAGATTCTCAAAGATCAGTGAGAAGAATGGATGTGCCTGAGAACTGGATGCTTAAGAGTGGTGAGAGTTTTAAAACTTTGATAGCTTAGAAACTTCATCCCTTAGAAAGAAACCTCAACAGTTAATCGTGTATGCTCTGGGCAAAAAAAAGAAATCAGTATGCTCAAAAAAAGCAACCTAATATCAAAACAGCTAGCAGAAGCAGTGCTAGAAAGATCTACAGAGAAACCATACCAGAGCCCCGAGTTCTCAGAGACATAAGGCAGAAGGGATCTGAAACAGGAGAAATAAGAAATTAAGGATTTTTAAATGCAGGGGATGGAAAAGTAGAGCTCAGTTGTACCTTCCAATTGTACTCTGACCCACACTCCAACAAGTGCATGGCCTTGAATTTTAGAAGCTTATGGAAGTGTTAGTGAAGGACCTTGTAATAATGATGACATTAACATCAGCTTTGTGATGACTTGGTAGCTAAAAAAAAAGTAAATTTTTCTCATCAAATAATAGGAAATTACATATGAATGCCATAAAATTGTGAATCTAATTGGCAAAGAGGCTCAGCAAAAGCATGTGAGATGCTTGCATGTTATAAAAAACCCCAACCAAACAGGTTAGAATGTTTCTATCTGAATTTTCACTTTAATGATTATTACTGGTATTAATGGTTATTATGGATATTAATGATTAATGCAGTTTTTGGTAGGGAATAATAAGTATATTATATAATAATAATAATCTTTCATGCAAGATTTCATAGCATGAAAAATGGCTTTTGTAAAAGAGATGGAAATCCAAATCTTTTCTCTTTCCTCTGTATAATGGAAAGCAATCCTGGGGGTGTAAGATGGAGAAGAGATTTGACTTTTAGATTGCACTGTCATAAAGAAGGCTACTCAATCCTGCATTCGAGCTTGTTTTAAGAGAAAAAATGAATTTTTGTTCTGAGTGTATTGAAATTATTGTATGAGATTTGTTCCAGCCCAAAATTAAAAAAAAAAAATCAGAAGTTGTCAGGATATAGAAGAGTCATTTTGATTGTTGTTATTGCTGCAGTCATACGCATGAGGACTCAAAGCACCACAACTTGCAGTCGAGGTCTAGAGGGAATGTATGTGTCTTACCTCTGTACAACTCCCTCTTCTTGGCTATACTTTGGATGAAAACTGCTGAAATAATTTGGTTTCCTTCTAAAGCTGTAGTCACTGCAGCCTGGGGACAGCCTGCTCTCAGAAAGCAGACTATCAATGATGCTGTGCAGAAAACGTGTGTTCAAGAAGCTGTAGAAGTAAAAAGAAAAGTGAACTGCAGGAGGAAGACTGAGTTACGTAGCTAGTCTTAAAGCAAGGATGGTAGAAATCCTAAAATACTTTAAAGCAGTATAGAAACAAGTGCTGTAGATTCTGTAGAAGTGGTCTGTGAAGCAGACTGGTGCTAGGGCCTTTAGCACTGCAACAGCTAACAATGAGGAGAGCACTTAGGAATAAAAATCCAAATGACCTTCCAGGAACTGATAGTAGTAAGATGTAGACCAAAATGTGCTGTAGCCCCATAATCTTTACACAGGCCTTTTACTGAAAGGGGCAGCAAAGTGTCAGTAGAATAGCACACTGAAATGGTGACACTTCAGCCATGATTTCTCCATTAGAATAATTCTTAGAAATAGGTCATGCATCAAATAGTACCATTTCCTTAAGCTTATAATTTCAATATTTATGAGCTGATTTGAATCCCAAATCAAAAAAAAAAAAAAAAAAAACGTGCAGTTGTGCAGCTGCAGCAAACAACTTATCTGATGCATAACTAATTGCCTGGAAAGGTTCAGCTGATTTCCTTGCCTCTCCTTCCCCTTCCGCTTCATTCTCTATGCATATAAGTTGGAAGCAAAGTTTCTAAAATATAAGCAAGTCTCATAGATTCTGCTAAATGCTCACAAATCTGTTTCACTTTAAAGAAACTCTTAAGATATGGAAAAACACTCAGTGTGAGATGACTGCTTTAAAGTTCTTTTCTTCTTCCCAGAACCATGATTTTGGTTACATTCTGCAGCAGGTCGTCTCAGGTCTTGTTCTTTTCTTGTTGTTTTTGGCCTTTTCAGTTCAGTAGGGACAATGTGCTTGGCTCTGTTTCATTTTTTTGTTGTTTTTGCTTTTGGTTTTCCCTGTTATATAGCTTTAGCTGGTCCTTCTATCTTTGAAATATTACAATATTTCTTGTTATGTATTTTTCATCCTCAAGGTACATCTCTTAACTTTTAAAAAACATGATTGTATCCCTGTGCAAAAGACAGATTCTGTTGTTGCTTGGTAAATGGAAACAGTTCTGCTGGAGGTGGTAAAGAGGGAGAAATGGCAGCTCTAAATCACTCAAGAATTTTTTTATTTCAAAGAGTAGGATTCTAAATTCAGATATATTGAAGTTATATATAGCATGATTTCATCAGTATTCTTGCTAGTGAGGCTTCAAAGAAAAAAGTCACTGCAGTGATCTTCTCTTAACCAGGAATATTTTGTTTCACCATGGAATGGAAGACAAGAAAAAGTTTTATGGGGATATTGGCAGTGATTCATGCCAATTTTCTCACCTTCTCTGTTGAGAAAAATAATTTATTCAAGATAATTGACTAGATGATTGACGAGTATTTCACTGTATAAAATTTCTGTAGATAATATTCCAGAGAGATTTTTTTGGGGATTGGGTTTTTGTTTGTGGTTTAGTTTTGTTGTTTGTTTGTTTTTTAATTTAAGGATTCAAATGCAATTATATCAGTTTCAAACATCTCTAGGAAGGTAGGACTAAAGAAAGAATAGGGGGAAAGGAAACTGTTTTAGTATATTTTGCTTTCTACCTGTTAGAGACTTTAAATTGTGGAGGGAAAAGATGTTGCTGACCTTGAGGAGCAGAAACCAAAATAGTCCTGTCACCCTCTAAGGAGAGCTAACCTGTCAAAACAGCAAAGAAGTGCCACCAAAACAGACATACTTGGTAGAAGTGTCCAAGAGTTATTAAGGGATATTCAATATTTTGTGTAGGGTAGATCTGACTGTGGATGAAGAAATATCATGATTACCCCAAGAAGTTCACATTCCTGGAGTTTGGTGTTTCTGGGGGCTCTGGGCTGCTTTGCTGAGGAAGATATTTCTCACTTTGTCCTGGAGCAATTTCAATCCATGCTTACAGGTTCATGATAAATGAAAGACTGTTGCTATTTTTGTTTAATATATTAGCACCCTGTATTCAGGCCCAGGTTGTTCTCCAACAGCAGACTTTTCAGACACTAAAGGAACTGCCATGATACCCATCCAACCAGCTTATTGCACCACCCCGAAAGCTCTGCAGTCTTTCTGAGATGAAAGTTAATTTTTTGGAGCTTGATAAACTTATTCCTAAAATCCTGCTGACTATGTGAGAGATTCAGAACTTTGATTTATGCCTTGACATTTCAGTCAAAGCATATATCCTTAAACACAAAACCACTTATTGTTGATTCACTCTTTAAGGTAATTTTTTTCTTATAATTTCTTTGATCCTTGGCAACTTTTAAAATAATAGCATTATTTAAACACTTAGTAGTTATTTAACTCTGGAGGGAAATCTCCAATATACTTGAGTTTCTGATAGCATAATTGTTTCCATGACATCAGCGTTGTAATTCTTAACTTTTACCTAGTGCTAGTGAGCTGGGTAGCCTGGGGGTTAATTAGAGTTTGAGCATTAGTTGGAAACTGTTCATATGTCAGAAGAATCTAATGCCTGTGTGCATTGTGAACGTGAAAAACAATCTGCCTTTAAACTGTTATTTTTTATTAAAACCTTGTCTGTAGCTAATACATAAACCCAAAGCAGTCACCCAGCAAGTTTTAGTTTTGATAACCTTCTTTGTAATGTTTTCTCAGGCATTTCCTTGGGAAAAAATAGATCTATACTACCATGGATGTCTGGATTTCTCATGAATGTTGGTCAATACTATATGTTAATAATATTGGCCAAAACAGCAAAAAATTAAATTAATTCTCTGCTATATAATCAAGCACTTAATTTTAGTTGTTTTTCAGATTATCTTCAGAAAAACTACATTTCAAGGCACGTGTATTTCAAAATCAGATATACTCCAGTTTTGTGGTAAAGGTTTTTTGTTTTTTAGTTTTTAATAATGGGATTATATTCCTATCTATTGATCTAAGAAAAGAGAAATCCTTTCCTAAATGTCCATCATTTCAATAATCACTCATGAATTTATGTAATTGTTCATTAATGACAAAAATGGTATGGAGCACGGAGGACTGGGGGTTTTATTAGAAAAACCATAAAAATGCTACAATCTAGGCCTCTGTTTGTAACAATACTGCTTCTCAGTACTTTTATTTTGGGGATTTTTGATGTACTCTTCTAAGCTGACAGGAACATAAGAGCATATAAGTGATCTAGGTTTTTACATTGTTATAAGTTTTCTTTATATGATGTATTGGAATTCTTTGGAATTATTTCTAAATAATTCTGTATATCTAACAATTAGATTAACAAAGATCACACTTATTGTAATGCAGAAGTGATACGTCTCAGATCAGTGGATTTGTGAACTAATGCTATGTCCTCTACTCTGAAAGTTCAGAAAATAATTGGATATTATTTTTTCCCATTATATTTAAATAGAAATATTAAATTTCAAAGTTGCATTCCTGCTGGCTTGGCAGTGAGTAGGCAAGGGACTCTGGGAAGGCTTAGTGTGCCACAGAGTCTACAAAGAGTTTGCAGCTTCTTTTTTCCAGAAACACATTTCTAACCTTTATTTTGACCTTATGCTCCTCACAGATCTCTTGAATCTGCATGTAAAAATCGTTTTGTTTTAAGACCTTTGACTCTCTTTAACTTGAAGGGCTCATTATTTCTGCCTTTTTAAATTGCTTTCTCTGTTTGAGGCATTGGAAACTATATTTCACTAGACTACTTCATCCAGAAACAGGTAAATATAAATGTTTCTATTATAGTTCTAGGAACAAACATTGTTTATTTAAATGACTTCATTCTTCTCTGAATATAAAACAGTCCTGTAATGTTAGCTCTTTTGCATTTCTCTTGAGCAAATCTGATTTAATTTATGCTAAACATAATGGGACACCTGTGTGTGCTGGATAAAAACTAGAGTATGTAATATTAGATGGAGCAATTTCACATCCTTAGCACAGAAAACAAGCAGCAAAGATCTGGAATGTGTTTTAACCTTTTTGTTGTATTTTGGAATTAAGAAATCTCTGAAAACAAAAATCTGAATGACAGCTTTAGCAGGTAATGGGTGACCAGTAAAGAAGTAAAAAGTATAAAGAAAATAATTTCCATGCTGTTTTGCCAAAGCATGCGATAAATTTTTTAACCAGTTTCTCATGTGTACTGAAGTCCACCCTGTGCAGTGAAACCTAATGGATAGACTGAAATATTAAGAATAAAGTAATTTACTTCTGATTACTTTGTCAATCTCACAAGCAGTAAATTGAAAATGCCTTAAAATGTTGCGCTGACGGTGTATCAAAGAAAGATTACAATAGAACCATCTGACAGTTTTTGATTTTTCAATGAGAAAGTGATCTTAGGCTTTTTTAAGAGTACAATATTTGATATTTTAAAATTTCTTAATTTAGATGGAAAAAGAAGGGATGAGTGTTAGATCTGCAGGTACTGAACCAGCTACAGGTTGTGCTAATAATGCAGTTGTTTGAAGAAAGACCTCAGTTTTAACTTCCATTTTTGGGAATTTTTTAAGCTTCCTTTTTTTTTGGCTTTTTTTTTTGTTTGTTTGGTTGGTTGGTTTTTTGGTTGGTTGGTTGGTTGGTTGGTTGGTTTTTTGGTTGGTTGGTTGGTTGGTTGATTTTTTGTGGGTTTTTTGGTTGGTTGGTTGGGGGTTTTTTCTATTTTTGGGTCCATTATACTGTTGAAATTATATTCCTATATTATCTATACAGGGGTACCAGAACACACCTTTGAAGAATTATATGTAAAAGAATGGTGATGGGATAGAATTTCACAGAATATAAGATAAAGTATGACAATTTATTTAAGAGGGGATACCTCAACAATAAGGAAAAAAAGCCTGACTTTCTTAATGCATTTGTGAGTCAACAATTGCATCTAGGCTGAGAAAAATTAAATATGACCCTAAGACATATCACATGTGAAATATCTCCACTGAAGATCAGGGACTACAGCCTCTATTAATTATAGAACTAATAATTTCCCTGTACTATTCATTTCTTAAGAAAAAAAGAAAACATAAAATAATCAGCCTGTCTTATAGGGTAAAATTTAAAGCAATGGAAAAAAAACTGAGTTTGCAGAAGTATAGGGGAGGTATCATTGCTTCTGTAACTACTGCAAATGGATAAACGTCATGAAGGGTAAACAGCTATATAAGGTAAGGAAAAAATACTGCATCAAAGCAAATAAACATAATTATGTGAGGGCTGAAAACTGCAGAAGGTTTCTTTGCATCAGAGAGAGGTTACAGCTCCAAATAAGTGAAATAAAAGCCAAAAAGGTTATTTTTTTTTAAGGGGGAGTTGAACAAATTTACAAAAGGCAGTAGGAGACATGTTGCCTGTGAAGGAAGTTGAGCTGAATGCAAGGGAGCTGCCTTCTGACTCTGCAGCAGTGGGTCGACGTAATCCTGAAGGCTGCTGTGTACTTCTCAAAAAGAAGGACATCATAATAACACCTATGCAGTTATAGAGGCTTAAGTGTGTCAGAAGAACAAACAGAAGATGTTTTAAAGTGAAATAATTTCTTGCAGATCATTTTCAGCAGAGGAGAAAGGCACTGTGAGGAAAAGACTCAGCTTTTCCGTGCTTATACTGTTAGTTGTCTGCATTTTTTCCTATTATCACGGCTCTTGCAGTCCTGTTGGTGGAGCTGGATGTTGATGCAATTTGTATCTGCTGTTATGGTGAGTATACAGAACACTGTATGGGGGAAAAAAGTGAATTTCACATAGGAAAAGGCTATAATTGCATCTTTCCCTACCCTCTCATCCAGAGCAAAGTTTTATTATCAGCTTCAATGAGAAACAGGTGGATACCAAGCTCATTAGAAGTGGGGCTGCAAACAGCTGCTTTGGAAAGGAAATAGAGAATATGAAAAAGAATAGTGTTGTAAACAACAAACTGAAATATTGTTTGAATGGGATCAATACATGCTGGATCCAGCAGTGCTAAGGCGAAACACAGATTTCACTTCATAAAGTTTATTGGTTCTTCACTCCTTTTTACTTCTGAATAGTAGTAATGGATTGATCAGTTGCACTTGGAAAGATGGGCAGGAATGAGCTGGCTTGCCCCAGCTACAGCTGTGGGTGGTTGCAGCAATGAGAATAGGAATTTACTTCAGTTATGGTTGGGTCTCTTACCATCTGGCCTTTTGGCTTTGTAATGTGCTGACACTGCAGCATCCTTGTGAACCAGCTGGCAGACATTGCTTTGGCTTCCACCTTCCTCCCAGAAACAGAATCTGTCAGTTTCCAGCAGTGACAGGAAAATGCAGACCTATGTTCTAAAGCCATTAAGATGTGCTAGGACAGCTCAGTTCCTAACATACTTTCCAGAGCTCTTGAGATGGGATGTTCTCGTTCTACAGCTCAGCATGTATTTTCAGTGGATATATTAAAAGAATCCTTAAATACAAAGCTGATGAATAAAGAAAAGGTAAGTTTTCATGTTAAAACACAAAGGTAAGGTTGAACCTGGAATATGCGGAGTTTTGTGAGTGGGTTTCTTTTATTTCTGCCAGTAGCTCAATCTATGTCTCAGAGAGACACTATGGCCAAAATCATCATAGCAACTTCAGGCATCAAAAAACATTATCTCATTTTCAACGTTCAGAGCATCTACAGTACCAGATAACATGAGGATCAGCAGCACACTTTCAATTCCTCAGTAATAAATATCTCATGGGGATATGATAAAGCTTAGTTAGTAAAGAGTCAAATTTCCTTCTGTGTTTCCCCTTACTTCAAAGTAGTTTTACAATCTGTCAAGAGAGTCATAGTTGAGTGTAAAATATATATTACTGATAAAACTTTACCAGCTGAACCAAGAATCCAGATGGCCTAGCTCAGAGTAAATGCTTGCTCCATCCTGCCCATGAACAGGATCATTAGACCACGCTCACATTGTCTCCCACACGGAGCTAGTCTTTGAGATGCAGACAGGCTTGCTTATAACACACACAGCGTCGTACTCAAGTACTTCAAGCTCAGTGAGGACTCTCTGCAATATTTAAATACTGTTGTTCTCATTTTACGACTGAGAAAAAAATTAACTGAATTGTCCAAATTAGGCAAGTATTTTTATTTTAGATTAAAGGACAATTCTCTTCAGCCTCATCTATGGTCTATGTACAAATCTTCCTAATCAAGAGTAGTTCCTGGTTTTAAAGGATTTCTCAGGCCAAAAGCAGTGTTAAAGTTTTACAAAGTTTCTTCTGATGGTTCTTCATTGTCAGTTTAGTTGACTAATGTCATTCACTCTGTAGCCTTTAAATATATTGTTTATCATTAGAAGAGGTGTTTTCCTATTTCATGTTAGCTAGGCACACAATGTAAATAAAAAGTTTTAAATCAAATTAATCTGAAGTCTTGGAACATGTTAATCTTGTTGCTCAAAAGCAGTGATCACTTTAAGAGGCTGATATCATTCATTAGAATTTAACTCACTACCATGAAGAAACTGAACAATATTAGAACTGATTGAAACCTCATTATATCAAAATTATAAGGATGATCCAAGGGCTGGAGCACCTCTCTCGAAGGCTGAGACTTGGAGTTGTTCAGCTTGGAGAAGGTCTCTAGGGAGACCTTACAGTAGCCTTCTATTACCTAAAGGAGGCTGCAAGAGTTGGAGAGGGACTTTTCACCAGGGCATGGAGTGATAGGACAAGACGGGGGCCAGCCTTTAGATGAAGGAGGCTAGGTTTGGATTTGATATTAGGAAGAAAACCTTTACTGTGGGGGTGGTAAGGCACTGGAATGTGTTGCCCCATCCCTGGAAATGTTCAAGGCCAGGTTGGATGGGACTCTGAGCAATCTGGTCTAGTGGAAGCTGTCCCTGCCCGTAGTGGTGGAGGAGATGGAATGAGATAATCCTTTTGGTCCCTTCCAACACAAACCGTTCTATGATTTTATGAAAATACTGGTGTCTGTAATTCCCACATTGAAGCAAACTATGATTTCTGTTGACCTTAGTGATTAAACCCTCTCTCTAGTCTTTGTTGTTTGGGATAATAAGGAATCTTATAGGCCCCACAAATTACATGCTCTAGTGGCTGATACACATTCAATATTTTGTGCTGTTACATTGGGGAAATACCTTTCTAAATAAAAACACACTCTGGCATTCTGAAGAATGACTGAAAAGACAACTGCAATGTCTTATGTTGGCCATAGAAAAAAGTGGTGTCTTAATTGATGTGTGTTATGTGAGGAAGATGTTAAAAAAAGAGTCCAAACAGTACCATAATTCAGGTAATATTGTAGACATAGTAGGAATATGAGTGCATTTCATGGGAGATTGATGTGACTCTCTGCACAACTGTTAAAAAGGATGTGGCATATTTATCAGGGGCCAATTCACACTAGTAAATATGATTACATTAGAACAAATTAAATGTATTTAAAAGAGGAGAAGACAGCTTTTTCTGTGATTTTTCAAGAGAATCTATTTGTTACGGTGCAATGATTAACTACTGTGACATCAAAAAATATAAAATAATGCCAACTTTTATCTGCATCTGGGCATGGGTAGCTACAAAACAAATCTCTAGAAGCACTGGAGAAAGCAATGAAGAAACACATGTGGAAAAATACTTGTCATTCAAAATATCTGCTCTCACTAATGACTAAGTAAATATGTTGCTACTGGTGAAACTATTGAAAAGTAAATAAGGTGGAGGTAATAATCCACAGCCACAGCACGATGCATTGAGTTATTTATTATTGATCAAAACTAGCCACAAACCAAGTAATTATTTAATAATTTTACCTTTTAATTGATGAAGGCTATTCTCTTCAAGTCTACTATCCTTTACTGGTTTTTTGCACAGAGTGGCAGCTCTGAATTCTTGTGGAACATTCTTACCATAAAGTCTTAAAAAACATTAATCAACATTTTACATAAATCAATTATTGTAATGTATTCAGTTCACTTTTTCCTTCTAGATTCTTCAGTTATTCAGAGATAAATGCTTCATGACAGCTTCTATTTCTTCAGTTCTGCTTTCTGTCTTTATATGATAATTGAGACAGTTATGATGCTATTTCTGTAGAAGACTCATTTGGGGTTATCTCTCCCTCTTTCTGTATAGTTTATGTATTTATGCTTTTCCTTGTTACCACTGAGTATCTGAAATTGGGCTAATCTGTATCTAGTGGAACTGTATACTTTATATGAGGAAATTCAGGCATTTTCAGATACATATCTACACTTGATAAAACTTTTCTGCAGCTTGCTTTGGCATTGTACTCTCCAAACCCAAGGGATTCTCTAGATTTTCTTGAACATGAAACTGTTTTGAAGTCCTAAAAAACAAGAACATTTTTACTATCTATACTTAGAATTTTGTACATTCTACCCAGTGAGACCATTACCTGGAGCTCATTTATTTCTACTAAGATCAAAATAGAAAAACAACAAAAAAAGAGTAAAAGTCCACAGTGCTTTCCCAAAGTATTCATAAAAGGAAAAATGAATGGTGACATGTCTCACCGGAATCAAATCTATATCTCAGATTGTCCTCTTGCTGGAGAATTTCTGAGAAATTTATGTGGCTTGAGGGTCTCATGCTGATAAATTATAGATGGACAGAGCACAGAAAGAGCAGGAGATATTATGTTGAGAAATTGTTTTTGTTCTCAATGTCAAGAGGCTGAGAGTGGGGTGTTGTCTTGTGCTTTTTGGAGGGGACTATTTTGAATAGTTATGAGCTTTCAATAAATTTCCTGTAATGTGCAACCCTCCTCACTTTTTCATTAGATGCAATTATCAAATAGAAGTATGAAAAGGTGTGCAATGTTGTGTGTTACAGGAAATGTATACAAAGGGTGTAGCTACATAGAGTGTGGAGGGGAGTTTAGGAAATAGGACAAGTATGTGCTGACAAACCACTTGAGAAGTAAGAGGATAAGAAGGAGATGTAATTGGCCCTCAGTCTCCAGTGTGCTCTGCATCCTGCACGGGACATGCTGAGAAATGTAACTGGAGGGAGCCAAAAGAGGGATTTTTGTGGAGACTAAATCCTTGCATTAAGATACCAGCCTTTCTAGGGTTCCTACACGGGAAGAGAGAGAGGAACAGGAACATCGAGAAAGTAAAAGAAGCAATTCTCCTCCAAAGCACAATTTACAGCAGGGGGAAAATATATTCCCTGCTGTACTGTAACTTGGGGCATAAATTAATCATAATGTGTTTATTTTGATGTGGTATTTTTGAAATTACATAAAAGTTTTCAAGTGAGTTGCAGCTAAAGATTTTCCTCTCAAAAAATGATTCCTTCCCCTCACCTGTATATCACACATGTATTTCTCCTGAAATATCATTTTCCACAAGTGAAACTGTGTGTTGGTTCTTCATGTGGGTATCCTCTGAATGTTAGAAAAATTGATGACCAAACCTTGACAAAGGCCATTGACAGTGTTTGTTGTGAGCAACATGCAGACACCCTTCTGATCCTGAAGGGGATGCTGCAGTCAACTGCTTTCTGTTGACCTTTTAGAGAGGTATCCCACTATTCCGAGGCAAAGGCTTATGTGAAAAGTGTTACGTGGTTTAATGTTCCTAATTGCACATAAAATTCACTTTGGGATTACTGACAGGTTCCGAAGCCCAAGCCATAGGTCTGGCTCTCGCCACTGGGCAGCTGCCCAGCAGTGCTGCTCAATGACAGTCCCTAACTTTGACATGGCCAGGGAAAAGGCACTTTGCAGGAAAGAGGTGAGAGAAAGGACATCTGAAAAGCTATCCTGTAGCATTCTTGGAAATGACCAATATGATTATCTGGCCCAACTACTGGTAATGTTTGTTCAAAACAGTGAAATATTTTATATTTCTTTTGCTGCTTTTGCATCATGATTTCCTATGGCTTCTGCAGTTCAGCAGCTGTAAGTGATAAGAAATCCTTAGCATAATGTCTGATCTCTTTCCAGGTCATCCTGTAGTGATTTTTAGCAGGGCCCACTTTGTCTCTCAGATGAAGTTTGGAGATTGAAGGGAAATTAGAAGCATCTGAAAATGATTGTCATGCTCTTCCATACACAGTAAGTTACCATTCATGAAGTCTGGCAAATCACACATCTTTTATATTATTAGAACAGTGAGTTAAACATGATTTTCAAACTGTTTTCAGTATGTTCCCACTCCAAACATGAAAGAAAATGGGCTTGTATTCTTGTAAGCATCTGGGAGAGAGAAACTCATATGCTTAGTGTACCTGAAAAAGCCATGCTGCTGCAGCTATTAAAAGGAAGATAGGGAGATGTCATGTGCACATTTCACTTGTATAGTTACTATCAAAACTTATTTCTCTGTTTTTATTTGAGTCTTATGTAGCTGTGTAGTAAAGCTTTCTTTTCAAAACTATTGCTTCCTCTTTATATAGTGATACTAAGACTGCAATTCTAAGTACTCACTGGAAAACCCAATAAAAGAAATATTTTGGCAATTATGTACCATATTTTTTAAAATTGCCATTTACTAAGTAACATCATGGCAAGCTGTTAACAAAATGAATTAAAGACATATGGTAGCCTTGTCATATTTAACACATTCATCTATCATCACATTCTGCTATCATTTAATCCATCATATCGTGTTTGTAAAGTCAGTACAGAGTGTGTATATATATATTTATNTGAAAAAAGCAGTAACACTGAATTCATTAATTGATAAAATTAACCATGTTAGCCTCTTAAGATAAGCCAGAGGTAGCTGTGTTTCTTAACACACAGTCCTTTTTTCCTCCAGTAGAAAAACAAGTCTAAAACCACTATTTGCATGAACAGAAAAGTAAATTTAGTTCTTATTTATGGCCATATTAACTAAAAAAAAAAAAAAAAAATTAAAGCAAATGAAATGATCATTGAACATAATTGAACATAAAGTCTGACAAACTGATTTGTTAAATTTTCCAGTTCTCACTCTTCTTCAGTCTGGACTCAGTCATATAGATGATATTATCTACAAGAAAGCAAAACAGATATGCTGTAACTCTACTACTTTGATTTTTGCCTTTGAATTGCACAGATAGGAAATACACTTTGGGTCCTGTCATTGCAAGAAGGACATTAGGGTGCTGGAGCATGTTCAGAGAAGGGCAACAGAGCTGATGAAGGCTCTGGAGCACAAGTTTTATAAGAAGCAGCTGAGGGAGCTGGGATTGTTCAGTCTGGAGGAAAGGAATCTCAGAGGAGACCTTATGGCTTGGCTCTCTACAACTGCCTGAAAGGAGGTTGTACCCAGGTAAGGGTCAGTTTCTTCTCCCAAGCAGCAAATTATAGGATAAGGGGAAATGGCCTCAAGTTGGGCCAGGGAAGATTTAGATTAGATATTAGGAAAAATTTCTTCACAAAAAGAAGCATTGGAACAGGCTGCCCAGGGAAGATGTTGAGTCACTATCCCTGGAGATTTTTATAAGATGTGTAAATATGTCACTTAGAGCCATGGTTTAGTGGTGGACTTGGCAGTGGCATTTATCAGCTGGCTTGATGATTTTAGAGGTCTTTTCCAACATAAATGACTCCGCGATTCTGTGCAGTGTAATTGATTCAGCACTGAAGTCAGGAATGGCAATAAAATCACTTTTGTTTTTCTCAATACAAAAGAGGTGGAAGTAATTGTAGTCTTATCGTGGTACATATTCATTGCAAAAAAACCCTATTAAGTCTTCAGATATAAAAGATTTTCAACTTTAGAGTAAAAACAGTTCATGCCTCTTGCTCTGCAATTGTGTTTATCGGGTGGTATGACTTACACATGAATGCATGCCAACTTGTACATTTCTGCCAACAGAGCAAAGACAAGAATTAGAGCACTCTGTATCTCGTCAAACAGGGGTGAGCATGCTCTCCTAGTCCTTAGGACTCAGGCTGTTAGTCTCAGGCTGAGTCAAACGTTTACCCACTGCCAAACTCAGTTTGAAGCACCGCTGACACTTGAACAAAATTAGCCACCATCTGTAGGTAAACAAAATATGAAGAATTACATTTAATTTCTTATTCTGTACTCACTGCACAAGATGTTTTAATGATGAATGCTCATGTATTTTTCTTGTACATAGTTTAAGAAACATAAGAGTAATGTAGCCTATTCCACTAGGTTTATTACTGTTACTCAAATTTCCTCTGGGAATTTTATACTGGAGTCCTCCCCTAAAATCCTAACATTTATTGCCTCTTATTCTAAGCATATGCCCAGATGATTGTACATATTTAATATAGGCATATATGTACACATACCTATATATTTCTTTATGCTCTATATAGCTGTATCTATAACTAATTTTGGAAACAAATGCATGACTAATTTCTGGTTTTCTCCCTTTAATTCTTCTTTATCTATTTTGCCATCAGGAAGCTGTTGTGTTTCACTACTGTACTTAGAGACAAATATACAGATATTTGATATGAAAAAGCAGAGTTAAATATCTCTTCTCTCAGTTCTGTCCCCTGGGCTGTTTCTGCCAGAAAACTGGACAGCAGCACAAACACGTCTGAGACATCAGGGAAGAAAGAGTTTCTGTACAGTCATGGACAGCCACATGAGGGAGTCTGACCTGTATCATTCTATCTACTTCAGCATAAATCATGCATTCTTTATTCAACAGCATTTAAATAATGTAGAATACATCTTTCTTCTTGTACTTGCTGTGAAAACCTCCATTTAGCATCTCTTGTTTAGAATGTAAGTAATAATCTGAACAGAAGCCAGAAAACAGAAAACAGAGCAGGGAATGGAAGCATGGTCCTTATTTTTCCCAAACCCTCCCTCCTCCTTCAAGAGAGCGGAAAAAAAAGCACCTATCGTGTTTTGCTGGCTGACCTCCTATCTTGAGTATCACACCTCATATATTTTTCTTTCTCCAATATAGTAAAGTGAATTGATGTTCATTATAAACACAATAAATGGATGCGCATGTAGATGGTCTGAGTCCTGCAAACACTGTGATCTGCACTATTTCCAACCTCAGGCTTTGGCTCTGCTTGGGGACTAAAGTGTCTGGGTATCATAGATATATGTGTAGAAAAGTAATTTTAACAAATTTCTGTCGTAATCAAGATCTCTGCAATTCCCACAGTAACGGGGATCTTCGGGTTGGTAATGCATTTACAGATAGAAAATAAGTAGGGCATATCCAGAAAAGGCTGAGAAAATGAATACAGTGCAGTAACATGAAAACTTGTGCATACATCTCCTCTCAACTCTGCTTGCTTTGAAGATGTGAAAAGAATTTATGACTCCTTCCCCTGATCTTGTCATTCCTTCCCTTTACAGTACCATGTACCATGTTTTCTCCTTGCTGTTTAATCTCAGTCCTCCTGATATTCGCTAAGTTGCTAGCTAACAACATGGTTCTTACATGCTTGATAGATACTTTTATTCTTTTTCCCATGCTGTCACTTTGTCATTTGGGACCATTGTGATTATAAAATATAAAGCCACTTGCTTTGTTCCTGCAAAACTGTTTCAAAATTCCTCTTATTTGCATTGTATCCAAAAAGCAAATAGTGAGTAGACAGGTGGTGAAGAGAAACATTTAATTTTATGTATTTAATAAAACAATAAGGAAATTTATCTAAGGCAAAATATAAATGATGTAGTTAAAAAGCTCCATGCATTTCCTTGTGAAAACCTTCTTACATTTTGTTACTTCACTTCCTTCATGATAGAATGTAATCAAGAATCTTTTTTGAATTGATCCTTTCAAAAAGAAGCCGAGCAGTAAATCCTCAACTTTAATTTGTCATGTGTGCCTTTGCAGAAAGCACCATTTTCTTACACGCCCTGGGTGCATCTACCCCTGCCTGACCCTGACCACCACAGACTGTGTGATGACACATCCTCCTTCAGTTTCTGATGATGCAAACGCAGTCAGTGGAGCTGGAGTCACTGCTGGGAACCACTGGCTGTTTGGTGACTACCTATGTTATACAACAGTCTTCTGACCTGCTGGTGAAAGCAAACAGCCTGCTTTCTGGCCAAGGAAGAACAAAGGACATCCTTTTTTTCCTGATTTGTCCATCTGCTTTTCCCAATTTGTCCATTTGCTTTTCCTTTTTTTTCCACCACAGGCAGACTACTTGTTTTTGTTTTGAAAAAGCCCACTAGTGAGACACAGAAAAAATAAGCAAAGTGAATATCAATGGGAAAACATCAGTTCCTATATTTTTAACCACACAAATTTAATGTTTGATCCACTGTGGTGGTGAGGTCTGTCTGTTCTCTGGAAGGTTATTATCTTCTGCTGTTAAAATTTATACTAAAGCACAAGAAAGAGTAACACTTCAGGCGAAGTCATATGTAAAGCCTATTATTTCTAAGTCTTTATTATTTCTAAGTTTTCATTTATAATCACATACTTTTGAAAAGAAAATACATATTTGAGATACTTAATATGAATTGAATTTGTTATTCTTAATAAGAGTAGATGAATGATAACTTATTGATATTTAAGAAGACCAAGAAAGCAAAAAAAAAAATCGAGATATTAATCTGATCTTGTCACGAAATGTTTGTTAGTGATAAATACAATCTGCAGCTCATATGTAAATAGAACAGCAAGCAATTTTGATGTTATTGCTAAAAAATATTTTTCACTGTAAAATTTTAACATTTTAATTTAAAATTGTGACATCTGTCTTGCAAAGGGAAGACTGAAGAGTATATCTAGAAAAGATATATAGAACTGAAAAAAAAAGAGTTGGAATTGGATGTTAACAGGTTGGAAAAGTACTGTAATGGTGGCTCTTATATTTATTTTGCTTCTCATGAACCCCAGGGTAATATTTTAAGATATAATTCTTTTTCCACAAATATTAATATACATTTTGTTACTGATTTTAAACTGAAGCAAACAAAGTTCTGTTGTAAAATTAGTGATTCAATGACATTTTTTCTGCTTCTCTGTTAGATCAGGTGCACCATGGGATTAATGAAGACACTTCAGCGAGGAGGAGGCTGGTAGGTACCAGCCACATAGAGGGCTGTCAGCAATGAAGATCTGTATTGGAAAAGGACATAGGGTCTTAGCTATTGCTGAGTGGCATCCTCGTGGGTTCTTGGGTAGATCAGGATATTTGGCAACTATTCCTTATTAGCAATGTCAGGCCAGCATCTTCTCATATCATGGCTCCTTGCTAGGAATCCTAAAGAGGATCTACCTGTTCTACACAGCCTCCTTGAAAGCAGAAGTTACTTCTGTGTTAAGATTGGGCATTTGAGTGATAGGAAGGGTTTCCTGAAATTTATATAGTAATCTTTTGTATGCAGACAGTGAATTGCACTTTGTGTTAGCTGCCTAGGGAAACTGGCGAGAAGTCGGCAGGAATGAGATGTAGACTGCAGCCCATGGGTGCAGTAATCTAGCCCAAGAACATGTTCCTTTGCCATGCCACATCAACTTTTTTGATGCTGGAGGATGCATTCAAAAGCTGTGGCATAATATGGCCAGGGAATTTGGGCCCAGTTGTGCTGAAGGAAGTGGACCTTGGTGCTATGGACTGGACTCTGGATAGGAGGCGTCTGTGTCCTGGTCCCTTTGTGGCTGAGGTGGCTTTCACAGGGCCTTCAGGTGACTGCTTCATGGAGTTACTTGGCACTTAGATAAGGATTGCAGAATTTTCTGTGAAACAATAACTGTGAGCAAACAGTTTGTATTTTTTTAGGGAAAAGGACTGCTTATTTCTATAGGCCATGGCAAAGCATAGAAATTCTTTTTCTGTTTACATAGTATTTTCATGCATGTGTTAATCACAGCCATTATATAACATTCATGAAGTTTATCCTAGGAAGTGAGAGCAAGTTTTTATAATATTCCTCACTTGTGTACAGGAAATACTCAAAACCACATCTCTGGAATAATTTTTTGATAGTAAAATGATCTTTTTACTGAATCTTTTTTATTTACCCTATAGGATAATTTCAGTCAAAAAAAGCGCCTCATTTTCTGCCTCAGTAGTCAAATTGCAGTCATATTCTGGATTTTCCCATAGGAGAATATTTTCTCATGTAGGAAGAGAACTAAACTGATCAATGCTTTCTAAAATAGTGAGAACCTCACCTGAGCTTACAGGTGAAGAGTCATTCCCACAGGCTGGTATGAACAGGCTTTGCTGATCAGTCAGCTCTAGGATTGCAGAAGAAATCCTCAAAGAACCCCTTGCTGAAGAATGCATGTGGAGTGAAGTCGTCTGATTTGGGGTAGCTGATGACAAATGAATATCTTCATCTCCGCAGACATTTTCAGCCTGGCTGTGGGGCTAGCAGGGAATCAAGGAACCTGAACAATCAGCTCACAACAGCCTCACCAGAACTAAAGACTGTTAGTCCACCTTTTTGCCAAAAAGAGAAGAATAGCATATTTATCTCAGAAA
Source organism: Ploceus nigricollis (assembly GCA_013399945.1). Taxonomy (NCBI): domain Eukaryota; kingdom Metazoa; phylum Chordata; class Aves; order Passeriformes; family Ploceidae; genus Ploceus; species Ploceus nigricollis. The sequence continues at coordinate 20,604 of VXBC01007688.1, forward strand.
TAGTCTGAGTCAATATGCTTCAGCTCAGTATCCCTGAGACAAAAGTTTCTGAAGATATGTTTGTTTTGCTATTGTGCATTACTCAGTCAGAGAAAAAAGTATTTCAGGAAAGAACAGTTATTTCCTGTCTATCCCTCCCTACCCAAATCTTTTCTTTTACTTTGGTCTTTACTTTTAAAGAGCTCTACAAGTGTTAATTATAAATATCTTGAAGTACATATGTTGTCATTTGAAAATTCAATCTTTTTTGGCATTCATTCCACTATCAAAGTATAAAATATTAGCAGCATGAGCAGATCACTCTTGCTTTCTTGGCTTTAAGAACATGTTTTTAATTTCTGAATAAGGGGAAGAAAACAAGTGCAAGGAAAGCTGAAGGTTTTTTTCCTAAAAAAAAAAAAGAAAAAGAAAAAAAGGTCAAGTAAGCCATAGGAGTATCCTCATATGATTATTCTGACATTTTCTGACTCATAATCTACTGGGTGTTCATTCACCTCTTGCAACTTGAAAGTGTCCTTGAGATCTGTAACTTCATCTACATGCCAGTCTGCCAATTCTATGCTCTTTAAAGTGGATTTTTCATTTATGCTGAGAGCTGAGCTGCATGGGGAGTAAAAGTCAGGAAATATCAGAACTTTAAAGGATATAAAAGAACAGAATTGCCTTTGATTTGACACTAGAAATTAGGACTTGATCTATGCATGATCTGGGACCCATGGTGGGGGTTTGGGCCATGGGGTTCAGGCCAGAAAAATAGAAGTAAGCTTTTTATTCCTGAGAAAATTATGTAATAGAAAAGGAAAGTACTTGTTTGTATTGCTTTCAGCTTTCTGAGGGGTTCCAATCTGATTGAGCAGCAGTGGGAACTAGAGAGTTAGAGCAGAGAGAGAGTCACAAAGCAGCAAGTATGGCTGTGGGTTCCTGCTGACCTTCTGTAGTCTGAGGAAGGGGGGGTTCTACAAAACTGAAAAACCATGATGAAGGTTTCATTTGTTCTCATCCACTCCCTGTCAGTTTGCCTTTTGAAGCAACTGCTTTCCTCACGTAGCCTGACTTGGTTGAAAAATTGAATGGCCTACATGTAGCTCTGATTGCTCACAGGCAAATTATAAACTTATCAACCCAAACACAGGCTGATTAATAAAATTATATTACTGCTACAGATCCTGTTTCCAGAACCTGAGCTGCATTAAAATTCAGAGGAGATGAATTGAGATTGCTATCAATGCAATAAACAGCAATACTTCTATGGAGGCTGTTTTCAGTCTTAAATTTACAATATTGCTCCATTTTTCTAATCTTCAGAAAGGTCAGTAATGAATTTGAAGTTACTGATTACATGCTGAAATTCAACTCTTATGGCCCTCCCCCATGAAAAGCTTATCTTATTCTTTACAAGGGTGTTTTTAAGTTGCTTTCATTCTCACAGGCTTGTTGCAAAAGCCTGCTTATTTTTACTGACATAGACAGAAAGGCCAGTCCATGTTTGTAATGAAGATGTGCATTTTATCAAAGTGGGTTACTTGCACCTCGTTTGCAGTAGGAAGGTAAATGCAGGTTTCAGATGTGCAAACATCACCACCCCCAGCCTCCCATCCCCAAACAATCAAAAGTCTAGAATGTAAAATATTTCTCTCTTCTACAGTTGTCATCTACCGGTTATAAAGAAAATTGTCATGGGCATCCACTTGTATTCAAACAGTATCTGGAACAGAAGGCAACTTTCTCAAACATTATTGATCTTAAAGGAGCCTTGAACAGAGGTAAATAAATGAAAGGGTTCAAATATTTTGCTGTCTTTACCATATCTAAGCTGCTAACCACTTTTCCTATTCAGCAGTGATAAATGAAAAGTTTAATGTAAATTTTAACACATTCAAACACCTGCATGCACACGGTGATTAAGTGTCTGAGAAATCATTTGTTCCTACCACTTAGTACAGAGGAGTATTTAATTGAAACACAGTGTTACTTTGCACAAATAAGTAGAAGAATCAACTATAAATATCAGTAAGGACAATTTTAAAATAGCCGATCTTGAGGAGTGGGTTATGTACACATCCATAGTGGTATTTAAAAGATAAGTGCATGTGGTACTCAGAGCTGTGGTTTAGTGCTGGCTTTGGCAGTGTTAGGTTAATGGCTGAACTCAATGATTTCCAACTTGAACATTTAAAAATATTCTATATAAATAATCATATAAAAACATGGGTAGAAGTCACTGTCTTGCACATGATATACAGTATTAAAATATTAAGGAGCTCTGTCTGAATGTGTGACTGCCTGCTCTCACCCAAGTTTGGCCTCCTTCCTTTTTCTGTACCCTCTGATCCATCATTGCTTTACTTCTAACATTACACTGCTCAAATGAGCCTACAAAAATATGTTTGAAGAGTGAAATTATACAACTACATAGGAAATCTGAGAAGTTTTTTTGGTTCATTTTCCACATGCAGTTTTTCACATCTGGTGTATGTGAAAAGAAATATATGGTCTGTATCTTCAGTGTCTAGAAAGCTAAGAATAAATAGATGTTGATTTTAGACTAGGGCATAATCTTTCTCTTGCCTTCTGTTGGAAAAAAATGCCATGAAATAATTTAAAAGACTCAGGTTCACTGGAACATTTTACCATTTACAGTATATAGCTGAACAGTCGTGATGAAGTCAAAAAACATCTAGGAGACTCAAAATGTATGGTTCATTTCCTTAATTTGAGGTTTTTCTTCATTGAAATTTTACTTCAGTTCTAAAAATTTAACAGATTAAAACAAAACTGATACAGAACATTTGATTTTGGTTTGCTTGAAACTGCATAGACTTGTTTCTATTTTTCTCTCTGTGGTCTTTGTCAGATTTTTTGACCTTGTTTAACTTCTAATTACATAGATAATAAAAAATATTCCCTTGAGAAAAATACCTGAGTTGAAAGAGCACAGTATTATCTATGAAAATCTGCAGATTGTAAATGATGGGGGACAAAAGGAGACTGTATTAGAATAAATGTAAGTTTTGTTGTGCTGTGTCACATGAACTCTACCAAATCAGCATTCTAGAAAAGAAAAGCAGAGGAGACAGCAGTGCTATAATGCCTATTGACTGAAGGAAGAGACTAAAGTGAATTCTTTTGTCATGTTCACAGGGAAATGCTGAGCGAGCTGGCTTGCACACCTGGGCCAGCATATTGCACGTACACAGGTTACAAGGTGTGAGGGTAGCCAGGCTCCTTATTCCTGTTTTTCTTCATACCACAAAGTTTTTTGAAATTGGGGAACATGCAAATAACCTTGACTGGTGCTCTCACATCCCAGTGACCTAGATCTTTCTGTTGTCTTTGGTACTTGCATTCTGCTGAGTTGTTTTGCAGTTCCAGATCTTCACTAGCTGCAAATTTATATGACAGCCCTGTCTTGATCTGGATGGAGCTTCATCATATACATCAGCTGAGGATCTGATAGGTTCAAGTTGGACACTGTCATACTTCTCCTGTAAGTGTTGTTAAGACCAAGAGGACTATTTACATAAGAATGCAGGATATGCATGTCATATTACAAATTCCAGGGTAGGTGTAACCTCTATGGTTTTGTTGAAATTATTTTGTCTTAAAAGTATTATATATCTGTTGTTGAGAGGGTTTTTTTAAGACTATGGTATTAACATTTAAATATTTATACAACCTCAGTCTTTTATCTTCTGTAAGAGTTTTCAAGGGTCGCTGTCAAAACTTGATGAACAGGAGACTTGTACACTCACTGCAGAGAGGTTGGTCTCTACTCTTTGAGGTCTGGCTGCTGAAGAAGTGCAGTCAGTGTTGTAGGTCCACCACCAAAGCAGCCAGGGAGAGAAGAAGGTCCATACTAGTCCATCTTTGCGAAGGCCATCTGATATTCCAAGGCCATTTTAAGGCCAGGGAAATAGAAGATAAAAGGCCAGAGAGGATGTTGGTTTAAGGAGGCAAAGAGAGATCTCAGGGAATGTTATTTCACTTGCTTCATTCATCACTTTGCTAAGACTAATCATTTTGAGAGAAACAGAGTAGAAAAGCAGATTAATCATGAGCACCTATTAGTACCCTTAATCTTGTCCTTACTCACATATTATTCCTTTGATCTTTATATCAGTGATACACCAAAGGCTGACTTTAATGCAAGAAACTAGTGAGTATTCACAGAACAGTTCACTAGACATGTCAAGAGCCGTAATAACAAAAATTTGAACAATGCCATAAGATGCTGCCTTAAAAAGAACCTCCATGCTCGAAAGGATAGGCTGGAAACACCACTGATATTTGGTGACGCTATAAACAGGAGGCAGAGGCATGACAACTTTCTCAGTGGGAGTGACAAAATGCTTCAAATTTGTATTACTTGTCTAGATGATTGTCCATTGACACAGCCTTACTTCTATTTCTTAGACAATCTCTAAAATCAAGCTTCTCAGAAACAAATGTTATATGGCAATGTAACATTAATAATGAATGCCAATTACTGAGGATATTTTTTATTTCATTTGAAAGAGAAAAAAGTGATCATTCATTCAGTCTGAATGACAATTAGAGATGGGCTGAAAAATCACATCTATTAATAGCAGCCTACCTATGGTTGTCAGGAGCAATTATTGTTGGCTTGTTTTCTCTTTTTTTTTTTTGTCTTTGACTTTCTTACCAGTTCTGTCCTCAAAATGTTACAAAACAAAAGGTATAATTTTCTTGTAACTCCACATTGCCCTTCAGTTCAAAATCTAACATAAAATCACAACTTTCCATGCCCAATTAAAAAAAAAAATTCCACTACTATAATTAGTGTACTTGTGAAGAAGTTAAGAAAAGCTGATGAAAACAGAAAAAAAAAATTAGTATTTCCAAGACAGTGGGCTGGTATTGATTGATTTGTGCTATGTATTCATGTTCAGTGTGGTCTTTTTTCTCTGTTCTTTTTTCTTCCCTGTTGAAAAGATTTGCCTCTGTAGTAAAACTAGTACATTTGGAGCATAATGAGAGACAAAGTGACAACTGAGAGAGTAGGAAAGAAGAGGCCTGCAAAAGGCTCTAATTTAACGCATTCATATCCAAATGGTTTGAAAATTCACAGGAAAATTATTTAGACTTCTTCCACAAACCTTTAAGAGAACTTGAAATTTTTAAAAGCATTTATAATACTTAGACTATTTTTATACATCAAAACCAGTTTGCAGGTCAACATTTGGGAAAATAATCATTATCTTTTACGCTTCTTCATGTACATCCCATAGTTTTATCTGGGTTTTTTTATGGTGCTAATGACTTTAATCATCTGAATTTAATATATGGGTTCAATGGACAGAATAACCATATTAGCATAATTAAGGTATGTGTATAATGTAAGAGCTATAGTGTTTGTGAAGTACTAGCCTGAGGCTAAATCTTTTTTATTATACATGGTGTTCAAAAGACAGCAGTACTTACTTCACAGTATGTAATCCTCTGCAGCTATTACTGCATTTCATGGACAAACTCATTGACTATTCACGAGTGCAATTATTTTGAAAATTATTTATATGGCAGATTGCAATATTTCTATATTATTTAAATAACTAAATTTATCCAAGTGTTTCTGGAATTGTAGGTTGGGTATATTTCCTTCTTTTTTAAGTTGGAAATAGTTACATAACATAGTTCCAATGTCAATGGGATACTTATTTTTACTAGAGAAATTGCCATACTATCTTGCTTCAAGTACAGAGAAAATACAATAACACACATCAAGCAGGAAACAATAGTTGTCAAAATGTTAGCAGCAAAAATAAATGCTTTCCCTCAGATTCTTCTAGAACCTTGTCATTTGACTTTCCAGTTTCATGATCAATATTTTCTGTCCACACCTGCAAAAAAATAGAAAAGGGATGTAATGAGAACAGTGAAAAACAAGTTATAAAAATTTATGTACTGATTAATATTAATATAATGCATAAAATCACCTAGAATTAAACAGTTTCTTGTGGCAAACCTGTTTTGCAGTTCATGAAAAAGGCCAAGAAGACAATGACTCTTTGGGAAACTGACCTGTTCTGTAACATTCTGTAACATAAATTGGAACTATGTTATGTAAGAACTAGTTGGACCAACAAATGTTAAACAGTCCTTAGTCAAATGCATAACATTCTGTTTCTGTTCCTATTTAATCCAACCTGTACGACTTTCCATTTCATCTACAAAACATTTATCTGCACATTGCTTATGTAGTTTCAAACAGGGCAAGAGAATTTGCCTTCAAGCCCAAGGGTTAACTCACAGAAATTCCACAAAAGCCAATGTCACAAAGTAGAGAAAATGAAGTTCACAGTGTCATAAACATCTGGATCTTTTTGGCACAAAAGACAGAAAAAAATCTCAAATCTTCCTTTTAAAAAACTGCATTCTGAGAAGCCAGAATGCTGGCAAAAATTTGGAAGGACACTTGAGGGCTGGAAGATGCCAGTGAAGATAAAATCCACATCAGCCTTGGCAAGGGCAAGGGTGCTGGTGTACAGCCAGCTGGATATGAGCCAGCAGTGTGCTCAGATGACCAGGAAGCCCAGGGGCTACTTGCCCTATATGAAGGATTAGTGTGGCCAGCAGGACCAGATTGTCCTCTGTATTCAGCACTGGTGAGACCCTGCCTTGAATCTGTTCTGGACCCTTGACTACAGGAAAGTCATTGAGGTCCTGGAGCATGTCCAGAGAAGGACAACAAAGGTAGTGAAGGGTCTAGAAAAACTTCTTCTGTGAGGAGTGACTGAGGGAACTGGGGTTGCCTAATCTGGAGAAAAGGAGGCTCAGGGGAAACGTTGTTGCTCTCTGCAATTACTACTTCTCTACAGTCTCTATGTTGCTTCCTTCCTGAAAGGAGGCTGTATTGAAGTGGGGTTCAGTCTCTTCTGCCAAGTCTCATGTGAAAGGATGAGAGGAAACGGCCTTAAGTTGCACCAGGGGAGGTTCAAATTAGATACTAGGAAATTTTTTTTCACAGAAAGAGTGGTTAGCCACTGGAATAGATTGCCCAGGGAGGTAGAGGAGTCACTGTCTCTGAAAGCATTCAAGAGGCATCTGGACGTGGTACTTAGGGTACCACATATATTTATATGATATATTTTAGGGTTGATTATGGTGGTGCTAGGCTGAAGACTGACTTAGGTGATCTTGAAGGTCTATTTGAACCTTGATGATTCAGGTGATTTAGGCTATTTTACATCTTTGTAAACTCCTTACTTCAGTGTCCCTATTTCCCTGTTGAGAGAAGTGGGTGTTTCAGTTATGTGTAGTTATCTCTATGCCTGCATAGTTTCTTGTCCACCAAATATATTTGGAATGAAAAATAAATATTTGGTAATAAAAAGAGAAATCATAGGGGGAAAGAAGTGCTTCTCTAGGATCTAGTAATGGATTAAGAAATCACTTTGCCATAACTCAAGTACAATAGTTATAGTACTTATATGTCAAAAGAGAGTTAGGTGTCAATTTCTCTGTAGATTTTTCTTATCCTATACTTTTTTTAACAGTGGATTTCAGTCTTTTATTATCTTTATTATGACAGAAAAATACTGAATCTAATAGACTTGTCTAGAAAAGTGAATGTTAATATCCCATACTGTTCAATGAGGCCCTGCAGAAAAAGACTCCCTTTTAAAAAGAAGATTTTATTTTTTATTAGAGAAGATTTTTTTTTTTTTTTTTTAATTACAGAAACACTGAGATTTCTTTTGGAAATCCCCCCTTTTCTAAAGAAAAACAAATAAGCTACAGACACTGTCATGGGCAAAAGTATCTTCTAAACATCCAAGAAAGTCAAGTCAAATTGGATTTGTCTGAAATGCCTATGGTAATTGTGATTAAACAGAATGTTTAAAAATAGAAAGAAAGTTTGATTTTTGGTAGAAAAACATTAAAAACACTGCACCAGTACTGTTATGAATGTCTTAATCCCTAGTCAGGGGTTTTTTAACTTAGGTTCATTTTAGTGGGTTTTTTTCTGGCCCTGAGTTAGCTGCTGGGGATACTAATGGGGTGAAAAAGACTTTATCTGGCTTTGAAAGATTCATCTGGACAAATCTTATCCTCTCCAAAATCAATTACTACATTCTCTATTGTCTACTGAATAATACATAAGTGCCCCAAATGTAATTCCATTGATGTCTGGTGATTTCTTCATTCCTTCAAAGGAGATTTTATTTTTCACTTTAACAGCTCATGATTTATATTAGTGAATAGATTGTTTCTTAGTCCCCAAAGAGTCTTTATAAACAACTCTGGCCTCTCTGACCACACAGTTCTATCCTTATCTATTGCTACAGCAGCGCATTAACATGCTCAAACAATGGTTCATAGACACCAGTGTTGCAGCAGAAGTGCTTTTATGTTGTTTGGTTGAAAGCTTTTCTCTGAGGGGTAATTATATTCCTAGACATTAAGAAGAAAGAAAACGAAATTAAGTTCATTGCAGCTACATTGAGATACAAATGAAAAAATTGGAAACAGGGACTGCTCAATAGTAGTTTGCCTCCAATAAAATGTAAATTCTGCTTCACTAAACCCGACATTTTCCATAAATTACTGACCCATCCTATGTCAGAAGTAAAGCCTTCAGGTTTTTCAGTTTCTGGTTAACTCATTTGCTGTCATGGGAATTTCCAAGGATATTAAATCTTTTGTAGGAAGAGAAGGTCTGAATAATCAGAGTGTACATACACAACACTGAACAAAAGATTAATGCTTAGTCACTTTTCAGACTAATCAGTAAACTGGAATCAGGTGTCACAATGTTGGTGACACTGTGCTTGAACCATGTCCCAGGTGATTTAACAATATCCAAGCTAGACAACTCACTAACTGTGCAGTAACACGAAAGGATATCAAAATAATACTGAACACAACATACCAATCAAACGGGTAAGCTAGCTGAAGAAATTCAGTGAAGATGTGGGAGTGCCTTAAATCCCGTCTTGCCCCAGAATTTCAGCATCTGCCTCTAGTCTGTGGGAGAGCCGTACTTTCCTGCTGTGATGATTTCACAAAATAATTATTCCCTGTCATACAGGCAGTACTTGCTTAAACAGCTGAAAGAGTAGGAGGACATTTTCTGTTTCTGTATATATTACCAACATAATCATGGCTGCAGCAAGGCCCATGGGGATTTTCTCTCTTCACATAATTTTTCTGTGTTAAGACTTATGATACTTATCAGATGTATTGAAATGATAACCATTAAGAGCTTGTTAATAGCTCACTAGAGTGATGTTGCGTAAGAATCTGGCAGAATTATTATTTATTAAAGTGATGCAAAATCCTTGATAATGTAATTTATAAAATAGTCAAATCATTGTCTTTGAGTGGTGGGTGAAAAATGGTGCCAATAATTAAATTTGAAAGATGGCTATCGGAAAACCTAACAAGTTGGATAATTTGCAGCTCCTTGTTAAGTGAAACCCTTGATTAACATTTCCCAGTTAGCTGCAAAGAACATTTATAAGGTTCATTAGAAGAGGCCATTCAGAGTAAGAATACACTGACAAATAAACTGGAGAGAGTAGCATAGAAATTTTTTTCAATATTTATTTGCATAAAAAACAGATGCTAGCAACAATGAAGTACATTTCTGAAAAATTACAGCAGGTATGGAATAGTTTCTCCCATCAATACATACATGTGAACACACAGAGAAGAGATTATCTAGCTGTCTTTTTTGCTACAAAATATGCAAGCTTCAGTAATGGTTCACTGGAAAAAGGTTATACCAGTGCTGTTATGGAACCAGCAACATAAGAAAATAAGTAGTCTAACTTGTGATTAGATTTAGGAAGCTGATGTCCAACCTGATAATGCAATTTATGTATTATGTGCAGAATTTATCTGTCAGTGGATACATGTGCCAGTGTAACTAGTCTCGTTTTAAAATAAACGTTCATAAAAAGCTAAGGGGAAATGTCCATTACTTCACCTCCCCCATTACTGCTTAATGTTATTAATTTCCCTTCTAACCAGATTTGCATTGATTTCACGATGAAAACCAATATTATATCCTTCCTCTACATTTAGCTAAAAGAAAAGGATACAGCTTTTCTTTTCTTGTGTTCAAATTGCAAAAAGAAACTTTGATTTACTTGCCTGTAGATAGAGTGCATTTCTGAACATCCTCTGTAAATTATACTTTGCCTCATTCACCTGTGCCAAAGATTTAATTTTAATGAAACCACCTTCATTCATTACAACAAAAATGTTGTTTTAATGCTTTTCTTTGAACTAGAAGTCATAACCTTTTTGCACTTTTTGTAGATGAATGTACAGTCATAGAGTGAATTGCTTATATGATAAGGAAATGTTTTTAGTCCAGAGGCTGTCCAAAATGAGACACAAGAAAACAAATTTTTATTCCAAAGCAAACCTAATGAAAAGAAACAAAGGGAAGATTTACTTTGCGATAATTCCTTGTTTTTTTTAATTCACAGAAATAATTACTATAGAAAATAGTAATAGCATAAGACATCATTTTGAGAGCTGCTTTATCATTCACTACTCTGTCTATTGAAGGAGTAGAACCTAAACACAGGTTTGTTCAGCCAAGTGCTTTATCTATGGGTTTTCTGAATGAATGCAGGGCTTTGGTCTCATGAGATACTGACTGAGGCTGAGCCTAACTGATCAGAATGAGACTGTTGCTGTCATGTGACAAATTTTATTTAGCTGGCCCAAGTAAAAGAGAGAGCTTAATAGGAAGCCTGCACATTTTTTTGTAATCTTTTCTAGTTAAATTACATGAATCAAAAGCAAACCTTTACCTGAATTAAAAGGTTAAGCAAAAAATTAAGGAAGGTTGTAAGCGATCGCATAATGGTAATAGAAAATGATGTTTTGTCTGAAAGCATGTAACTGTTTATAGCCTTTGACAACATTTTAACACACCATATATGTGCAAGGGAAATGAGACAGATTTAGGTTGAATTTAAGCTTCACAAAATAGCATGTGGTTGATGAGGATCAGAAATTTGTACTGTGACCAGACATGTCCTTCCTGTGCTCCACTAAAATTGTGTCTGACCACGCAAAGTTTTTGGTATATTGTAGGGCCAATGTAAAACTGAACAGCTGAGCTGATTGCTGAAGAATGGCTTCAAAGGGTCTACCAGTCAGAGGTGGTTCAGGAAGCTGCTGCTCTCTCAATTGCTTGTTACAAACTCTCAACCAGTTGACCGGAGTAGCTGGGATTAGCACATGCTGATACTCCAGTGTGGATTCATGCCATGGAAAAAGCTGTGAGCTACAGAAAACTCTCCCACCAAGACAAGCTTTCAGGTTCTGCTAAGAAAGCCAATGCAAGACAAACATTCTCCTCCCCAATAATAGCTGCTACAGAGGCATGGTTTTCACAACAGCTGTACACAAAAACAGCAGATGAGGAAATGGAAAAAAAATCTAAGTTATAAAAATCAGCATTTGAGGGCATAGGAGTGACAGATCATGTGAAAAATTTGGGTTTGATAAGGACAGGAGAACCGAAGACAGTATCTCCAAGGGCATAATTAAGAGGTTGTGAACATGACTGAAAGTCTTGTAAAACACAGCCAGAGATCCAATTTGTGGATAATTGTCATCTCTGTGGAGAACATATGAGGCAGCATGATTTACTTCATAACAGAGCTTTTGCAAGGGTTGTTTGGAGTAGAAACTTCTCCCAACCCTATTGGAACAAGGAAAAAACACAGCTTTCTGTACTCAAAGCCATAAAGTAATGGCAAACAGCTCTGCAATTATTTAGACAAGAGTTGAATCTTGACTGAAGACCCTGCACACTCTGGAGTAGAGGAAGACAATTTTCGCAGGTATGGACCCATAAATCTTTCACAAGTCTAAAGCTGATGGTTTGTGAGAAAGTCTGAAAGAGGCACTGTCTTGAAGCTGATAAAGTGCAGTGGTAAAGGATTCACTTCCTATGTATCTAGCAGCTAAACCTGAAGAATAATTATTTCACAGTCTTCAAAGTATCTGGTCTACTGTCCAATAAAATATGATGAAATTCAAAGAGTGGAAAAATTCTTTTTTCACTTCACTGTAAGGGAGGAATCACTGGCATATCAAATATGACAAAATGCAATGAATATATTTAGGAACAGACTGAAATCTGGGAAGAGGATAATGAGAAAACAAAAAATGTGAAAGAATTCATATAATCTCTCTGGGTGATGGTAAAAAGTTGACTTATTGACTTAGTGATTAAATACTGCTTTTGCATATCTCATTTGTGGGGCTGAAATTAAATTTTTAAGTGTAGAAATAGAAACACATAAATGTATAAATAATTGTATAAAAGAACTTAGATTTCAAGAATTTTTATCAAGGCATTATTTTATTTGGTTATTATTTGATTTTAATTTAAAACTAAATTCCAATATAAAAATATAAGATTCCCTGAAGAATTAATATTTTATTTAAAGCAACTTCATTAAAAAGTAAGATCTTGAATATAATATGCGTTATCAAGATGTACTAATTGAGCAGTGCATTATAGTTAGCTAAGTATGCTGAATCATATCCTAACATCAAATTGTCTTCAATGTATTCAGATAGTTTGATTCTACTGCTGATATTTTACATCCTTTATAAGTTTGGTGAGATTTTATGTCCTTCATAAGTTTGGTGGGGTTTTTCTAATGTGAAAACATACAGGCAATTTCATTTAGTTTCTTTTTTTCATTCATTGGAAATTAGTTCGAAAAAATTACTTATAGAATAATGTGTCTTTTCCTGGGGCGTAAAAAAAATAGATCTCAGAATTTGGGTTGTATTTTCTCATCTATATCTGCATTTCCTCTCCATAGCTTTGGGGTTTTTCTAAAGCTTTTGGGAATCAACTTTGATAGACTATTGCACCTCCTATAACCTTTTTGTAGTTTCTGTCAATACAGAATGAAAGACTGGAACTTGTATTAACTTGCACAATTGTAAAATAATATTTCAAAGTTAAAAACACCAAGGCAGTTGATATTATAAAATACAATCTACTTTTCTCTTTCAATTAATAGCAGCTATTTTTGAACTGGTTCATATAGCTTTCAGGGTATGGAGTAAATAGATCATTCTCTCTCAATGAACTTTTCTGTTGAGTCAGTTTTACCTTTAGTTGTGAACATGAAGATATGAATAATCTTTAGTGAGACTACTAGCAGGATGAAGAATGGCTTAGTGCTAAAGAGGATAGCAAAATTAAGCCATAGACATGAACTGAAAATCTTTATTCATGGTTAGAACCACTTCTATTCTTCATGTAATCAAACTGTGCTTGAAATAAACTTGCTGACTAGTAGAAATAACTAGTAAAAGCTCCTCATTAAAGAGTTGCTTATTTGCATCAGTTGCACTGAGGATGTTCTAAGGGGCTTTCTGTTATGTGAGTCAAACTTGAAGCATGGCACAAGGGTATAAGCATCTATTTAAAAGACAGTCATGTTTTATTTATTGTGAACTGATATTAACTATGAAATCGAGCTGACAATCTTTATATTGATGCCTTACTATATTAGGTTTGGTTTCCACTATGTATTAGGAGAGACCTAAAAGTACTGAGATACTACGGCAGGAGTTAACTGGAATGTAATCTGAGTGGTGTTTAAGCTTCATTATCCTGCTGTAAAAAAAGTATTTCAGTTTGAACTTCACTATCCAGAAAACAAAACTAAATGTCTGTCTTCCCCATGCTGTATGAGAGCTATAAAAGATGGAGAAAAGACAGGCAGGCAGCATTCTTCTGAGGCTTCTTTTGGGCATAAACTAGGTACCTTGCTGCTCAGCACTTGAGACCAGTGTCTCAATATGGGAAAATCTGAAGTAGCAAAAAACTGCTTTACTATGGGGAGGTTAATGCCTGAAAATTTTGAGACTCAGTCTTGAATATGAGTAACCAAGATCCAAGTTAAATCACCTTTAAAATCATTTAAGAAGACAGAAAGTGGAAGATACCCCCTAATGGTGCAGAATTAATGATTCTGGAAATGCTAGTACACATGAGTAACTGTATTTGTTGTCTTTAGAGAACAACAGAATTATGCTTGTGTACAGATGCTTTATGCCTATGACTTTTTCTATTATGATTTTAAGTAATCTTTAGATGAAGGTTTAACTTGGAAAAGGAAAAATAACACATTTTCACCCAAGAGCTAACGCATTCTTGGCTCAAAATGTTGTACCAGATCAGATTTCACATTTCAGATAGTTCACATGGGACAGTTACTTTTATCACAAAATCTGTTTGTTTCCTTAAAATGTTTTATTCTATTACCTTACAGACTATAAAAGCTTTAAGATTTACTGTGACACAACCTTCTACTTTCGTTATTCAGTTATGTAATGATTGCTTTTTTGGCGCTCGAGAAGAAAAGGATAAAGGATTTGCATTTATTATGTAATACTTGTGGTTTTGTTTTGCCAAGTGCCATAGAATAAAATCACCAATTGCTCTGAGTTTAGGAGTTCATCCATCAGTAGTGAAACAGCTATCACTGTAACAATGTTACAACACCACCAGTAATAAACCTTCACAGTAAAGAAACAAGTATTTCATTGGCTTGGTTTAGAATCTTCTTGTATATCTTTGTTGACAGTTCACTGTCAGCTTCTCAAATTTCCATCTTTCTGGCCAGTTATATTTCTTTTTCCAGCTCCACCACAGTGCTCGTGTTTTAACAAAACCTGAAAAAAACCATTCTTTAGTACATGTGTTTGTAATTAATCTGTTTTTCAGATTAGGCCTCTTTATATGTACGTCTTAGTTTCCGAGAAGGTATTTTCACCTTGAATTAATTCACCTATTTAAACATCGATTCTATACATATTTTAAATTTCAACTTCTTGTGTGATGATGCTTAGCATCCAGAATACTCTTTTCTAAATGGATTGTGCATGTTGGCATTCTTTGAATTACACATAGCAGAAATGCAATTTCTTCATCTTTTCTGGCAGGGAGGTTTTTGCATGCTTTTTTTTTTTTTGTCCACTCCCTAGTGTACCTCTCTGGTCAGATGTTCTGTGGGAAGGTAGTTTTGGTTGTTACACCAGATGTGATGTCAGTAAAGTATGGCATTACAGCAAATTTACATATGAAGAGGAAGGACACAGTGTGTCTTCTTCCTGACAGATTTTCTCCTGCAAAACAGAAGGTACATATGTAATCTTGAAGTAGTACACAGCTGATGAGAAAAATTTTGTGGGAAAGGCAGAAAGCAATAGTTCCTATAAATAGAAAAACCCTAGCTTTTCAATCCTTTGTGTTTGAAAAAATATTGTATGGCCTATAAAAGAAATTATGCTGCTCTTCAAATAAGTATGCATTTTTTTCTGACGGTAAGGAATATAATAAATTAATTATGAATTAAAAGATCCTTTAGCACAGGTACATTGTAGCTTGTTTTTATCTATATCCATGTCAGCTGTTCCATCATGAATCTCTAAATATTGCGTCTCTCTTTTCTAAATGCAAATCCTTATCTGGGGTTTATCACACTCACAGTCGTTGATATTTTACAAAGGCATCCCCTGGAGATAAACATATCTCTGAAAATCATGAAGCCTTTGCCAGTTTTTTTTTCCCAGCCACTTCTGAAGGAAAAAACCACAAAATAAAGGTTTTCTACATAGTTTAGCTAATTTTAAAATACCAATGTGAATATTTTCTTCAACTGAAGAAAATAAAGGTTTTCTACATAGTTTAGCTAATTTTAAAATAGCAATGTGAATATTTTCTTCAACTGAAGAAAAGAACTTAATGAACACATGAACTTAAATGGCTATGTGCATTATGGATGCTGATTGTTGAATGAAAACACATGTTCCAATGTCAAACAAAGTTCCTGTAATAAGTCATATTCAGACTTCCTGAAATTCAATTATGTTTTCATTTGATTTTAATGATAACAATTTTTTACTGTCTCTTCATATGTACAGTTTTTATTTTTGTTCAAGCTACTTTCCATTATGTTCACTTCTGCTCTTATTGGTACGCTTATGGAGCGATTGTAATTTTAATCAAATAACTGTAATTTGAACAAGTAAAAGATTGCACATTAATTTCCCTATCTTATGCAGTAAAATAGAAGGCTTAGCTTGAATCACAAATATTCCGAATTTAACAAATTTAGGGTATCACCACTGTCCCACTGTGACCCCTGTCTTGTTGTTGGGTGTGAAAAGAAATAGAAGCAGTGCTACTAAATGCAGAAACACTATTCCCGATGCACTCCAGGACATTTACTCCAAACAAACTGTGAGAACAGGCTGAATGCCACTGGCAGTGGTCATCTGCATAGAATTTGCAACATTGAGCTTTTCTGAGGGAGTAAACCACAACACTGATTATGCCAGAGCTAGTCAGAATAAATCTTATTAGGGTGAGCATACCTTTATTTTTTTCAGGAGTTATATGGCCATCTCAGCATTAGCAGAATTATATGTGACTGCAAGATTATACTAAAGAGAGTCAATATTGTTTCTAGTTAAAGAAAGGCACAGTGATGGCCACTAAATCATACTGTTGTCTCTGGGCTTTATACAAAATATGTTTTCCATGTTGGAAGGCTTGTACTTAATTAACATTTAGAATACTGACTTAGCAAAGCCAACCAGTTGAATGAATATCAGAAAATGTGTGTATGTATTTAAGGGCTTATTGTCTGTATGTTTTGTCTCTATATTCATGTAAATAGCTAGACGGTGCCAGGCAGGACTAGAAGTGACTGGCAGTCACACTGGCTCACTGCAACTGAAGAACGGAGCAAAGTGACTTTCTGCCTTCCTTCACATCAGCACAAATATTCTTCCAAATTGCTAAAAGGACAGCCACCTGTATTTATGGCCCACCCCAATGACCGTCCATTCATGGATTTTTAAGCTGGTAGGCAGCCAATATCCATCCTTCTTATTTCTGGACTGGAAACCTATCTAAATCAGCTAGCTGTGAATCAAATCTCTGATCTCAACCTCTAAATGTACTTGTCTCACCAGAACAAGCTGCTCATTCTTTCTCTGTACAAATCCAGTCTGTTACATAGATGCCTTGAAAGATGCAAGACTTTTAGTATGGGAGATGTGAGGGTTTCAATTCTTAAAGCGTGATTGAAATATCAAAAGGCACAAAGCCCCAGGAAAAGGCTTTAACAGCTGGATGGATATTGGGGAAGGCATCTGTGAAAAGATTTAAAACTTGTAATATTTGCTTGCAATCTTAACCGGTGATAGGACTCTTTCAAGAAAAGGAGTGACATTATCTGTCTTCCTACTCAGCATCTTGGGCCTTTTCAAATCTGCACCACTTAGAGTAAACCTGAAATGAAATGAAAGTGCTTTTTGCAGAGACAGATTTTGGAGGATAGTTTGTAATACGCTGATTTGCAAGATATACTAAATATTTCACGAAGATAATTCTTAAGATTAAGTAACACCATTCTCATAAAATAAGAAATATGAATCTGTTATATTCCTTGTGTTGTCTTTTTTTTCAGTTTAAATACCTGGGAGAGTGTTCATGGAAATGGAGTGTAGTTGTAATGACCATATGAGAGTCTTAAATAATTCAGCTGCATATTAACATGTAACAAGCAAAAAAAGCCATTTATTTTTGCTCATAATCTTGTGATAAAGCCTTTAAGATTACTGTTAACAATTAGTTCTACAAGATTCATATCCTAACATTGATTGTTCTCTTGCTATTCATACAAATCAGAGTTAGAACATGAAAAAGTCTGTGTCTAGTGAAAGACCAGGAGGTTATTTTTGGGGTGGTTTTTTTTTTTTTCTTCATTTACTTTATAGCTGTCATCTCTGTGGTTTCAAGACTGTAATCAGATGTTATCTGAGCAGGCTGGCCTTGTACTGAAAATATGATAAATATTCTCATTTAGGAAATCCAACGTTAATGAAGTTAGAATTTTGTTATTGCTTTTAAGAAAGCCAAAACTTGTGAAAATTTGTAGTAGTAGCTGCTGTTGCTGTCTGCTTTCCATGCTTCTACCACTCACCTGCTATTAAGGCAGATTATATTATATTTTCTGCATGTAGTTATAATTAAATCACCAATAATTTAGGCCTCTTAGTAATAATATTCTGTCTTAATACAGTACTAGCTTTTCATAAATAAATTTAGCTTTTTTCTCTATGAAGATACCTCTTGTTTTATTCTGGAGTCTGCACGTGAGAGAGAAGCATTAGTCCTGTTGCCTTCACTCTCCCCAGAGTGATATTTGAATAGATGGAGGCCTTTAGGATTTCCTTTCTCTATCAGAGGTTTTATCCATTTTCTCTTAGCTTTAATTTTAACACTATGGTCTTATGGCTATTCCTCAGTAAAACTCCAGTCCTTTTATCCTTCTAGTTTATTGGTGAGCACATCTTTGTCAGCCCAGCTTCCTGCATCTTCTCCATTGTGCTCTCCCATGAGCTTCACCTAAATCCCTTTGATGACACCAACACATTTTTCCTTTGTCATTGTACTTCTTCCTTGCATTTCTATTGATGGCCTTGACTATTCCTCTATCTGACACGTTTGGAAAGCTGTAATCACACACTCTGAGAAATGCTTTGTGATCGCTGTGGTGCAGCTGCTTCTTTTTCTTTTAGTTGTCTCCAAAATCCTGAGAGGACTTTGCCCTCAGAACATGTTCATTATTTTATGCATTTTCCCTGGAGAAAGTAACCTCAACTCAGTGCACCTGAGACAGCAAGCTTACAAAGCACTCTGTCACTTCACGTGAAAATGTAGAACCATGAGAGATGGTACAGCTGTGTTTGTATGGGCTAATAGGGCTGCCCTGGGAAAGCACCCTTGGAACTGTATCTGGTGTAAGATAAGGCATAAATGGTACTGCATAATGTCAGATAAAATGTTAGTGCAATAGCTGTTCAGATTTGTGACTCCTTTTGTGCCTGACCAAAGGGACAAAACTTTTTCCCTCCAGTATAATCCTGTTTCTGCTGAAATTATTAATAAAATGGATGGAGTTCAATGAGGAAACAATTCATTTGGGTTTTTTTCCTTTCTTCCCTTTTTTCCCCAAAATCATCATTGTTTCCCGTACAGTATTGTTTAATACTTCAGCTAAATTCAAAGACTAGGGGCCACATGAGTTCTTCAGAACAATATTAATTTCAACAGACTGGAGGTTTGTAGACCAAATAATGGCTTGTATAACAGTGTGTTAAAAGCAATAAAAGCACTGCCTTCATTTTGCTTCTTCTGCATTTTCACTAAAGCTTGTAATGGCTTATGCTATTAAGAAAGATGCATATTAAAATTTCAGGAAGTAGTTAAATTTTTTGCCTTAGAGATATAGAGCTACATACAGGTAGATAGAAAGGTAGATAAAAGTTGAAATTTTAATCTCATAACTTGAAATATGTAGGTTTTGTGATTTCATTTTGCATCATCACCTGGAGCACGCTTACAGATTGAAGTCACCAGAGGTGAGCTGCAGGTGAGGTGCGTCCCCCAGCTGCACTCCACAAGCAACATGCATGCTGGAATCAAAGCTGAAGCAGTCTAATGGTAAGAGTGGGCTGGTTTATACAATTCAGTTGAAGCCTTGTATGATTTTTTATTTCTGTTGTCCCCTAGTGCTATGCTAGATTTCTCTGTTCACAGTGTGTAATACTTTCCATTGCAGAGCCTGTCAGATTTTGACAAAGTCTCTGTCAAGCTCTGTGTGGTTCATGTGACAGTAAACAGAATTCCTAGCTTTGATCATAGACTTAGTGGGATATGATAGTCAACAGCTTAAATAAAGGGAAAATCCTGCCTTGAGGGGAAAAAACACCTCAATTTAAAAAATAGCATACTTGAGTCTTCTTCTGGATGTGGATAGAGCTTAAGTTTTTTTCCAAAGTGAATAAAGTGACAGTCTCCATGATGGCAGAGCTTGGCTGGGCTTTGTAGAGTCTGCATTTTGTGACAGCAGACTTATTGCAGAGGGAAATCTCTTCTCACAGTTGATGGATGGTTAATGCTCCTTTTGTTGACCAAAGCTGAGAGGGTCAGCCATGGCATCCAGCCCAAGGAGCCTGTTAATAAAAAGGGTTTTCATGAATTTTTTTGGAGAGGGGATAGGTATAAAAAATGGAAGACAGTGGCTAGTAGTGAGGCATCAACAGAAATGAAAGGGCACAGGAAGGCTGTAAGATGCTGGGATGTACAACATGCTGAAAATGGGCTATCCTTAAACTAGATGATCTTTTAGCTCCTGTCCAACCCAAACCATCCTATGATTCTTTGAAAAAGTCTGCTAGTGACAAATAGAGTAGCAAAATAACCTTACAATACTGAAGGATGTGGCAAGTAAGTACAGAAATAGAATATAGACTCATAAGGAAGGAGAGAAGGGCAGGTGATCCCATGGGGTAGAACAAATGCAAAAAAAAAAAAAATCTGGAGAGAAATAAGGCTGATAAATGCAGAGAAAAATGTGGTTATTCTTTCAGTCCATGTGGCCTTAGACTGGTTGTTGTACCTTTCTGCAGCTGTCTTCTTGAATGGTAGCAGCTGCTAACAGAGCTTGAATATAATTTTTCCCATTTTCTCATCTTCTCCTTTAGAGAAGTCTGGACTTCATAAGCAATCATAAGAAAGAAGAGCATTAGAGGTGCCTGGGAATGCCATCTAGAATGAAACAGGCAGGTGTTAAGCAGAAATGATTGACAGTAAATCAGATGTAGAAAATTAATTGCCAGGAACAGATAGAAATAGGGAACTGGGGACTGAAATTTATATGGATACGAGATGGAAACATATTTGTATGGTATTTCAGGTGCTATAAGAATAGACAGCAAAATCAAGCCAAGGAAAATCTTAATAACAATATTGTTGAAGCATATTCCTTAAAATAACAGAAGAAATTAAAATACGTAAGACAAGTCAGAGTGCTTTGTGAAGTATTTTCTGGCATAAACATGTAAAATATGAGATTTGGACTGCATGTGGATGGTGAGTTCAGTTATGGAAATACCTCTCCTGAGTAAAGATAAGCACAAAATATGTGAAAAATTAAGAAATGAAAGGAAAATGTCAGGAAAAATATCAGGAAAAGTAATAATACCCACAAATAGTGGGTATCACAAATCCACGATGACTGTAATAAAAATTAATTAATCCTTTCCACATTTGTGAAAAAACAAGTGATGAGATAGAATTTTACTGAATCAATCATGTTCTTAATATAAGGTATAACAGAATAATTTTATAGAATTATAAATAACATAAATTAATGTATGTGTGTTGCAGTGGAAAAAGAAGATTGAATATTTAAAGTTATCTTCTCAGAACTTGCTTAAAATTATATTCAGATAAACCATCCTTAATAATTGCATAGCTGATCATTGAAAATGTTCATCATTGTAACATAGCTCAGAACTTAGAGTGGATTCAAAGAGGCACTTTGTCACACGCAGGTGTTGGAACACAAGGTGATTAATTCTGAAACCCTGTTGTCAATGTCACTCAATGCATGGGGCTTTAGAGTGAGTGAGGGACTGCCTAAAAGCAGCAAAATTGGGCTTTTTTAGGGCACTTCAGCTAATGACAGTTTGACTTTAAGCTGCTGCTTTCTAGGGTGGAGGTATGATTTCAAGACTGCATGAGGTTTTCCTGAAGTTGCTGATTTAGGGAGGCAAGAGTAACCTTTCCTTTAGAAACTGAAATGGAAGAGAAATAGGAAAACTCCCTTGGCTCCTCAGTGAAATATTTACTGCTGTGAGTTAACTTACCAATTGCTCTTTTATAAAAATTTCAACCACATTGCTCTTCTCCACAGAGTTCTACTGTTTATTCTGAAGCTGGTCCTAAGAATGGCACTAGTAGTGTCCCTATTCCTCTTTTAAAATTGTGTCATTACAAATAAATAAATGGTGAGATTTACTAGGGCAGAAACTGAGTAACAATCAACATGATTCTATAGCCAAGAAGCTAAAGGTAGGAATCATATCCCAGTCTAATTCCACTTTTGCAGCTTTTCCAATGGGACTTGATTACATCTGTATTTATTTTTCCCACACTAAAAAAAATAATGGTGTATCTCTATTTAAGAAAGGTAAAATTTTAAAACAGTGAAAATTACTGTAATTCTGTGTTTCTTCACAGATGTAGCACATGGTGTAAATCTGTGCTACAAACTTGGCCAATCTGTTGCAGATATGACAGATGGACTTTGCTGGCTTTGGACTCAACTCTGGCTCTGCCTCAAGCAAGGAACTGCTGCTTTGCTCCCCCAGACAAAGGCTGCATCACAGAAGGTTAAGAATTCACAACCTGTGTTCTTTGCTGTGCTCCACTCCAAAGTAAGTGCTCATCACCAAACCAACATCTTTCTGGCTATTTTCACCTCCTAATACGGGCCACAGTCAAGGACTCCCCTGTCGCTCTCCTTCTCCCATGGTGCTGCATGTTTGGTAGTTTGGCAGAGAAAAGAAAAGATGAGTGAAAATATTGTCACTTTCCATATAGTCTGAAACCTCATGGCTAGATGAAACTACATTTTAACCAATTTCTTGATGATGTTTGAATAATTCAGTATGAAGGGCATTTCATTAACTGTAAACAAAATAATAACATTTTTAACGTTTCAGAGGATTTCAGTTTGTCAGTTCTTAAAGAATACTTCAGTCACATTGAATAAGACATAGAGGACTGTCTGCTATTAAACTCAGGAACTTTACATAAAAACTTGTCTACTTTTCAGATGTTGCCACAGATTTTTTGTTTTCCTTGGGCAAGCTATCTATTCTTATTGTCTGGGAAGAACATTAGTGGAAATTTTCCTCTGTAAAACATAATGCCATATTTTTCTGGTGTTAATCACCTCATTAAATGATTGAACTTCACTGATACGTGCTGGAGGTCTTTGGTTTTATGCCCTTGTATTTCAGTAAAATATTCTCTCCTCCCAACAGCCCCAGGCCCCATCCCCCAACTTGCCTTCAAAGATTTCCACAGAGATATGAAATTCAGAATTTCTCTTTAAATCAAACAGAAAAGTGCATCTTGGCATTTTACAGCCAAGCCACAGTCACTGTTCACAGTCCAAGACATCAGGGAGTCATGCAAATGCAGATATTTTGGCATTGATCCTGTGCCAATGTGCCCTCCTTCTCAGTAGGCTTTTGGTCTTCTCTTGGTATACCAAAGAAAACTTGCATCTGTTCAGATCACAGGTAGATCAAGTTCCTGTCTACCACTAATATATAATATCAGTAAAAAACACCCCAGAGCCTTGGTGGACTAGAAGTCGAAGGAAGCATCCTTTTTTTCCAAAGCAAGGAATGCCACTTCTCCAAGAACAGCAGTAAGTTTATACCTTGGATTCTCATCTAGAGAGTAGATTTATCTTTAGCATACTCCTCAGCACAGTGCACCAGTGATAGCCAGGGCACCTGGCAAGGTGTCATAGGGAAGATTCATGAATGCTTGCAGTTTCTTACCCCGGTGTTTTCGAACATCTGTTATGACCACTGCTGAAAACAGCATCTTTCATTAGACAGACCTTTTCTCTGACCTAGCATGTCAACTATGTTACAGTTGTAAGTAATTAAGAAATTCATTTACCTCTTGGTATACTTTTAAACCCCCAGCTTCCCTGATGATGCTAATTTTTTCTGCTTGAATGAATTTACATGATGAAGACAAACATTTCTCCAGAAATATCTTTAGTCTTTAGCAGTTTTCAGAATTTTTAAGAAAGAACCTGCAAAGCTTAGGGCATATAATTTTGAAGTATCACAATTAAAAGTCAGTGCTCTTTTCTGTTATTTCTTTCTTGACATGAGAAATTAACTAGGAAAGTCTGGGGAGTGGGAGGCAAAGCAGAGAACTTTTACAGTGTGTCAATAGAAGACAGGGCATGGCTAGATTTGCACTCCAGATTGTGAGGGAAATACATGCAATAAAGAATTTATCTTTTTAATTCAGTAAATAACTTTTGCATTTAGAATATAAGAGTGACTGTAAGATGTCCCTAGATGAAATGCAACATTGGATCCCACAGTAAAAAATATTAATTAATTACTGGCTATATAACTGCACAAACCTTTCAACTCTAGATGCATTACTACACCCAAAAAGCACTCAGTTTAATCGTGTACCTACATGTGAAGTATTAATCACTTCAGAAAGACAAATAAATATTTTTTTACACTTGTCAGTATTGTCTCAAGCCGTTGTCAAGTACTGTCTCTTTATGTTTTTAACGAAATAAAAAATAAAACACAATAAATTAATTTGTTTATGCCAAAAGCAAGGTTTTTATACCTGAAAACAGGTGTAATACACCTGTTGTCTGAAAAAAGAAACAGGGTTTTTACTCCAAAGAAGAGACAAGCTTTAAAATGTGTTTGAAGTTACAAATGGCACACTTACAAATCAATACTTTGCTTTGCTAAATGGTTAGTTTCTGAAATTCTACAGCTCTTCAAGTGTTTCTCTGTAATTTTATATTTCTCCTTGATACAATTTCAGAAGGTAATTAAATACATCTTTAATCAGGCAAGCTATGTACACGCATGCTTGACATAAGGAGACGTGCTTTGCAATAGAAGATTGAGACGGAGTGAAATGTTCCTGTACATTATAACTGGCAGCTGCATTTTAGTGTTCAAATTTTCAGGCACAAGCTCATAATTTAGCAGTCCCTAGGTTTCTAGCCCTTGTGGTTGTGTCTCCATTTACAAATGGTAATTTATTTTCTTAGCCTGATACCCTGCTTTTCTTACAGCCCTTTTTGAGACTGTCCTACCCCGTTGGCAAGTGTATATAGCCCTAGGACATATACACACAACTCATGCAATATCACATTCACTGGCAAGCTCTCATAATCACTAGTTTAAAAAGGAGCTTATTTCTCTTTCAGTTTATTATGATAACATAATAAAGATGAGGCATAAAGAAACATAAAGATGGGGGGAATAAATGAGTGCCAAGTTAATATATTTTGCCTCAGACTTGTTCATTTAAACTGAATTGCAAAAAACTGCTCAATGTGAAATTATTTTTCTTTCCTTGTTTCCAGCAGCAGTTTTTGCCTTTCCTATATGAATGCAGTAAGGCAGTTCTGAAATGTATGTGTATATCTATACATGTGCCTGCTAGTGCATAGTTGGAAATATGGTGTAAGGAGGCTTTTTTTTCTTTGAATTTCTGTTCTTGTTTTTTTCTTTTGAAAACTCCTTGATAATTGTAATGTGCATGGCACCTTGCAGGAAAATCAATTTTCTTCTGCTTTCTGAACAGCTACATTTATGTAAATAATAGCTCCATTCTCAGTCAAAGGATCAAAGGTTTCAGTTGTATCAGGAACTGTGTTTTATATATCCATTGGAAGTTGTGAGATCTAATAGCTCTTATGCTAATGGTAGTAGCTAAGTGAATAATAGGTTTCTTTTTTTACTTCACCTCCAGTTCAATTTAAAATACTGAAGAATATACTAGAAACTAGAGTCAGAATATGCTAGAAACAGTCTGCACAAATGAAAGATAGAAAAAGTTTTTTAGGACTTCTTAAAATTTATTTATATCCATGTATTTCCAAATTTCAATGTCATAAACCTAAAAATTAAAGGAAATTTTGAAACACTAAGTTCCTTAATAATATGTGCTGAAATACTTCACCTGGCAACATTATTGCTCAATCTCTGATGCCACATTTATTTTTTCCTTATGGGTCCTGGGTCTATTTTCTCTAACAGTACTGGTCAAAGCAAAACTAGTTATTGCATGTAATAATTTCTTACAACATCTGCTCCTGGTGGAACTGTTCCTGATGACCTTGGAGAGTCAGCCACTCCCAGGTTTCCAGGGACTTCAATAGATCATGATGCAGAAGATACCGCTGGGTTGGCCTGTTGTTAAGGAGCCCAAAATGCCATCCTGTAGCCAGCATGGCAATAAATTCTGTCCTTGGAGTAAGTTCATGCTTCAATTGAAGTGACCCAGCCGCTGTCCTCATGACATTGCAAAGAACCTGCAAAAGGACCGAGTCTCTGGTCTGAGCCTCAATGTGAGAGAAAAAAACTATTCCTGCATACAGCCAAGTACCTGGATGACAGATATTGGATAGCTACAAGGATCTGACACCTGAATATGTGTGGGATTGGGAATACCTGCCTGAGGCCTTCCAGTTACAGCAGGCAGGATGATTGATGGCTTTATACATCTGCCTCCTGACTTGTACTTCAGTGCTCATGCTTCAAAGGATGGATGGAGCACATGAATACTGGGACAGATTGAAGGATGTCACTACCTGTATAGACAAAATAATGCCTGTCTCAGGGCACCAAAGAGTGGGTTTCTTACCCTGAAGGGTTTTGTCAGGAAACAGAGCAGGCTGCTCTATTAGGAAGTGCAAGCCAGGAGCCAATGGTGACAGCCAGGCTGGAAAAGCATTGCCCTCACCCTCAGGCTGAAGTCTCTCTCTCACAGTATGCCAACAAAAGAGGAAATAAAGGGTTCAATAACCAGATTCAGCTAACAGCCCAATGATGAAGGGGCAAGTCTGTAGTGAAGAGACATGCCTGAGGTCAGGCCAGAATGACAAGTCAGGAAGGCAAGGAAAAATGCAATGCCAGGCACAGCACACCTCCATGATAACTCAGGCTAGAGCAAGAGACTGAGTGCAGCTGCAGCTCCTGAATTAATGCTTAGGAGGTTGCATAGGGGTCCCAGCTAAGACTTCCCACATCTTCACTGTTTTTTATGGCACTCAGATCTAAATATGCACGGTTGTGCTGTATCACTCATAAGCACAGGCAGGTAAACATCCAGAAGAGGAGAGAAGAGGTAAAGGGGAGAATGACAAAGAGAGTTATTAACTGGTATAGGACAGACTAGGCCATTGAGAGGACTACAGCTGATGTGACTCCTTGTCTCTTGATTGCAGATGGTGGCACTTTTCTTACCTTGCCAAGCTCAACCTGCAATGCCTCTGTCAGCAGTGTTGGAGTTGTCACCACAGGACTGCGCTGAAAATCTTTAGGTGAGGTGTCCAAGGTAAGTAATGGGAGAAGCTTCATGGGATAGGATCTTAAGGAACTTATGTACCAAGTAAGAGGGCTTATGTGAGGTACAGAAGAATTTACAATACGCCAGGCATGAGTATCTCTTCATGTGAGCTAAGGAAGCAGTTTGTGAACTTCCAGTGGACCTGGAGGTTTCTCCAATTTGGTCACAAGCACAGGTACTGGATGGCTTTTGGCCTCAAGGGGGTGCCTGAGGGCAAGGCAAGCATTGCCTCGCATTAGGTATTGCATCTTGGATCCTGCCTGTTTGTGCAGAGTTGTCCTGTTCACTGAACTAAGCGTCCCAATGGAAGTGTATCACTTGCCCCTAGCCAGGAGCATGAAGTTCATCATTCCCACACAATGACATACAGCTTCAAGGAGAAGCAAGAAGCCCTTTGGGGGAAAACCCATAGATTTCTAGCTCAGGAATCTGTTTTGGGATAATACAGCACTGAACTTGTGTAAGTAGAGATGCCTCAGGGTTTTATTGTCTTAGAGTTAAATCACAGAGGCAGATGCCCAAAACTGGTCCCAAAGAGAATGGCAGGTTAGTTGTGGAGGGCAGAGCTGTTGAAGAAGATTTTGTCTTTAATGCTGCTTTTTCTTATGGAGAGACAGAGCTCCTGTTTTCTGGGCTCTGGAGAAAGACTGGGATGGTGTGAAGGGAGGAGTTTAGAAGAGAATTATGTGCATAGTCATTACCACATTCCAAATAAATCTAAAACAGGGATGTTATGAAACAAAGAATGTAAGGAAAGAAAAAACAGAGTGGAAAAAGGAGCAGATAAAAACAGTGAATAATGGGAGAGAGGAATGAAAGACATAAAGATGAAAATTGTGTGAGAGAACATAAATATAAGCAAATATATAGAAAGATAAACAGAAATTTAAAGACGTTTTAGGGCTGCCTTTTCAATCAGCTTTTAAAAGGTTTTTGAACTAAGTAATGGTAAAATTATTTGCCACAGAGAGTGCTATCTAGGGGAATATGGTTGGTAGAACATTTACTAGTATTTATCATTTTGTATGACAGCCATATGAGGTCTTTCATTAATTAAATTACTGTGCATTTTAGTGGCACAGTACCTCCTGAAATCAGGAGCAATGCTTAGTCCTGACCTGACATCTTGACACAGTTAACATTTTGGAAAATATTATTAAAGACTGATTGAAATAATGCTCTCTGGGTAAATCATATGAAGATATCATAGAAGGTCATACCTTTTAATACCTTCAATGTTTTTCAATATCTTTCCAAAAGTACATATTAAAAGATTGGTGTGCCTCTCCATATATGAAATTTGAAACTCACATATTTTGCTGGAGAATTAATTGTCAAAATTTTAATTGGTCAGAAAGAATATTATTTTTAACCAACAAATGAACTGAGGAAAGATCAGTTTTTGGCACTGGAACACTCTAGTTTGTCAGTGGAAAATGATTCATAGTGAAGTATTACATTATCTATTAAATCTATGAATCAAAACAGCTGCCTAATATTGCAGGCCTATGATCAATTCCTTAAAACAATCATGTATTTAATTTTATGTATTCAAATAAACCAGTGAACTGGTTCATTAATAATATTAGGCATGTTCATATGTCTTTGCAGATTTGGAGCTTAATTATTGCGCGATTTTTCTCTTTCAATTTAAGCTTGTTGTCTAGACAACATAGGTTTTGACAGCCCTAAACTAGTATAATCTTCTTTCATTTATTCAACAAATGTCTGAAGCACTTTTAGACAAATTTAAAAAAGAACTTTCTTGAGTCTTTGTACTTCAGTGTACATCATTGATGTTTTAGCACAATAAAATAAGAAAAAGTGACGTGTCTCATATCTTCCATTTTAAAAACTCCACAAAATAAGGTCTATATAATAATTTTGCAAATGCCAGCTTTCAGTTCTTCAAATGATTTATGCTTATGTTGATCTCACACCTGTGAGTATTTGTATATGTACAGAATCAAGGTCATCAGTAGGAATTTAAAACTATTTGGTAACAGACTCTAGTGTCTATATAGCTCTCATCACACAGCAACTTCATATTTTATGGCCTTTTGCATAATGCCAGTACTGAAAGATTTGTTTACTTTGTTTTAAATGCTAATATGGTGCAGAAGTTTTCAAAATACCTTGTTGACTGACAAGGAAAAATAATTTTCTATAATCTAGGTAGAGTTAGTTGCCTGCATCATATTGGCAATTATTTAATATGTGTTTATTTATAAAAACATGACCAAACAAAAACCAAGCAAAAATCATGTTGGCAATTATTTAATATGTGTTTATTTATAAAAACATGACCAAACAAAAACCAAGAAAACCAAACAAAAACCACAACCAAAAACCAGAAAAAAAGCCAGTTAAATGCATGGGTGAGATATTACAAACATTTTAAGCAGTGTTGCAGAATACCTTTTTTAATAAACTGATAAGTACTTCTCACCATACATAGCACCATTGCATTAGGACTTTAGATGCTTAAAGTCGCATTTTTTAAACTCTCAGGTGAATCAGATGCATGGTTTTACAACTACAGTGTGAAACTCCCAACTTGTTTCATATATGAAACTATTCTTTTGCCCATTAAAACAGCAGGGTAACCTGGGCCAAAAATAAATGTGACTTTTACGTGGTTTTCAAAATGAAGATGTAGTCACATGTTATTGGATAGATAATTTTACATCTTTTCATTTAAGTAAGCTGAATAGTCAAAATATTTTTAGTCCATTTATGAGTCAAGCAGAAGCAGATACACGGAAGCAATTAATTTTGACAAGGAACCTTAAACTTTTTATCTCAGTATTCTGTAATGTGTTCCAAGTTCTAAACAGCTCAAATACAAAAATGTCAAGTAGTGAGTCTAGTTTGAAATACAAACATGAAGTCTGACTTGCCTTAAGCAGTTCAGATAACATGATGTGCTGTTTCTCAGTAAGAAATGCATTCAGATGTGTTTAACAGCATGCACACGATGCACTGCCATAGCAGTACGTTTTGAAGGTAGGCTCTGATTTTGCGTGCAGGGGACTGACACGTGGGCACCTTTTTCCTGTTTTTTGACTGAATGTTTGTAGATCTCAAACTCTTGCTCCAGTGTTGTCAGATGCCTCTACAGACATTCTTAAAGAAAAAGTAGCTCAGTTTTACGGTTGAAACGGGCATTGCTTTCCTGCCCATTCCTTACCAACATTTTAATCCGGTACTGAATTAACTTTGAATTTCTGTCTGCAGCTCTCTAGTTCCACTTTCAAATGAAGAAACCTTTGGGGTCTTTTCATTGTTTATAAGCATTTTGTCATTTCCCCTTTGTAGACAACCACAGGTTATTTTCATAGTAATGATTTTTGTACATTTAATGCTTTTGCATTGGTATTTTTTCCTTTAAGTCTGTATGCTTCTTTGCTAAATACTTGCTCTTGAACTTTGTGCAATCTTTGCAGCAGAGCTATGGATCATTACAATTAACAATGACTTGAGACTACTCAATGATGTAGATTCAAACTTAAATGGAGAAATCAGCAGCATATTATTTTTTAATGCACTGGATCTTAGCAGGCACCAATCTTCTTTATAGAGATGGTACCCTCAGACATAAGAAAGTAACCTGTTAAAGAATCAGAGATCCATAGCAAAGGATAATTAGAAACAATCATTGAACCCACTTGAAACTCGAATCCCTTCTCTGTTTTTTTTTTTTTTTGCCTGTAATTGACACAAGACATAATATGATTATAAATTGATTTGTGCATATGTTGGCCTTTCCCAGCTTTTAAATGAATAAGATACCTTTAATCAGATTTCTTCCTTTAAAACCTTGACTGTGGTGTAACTTTTTTTCTTCACTCATAAATTTGTTCATGTCTTGTGGGATGAAGAATGTGTTTTCACAATTTTCCCAAAACAGAGTGAAAGTAAACCTCTCTGGGTAAAGAAAAGGTACCAAAGAGGTACTAATTGAGCCTCATGTTATCTCCCACAGTTGTCCGGTAGTTTTCTTGGTCCTTAAATTTGTTTTATGAAGCTGCACAGATGCAGAAATTACAAAATCTACATTTTGGGGGGAAAAAAAGCACATTTTCTTCCACAGTTTTGATGTTGCAGAGGAATCCCTGAGCTGCCATGTCTTCCCAGAGATCTTAGAACTTGCCTGTTTGTTGCATGTTTAGGGACACCTAGACTTGGTAGTCTAATCTTCCAAATGCATAAAATGTCAATATCCACAAGGAGTATCCCAGTCTCCAACAGAAAGCACTGCCAGGTATAAAAGTACTTTTCAGCATGAAAAGTATGATACGAATCTCTAGGAATAGTTCAGCAGTGAAGGCACTGAAGTCTTTAGTTTTATTCAACAGCCAACCAAGTTTACATTTTCATACAGGCTGTTTGTTTGCTTCTAGATTGTCATATTTCTTAATTGCTTCATATTGAAAATGAGTCAGGACCTTGCTATCATTTACATCCTTGATGTTTTCTCATGATTTACTGACTTCAAATTAGAGCTGAAAGTTTTCAATGTACATGAAAAACTTGTAGCCTTCAGCAAAATGCTTCAGCTATGAATTTGTCAAGAGAAAACAAATTTGACACATTTAGACCCCTTGACCTTTTATGGATGAAAATGAACAAAACACTCAACAGTCTGATGGAAAAGACTATAGAGGGGAACACTTGGTAGGTCTCAGTTATCAGTTTACCCAATAAATCTCCTTAAATGAGCCAGGGGAATGACAAAGCCACCTGTAGACATCTGCAATTCCAGTTTCCAATTAAAGGACATATAGCAATTCTACAGATCATCTTGTGGTCGTGGAAGGAAATAAGAATTCATGTTGGAACCTACTAAACAGGAATAAAACAAACAGCTTGGCTAGGCATGTAAGGTTGTAACAATCCATTCAGGATCATGTTAGTCTCAATAAATGAAAAATTAATTATGCACATGCATTAAATAAATACTTACCTGTACCTAATCAATACCAAAAAGTAGTTTTCAAAATTTCACTAGAATTACGACAAAAAGTGTAGATTCACAAAATTGTAATGGAATTTTGTTGGTTGTTTTGTTGGTGGTGTTTTGGTTTGGGGTCTTTTTGTTTGTTGTTTAGTTTGGGTTTTTTGTTTGTTTTTTGGGTTTTTTTTTGGGGGGGGGGTTTGTTGGTTTGGTTTGGTTTTTTTTAGTTGAGTTTTTTGGTACAGATATGATAGCCATATTTATAGACTTAAATTCACTACACAGGAAAACAAACATGAAATTCATGGCAGAATTTGCATCTGCCACAAGCAAATTTTAATAAGACGCCAACTCAGAAAGCCTCTAGTCTTGCAAATGAAGACTGATAGACATTTTACTCTCAGACCCCAATTCAAGGAACCAATAACCTGGGATATGCTTTGCCATATATTCACCTCAGCTCAGATGTATTTAAACCACAGCGAATAAATACATAATAACATCTGACTTTACAGACTTTGCTCATTTAAAAATAGCTTTAATATTAGAGCTGGAGAAAATGTTTACCATGGCTACCATGTTCAAATAGGGAACACTATGCAAAATGGTCACTACTTTTGACAGTGGTTTCAGAGAAAGGTATCAGTGCTTGCAACAAAGCTGCCTTCCAGACAAAGGCCAGGGCATTAGGAATCAATAAAGAAAAAAACATAAAAGATGTGAGCGGATTCATTTAGGCAGGGAGTAAGAGGTTGAGATGGGAATAGCTCAAAAGAGAGAAGTGATACAGGTGTGTGCTATACTAAAAGTGAGTTCATACTGTACATTTGCAGATCTTGTGCCAAGTGCTTGTATTACTGATATGGAATGTAGTGTGGCATAAATGCATGAGAAAGGAATCTGTTTAAAATTTTGCCTTCTAAAATGAAAGTCTCAGAGAGTCTCAGAGACCTCCCAGGGCATTTGGGCCACACAAAGCTGATGTTTCATATTTACATCATAGGCTGTTATGCCCTGAGAGCTTTCTATGTTGTTTTTAATGAAGAGAACAGACAAAGGCAGCACTGTAAGTCAAATTCCCCTAAAGACAATGTAACTAGGCCAGCTGACACACTGAGGCCTTGCTGAATAGAGACAAGTGCTGCTCATCCCCCCTGCACACTAAAAGTTGTGTCAAATACCTAAAAGCTTCGTAATGCTCTTGCAGTCTTAATATAGCTCATGTCTGAGCATGCATTGTGTACTTGTGTTTGATGAGATGGACCCTTCAGAAGTTCCAGCTGCTGGAAGATGACATCTATTTTATGCTCAAATTGTGGTTAGTTTTCCCCAAAAGCTCAAAACTTCCCCAAAAGTACATTCAAAGAAATAACTAGAACCACTTCCTCACAGAAGCTTGTCCTCCTGATCCTGCCTGCCAAATATCTAGTGCATAATCCTGACCCTAAAGCTGCTAGTCCCCTTCTAAGGGATTTGGGAGAAAACTGGGAGAAATGTTTGAGAGCTTGAACAGCAGACTGCTAAGGATGTCCTGTGTGTGTGTCCACATGTTGTGTGCATATGTGCATTTCTGTTTCAGCTGTTCTGAACTGATTAATGAGTTTTCTCAGCTCACATGGTAGCTGAGAAAAGGGTAGAGTTTTCTCTACCCTCCAGGACTAAAGATGCTGGTTCAATTCTGTAGGGAGCAAAATGTGTTGCTCAGACTTACCAGAGTAAATGCAGCAGAGTGCAGCAAGGAGTGCACTCCACTGAGTTCACTCTCAGCATTTCCTAAAGAGCATGTATTGTAAAAATAGAAATGTATTTTCAAGTCTCCTGGGTTCTGGTAAATTCCTGAAGGGTGGGAACTGTGCTCCCATCCTGTTTGCCATCAGCTTCTTCCAAGAACATACATTCAGAACTCTGAAACTAACTCCTTAATTCAAAGTGTACAACTCTTGCAGGACTCATGGCAACACGTTGTACACCCTTAGTTATACAACAGGTATGGTAATGAGCAAGGTGCTGATTTAAAATTCTGTTATGATTTCAATGTAATCCAAAATGCTGAACTCCAGTTTTCGTGGTCTGGCCTGTGCCACACCATGGGATCACAAGTTCCTGCTGACCCTAGATCTAAATGTAGAACTTCTGCTGACAGCTGCAAAATCTGGTGTAACACATGATAGGATCAAAGACAGAGAGTAGATTTAAACCGACAGAGGGTAGGTTTAGATTAGATTCAGATTAGATGTTAGGAGGAACTTTCAACACAAATCATTCTATTATTCTGTAAATGCCCTGGTTAGAGCCTAAGCAGTAAAAGGTAGTGAGTATAACCAATGCAACTGAAAAATATTATTTGATACTGTGGCAGTGACCTAACAGAGTGGTAGAGAAATGAATCAATGAATCTGCCTGTTTATGTATGTAGTATAGCATAGAGGATATGTTTTACTAACATTTTTGGCACAATGAGCCAATGAGATTTAAACTGCAAAAGGGAACTATATATTCAAGATAGATATAAAAAGAAATGGGAAACTTTTAAGGGCCTTGGGACAGAGCTGTAAATATGAATAACATCAGCAGGTTAGATGCATTTTAGAATCCAGCTTATTGCTTTGCTATGCCTTGAACAAGCAATTTTAAACAATGGAGTTTAGAATCATAGAGTTGTCTGAGTTGGAAGGGATGGGAGTTTCAAAGTCTGGAGTTGTTGCTGTAATTAGAAATTACTTTTTTAAATTTTTTTTTTAAAGTTGTACATAAGTGGTCTATAAAGTTTACTGGGTTTCACAGCATACCATAAAGCTCCACTTTTTTATGCAAGCTACTGGTTATTTCCTTCTTCATCAAGGTCTATTTTACAATCTTTGCTAATAGTCTTACAATTTTCTTCACTACCGGACTCTTTTATGACAGGGTTTGTGTTCAAGAAAAGCAATTTAGAAGAGAGAAACAGCATTATTAACCTCTGACCAATGTGTAACATTAGAGTAACAAAGATATTTGTAGTTGTATTATTCTAATTTATTTCTACAGTAATGGAATTCTTACATTTTCTCACTGACAGAGGGTAAGACCTATGCCAACATTTAGTCTGAGATTTTCAGAAAAATGGAGGATAAATTTAGGCTTTGATGTATCTTATGACATTCCAATTCATACCCAATATTCACAGCAGTGAAAAATAGCTCCCTAGGAGTACAACAGGACAAGCTCCACAGCAGCTGTCAATACTGCATAGCCTAAATGGGCTTGGACAAGGTGACTGTTCATCACCTCCAGCTCTGCACATATTAAGACTCCTGTCAGTGAAATACACTCAATCTCACTAGGTGACAGCATGCCTCTGGTATGTCAGCACAAAAACATGAGTATTGGGTAGAGACTTTTCTCAGATTGGCATGGATTATATTTTACCTTAATATATAGCTATTATTTTTAAAGAGATAAATTGCTGGAAATTACTCTTAGCAAAACAGCTCAGAGCAGGAAAACATCAGAAAGGACAATAATTTGATCAACAAAAGAGAATTATTGAAACTGGACATTTCCCTTTGACAGAACAATCTCTGGGGATATGGAATTAGAATAATGAGGCAGAGCAGTGTGAACTATCCTGTCTTCCAACAATGCTGTGATACTTCCCCCCCATAACAGTAGAAGAGAACAAGCATAAAATCACTACTCTCTACTTATCAAGAGCACCCTGACAAAACAGTGTGATACCTCAAGGGCAATGCTCCAGGGTACATAGAGGCTCAGTTTCTATTCAGAATACTGATAAACTGCACTGCTTAAATTAGTGTCTACAACTATTTTAGCAGTCAGGAAGTTTATTGTGAAAACCTTGGCCTGCACCTTGGAACAATATGAAATTCAGGAAGATTTGCCAAATTAAATGCTTGGATTAGGTTACTCACCCTCAGAAAAACAAGCCAGTGAAGCAGTAGTATCACAGGAGAAAATTATGGTGGCAGATAAATAATTACTGTCATTCAATAATGTAATATTATAGCACAGAAAGAAGATATTATTATAAAGTGTGCTAACAGAGTTGCCATATAAAATATATGTCTGAAAATTTCAGAGACTGGAAAAAAAAAGCTTTTCTGTAACAACTCTAGCTTTGTTCAGTATTGTAGTTGAAGAAGAGAGTCAGTCTTCTGTCCAGTGAAAATGTGTTGTTGTTTAGTGGACAGTCTTCTGTCCAATGAAAATGTGTTCCCCTGTTGTACAAGTGAACAAACACTAAAATATATACTGAAATGTTATGGAAAAAATTACAGTAAAGCCAATCTGAAGATTTCCTCATGGGGAAATTTCTACTTTTCAGGATACAACCACAGGAGGTCCACTTCTTTGTCAGGACTGGATGATATTTTTTATTCATGCAACAGCACTACATTAATGGGACAAGCCACTCTGTATAATAAAGACTGAACTGTAGTCCACAACAGTCACTTTCCCAGAGGGGCACACAACAGCAATGGTTTTAATACCATATAGATCATCATCACAATGCATTAAATAGCTAGTGACAGACTGTTTTGTCAATAGAGAGATTGTTTGTAAATAGGACAGCTGGAAGCTGACTGTTATTGAGTCAGGAGTCACAAAAAAACTTCATAGTGAAAGATAGAATTAGAGTCCCTGGCTCTTAATTTAGCCCTTTTTCATGAATTGCATCCTAAATTGCCTTAAAAATTGAATTTAAAAATCAAATGTGACTGCTAATGGGTATCTTGTTTCATGCTGCAAATAAACTACATGAGTGCAAAACACCAGGGTTGCAGTTTAGGTGCGGTTTAGGTGAAAAACAAGCCATGATACAGAAAGGCTGAAGTTATCTCTAAACACTTTCAGATGACACAGATTGTTAATTGAATTAGTGTTTTGCTGCACATAATTGACAGGACTTTTTCAGAATAATAAAAATAAAGCATTGGGGAGCTCCATAGAATGACCCTCTCTGGAGAACTGACCCAGCTTTTAAGAAATCTCTTTGGGGATTCTTGATAATCAGTGGAAATGGGACTTTAGGGACTAACTTGTCTCATTTTAGCTACTGACAGTGTAAATGTCATGCATGCTTCAGTGACATGTACAGAGAGTTATGCTAGCATCTGCCATGCTTTCCTAACAGAGCTAAGCACCTGGATGAGGATTGTTCCTAATAGGAGTTAAGCACCTGGATGAAGATTGTTTTGCTTTCTCAGTCCCAGGAGAGTAATTATTGCTCACTGGCTGATCAAAGTACAATCTTAAATCTGACCTCCTGGAAGTAATGACAACACAGCCATTATAGCTAGCATCTCCATAAATGACGTTCAGACAAGGCTTCTTTTGAATCAGGTCAGTTTTCCTTCAATACACAGGCCAGCCCTCATGGCATATCTCCCATGTCACTACATACACAATTGTGTGTGAGCATTATTCAGTATCAGATAAACAAGATACTAGCTAAAGTAAGGGGCAGTGATAAATGAATTGAGCCTGAGGGCCAGCTCCACTCACCAGCTGTACTACAGGCGATGAAATAAAAAAAAAATTCTTCCACCTATTCATCAAGAGTCAGTGAAAGTTTTGATTGTTTTGCTCATTTTGCATGCTGATGGAAAGGAGAAGATCACTTCCTACACAAGAGATTAGATGAAGATTAAGCTTCTGACATGAAGTTTCCCTCTGCATTTAACAGGATTAGGAATCCCAGAGTCTCAGTGGATCTGCTCCATTTTGTGTGTGGCTGCAGTAAATGATGATACGAAAAAAGACTCAAGAATTTTTGTGGGACTTAAGGTATGTATCAAAACCAGTTTAGGCGTCCTGTCTGATATTCTCATAGACATGTCCACAAAACACAGGTATAATTTAGATGTTGTGCTTATTTCCTATACCCAAGTATAGGGGTTCTGCTACTCCTATAGAGTAGGTACTCTGCCTCATCTGAAAGGATAGCTCACAAGTTTTAAGGGCATTAGTCCCTTAGAAGTATAAACTTCATAATACCTACAGGGGTTGTGCCAGAGATATGTGTATTTCTGTTATGAAGATAATGGTTTCTGTAGTGATTGTAAGTACCTAGTACAGCTGGAACAACAAGTACCTAATTGAAAATACACTTCCTGATTAGAGATTCTCATTAGTACACAGGAATCTCAAGTGCAGTGTGTGTTGAAGCCAAGCAATGTAGTTGTGGGTTTCTTAAAAAAACCCAAAAACAATCTTTTAAATAGCTTAGCTGTCATAAGGTCTAGTTTCTTTGTGGTTTATGAACTGCATTTCTACAGCTCATTTTCACAACACTGCCCACGCTCATGCCGAACGGATCCTAAGTAATTCTGCTGCATGTAACAGGCTGCACAGCTGAGGTTATTCACACTGCAGTAGTCAGTCTACTGCATACAGGTATCACAAATTATTTCCCACTTTCTTCACAGTCAGAACGTTGTGTTCCACAGTACTGGATATTCTTTTTAAAGCTACACTTCATTAAGTGGTTAATAACATTTTAAAAACAAAACTGCTATCTTCACATCTGTGAGGACTGCAAAAGCAGTACCACTCAGGAACTGCTGCAGGAGCTAGGAGAAAGTACCAAAACCAAAAGGCAATAAATTTAGTTTTCAATTTAATTTTTTTTAACGCACTGTACTGATGACACCTTTAAATAGAGCATAACACTCTCTAAAACCAAGTACACTATGAGCATATATCACTAATTCCCAACAGGTGTCTGCAAGTTTGACAGAATGAAAGAATTAAGCCTGTATTTAATTTGGAATAAATATAAAATGCTCTTACATCCACTGATAACTCAAAGAGAATGGTGAGGCTCTTTTTCCATCCAAAAACAACCAGTTATCAATGTTTGCAGATTTTCCAATGCCTTTTTCAGTTGTCTTATCTGCTTTCACATATGACATTTAACTCTGCCTGAACATGTGGAAAGAAGAGTGATGGACGGAGGGAGAGGAAAGTCTCTTTCTTTTCCTCACTCTTCCTTCCTTTCTCTCGTCCTCTCTCCTTTGTACAGCTTCCCAACATGTCAGAATTAGCAGTGGTCTGATGGCAGTTCATACAGGTTATCAAAGGCAAAGGAGCAGAAAGGATAACAGGGCTCTAAAACTATGCTTATAATTCCCTGATAACTTCAAAAAAGCTGAAATGATGACTGGAGAAGGCAGCAGCCTTTAAATGGGATGTCTTGTCCATAACTTGTCCATAAACTACCAGCTGGTATGATGCACCTAATAAGTTATTTATCACACACAGTCTTCCTCACACATATACAATTAGTTGTTGCAAATTTACACTTTTTCCTTTGTAAAAGGAACTGTATGGCTCTACTGCTCAAGAAAGGTTCCTGGGAAGCTACTTTCTTTCCAAAATCTTCATTGTTACAACCTTTAAAAACGTGTCATGGGGAAATAGGCTGCTGTCTCCCCATTAGGTCTACCTGCAGGGCTGGATGTCTTGTCAAGCGTCTGCCCATCCCTTTCCCTGGTCACGCTGTAGCTCTGTTCAGTCTTGCAACCTTTATATGTGCTGAGAACATCAAGCTCATGGTATTAAAGGATCTATGTCTTCGAGTAGAAATTAAACTTGACTGAACACTTAATACTGATGGATAGTATGTTGTTCCATTGATACCTAACCTTGCTGTGACTGTCTGACTGTCTAACTCTCTGCATTTTATTTCTAAAGTAGATTGGCCAGCTTTAGCTTCCTTTTGTTTTATCCCTTTACACTATTTCTGTCTTTATTTAAGTACAATAAACTTCTATCAGCTATTTTCCCTTTTATGCACTGGGTCACTGTGTCCAAGTTATCACCGAAATATTTTATGGTAAATTAAATAAATGAAACTTAATTAGTATTTTTGGGACACATCACTCAGCAGACCTCAGAATACTCTTCTGAATCACATTAAATTTATCAATGTCCTTTTGAAATTGAAGACCTCAGAACCAGATGCACTAATTCTTTCAATGGTTTCTGAAACCTTCCCCAAGTGTAATGTCAGGGCTTCCTGATTAGGCATCTAACTATCAAGACTGAACCCATAACTTGTATGCACGTAGTTTCTTAGTTTATAGTCTAAGTCATGCTTGTTCAGAGAAAAGGACGGCCCTGCAATTTGATGTGACAATGTACACATGGCACAGACAGGGATAACTGAGCCAGTCTTAGTCTAGTCTGGGTAACAATGAAACTCTATTTAGAGTTGCTCTACCTAACCATACTTATTTGCCTTTTGAAACCATAATATGGCAACTTCACAGCTTTTGCTAACTGAGCTGGATAGACAACATTTGGCTCTTCCAATCTGACTTGATTTTGAAATCTTACTGTTAGAAATAATACTGCCACAACTAGTTTTTATGCACATACAGTGCATAAAATATGGTGCACATTCAGGCACAGAAATACTGTCTCAAATCACTGTGACTCTGTAATTTAGGGGTAGGCAGCTGAAGGATTGTAGAGATGTTTTACCTACACCTTAAAACAAGGCCAGAATGTCCATAAAACCTTAACACCACCTCTAAAAAATCCTATTTCTCAAGCACAAAATTTTAGTATGCATAAAGAAGTTCCCTGGAAAGAACTGAGTCTTTCACCAAAGCTTTGACAAAGGTAGTCACGAAAATCAATCAAATAACTCAATCACCATGTCAATGATATGATTAAAATAGAGAGATGTCATAGGAACTTGAGAAACTACAAATAAAGCCTTTCAGTGCTTGCCTTTTTTTTTTTTCTAAGTTCATTCCTTTTTGCCTTGTCTTCAATGGTTTCTTTGTTTTAGTATCTCTTTGCAATGCACAGCTCTTTTGTGTTCAGTGTGAGAGATTTACAGCTGCTATATAAGAAAGAAATGCTAAAGCTGCACAAAAAAGTTCATTGTTAGAAGAAATTTGGATTTGTATTTCAAAACTAAATCATCAGTGCAGAGGTAGGCATTAAGATCAATTATCTGATTCTATGTTGATTTTTTCATTAAATATTCAGCTCTGGCCAAATCCCATCTTGGACTCCTTCATTACAAATTCTAATTAGTGAGAAATTTAATGTCCTAATGCAAAAGAGAATAACATTTGGTGATAGAGCAGTTGAGGGACTTATGCGATACTTACCTGTCTAACACGATTCATGATTTCCATCTTGAAATTCTCTCTCCTCCTCCCAACGGATCTCTGTCTTGGAAAGCTGAGGAAGGTCTCCATTCTTGACTGAGCTGCCTAACTTAATGGCAATGTCCTGA
The DNA here is from genome assembly GCA_013399945.1 of Ploceus nigricollis. Classification (NCBI taxonomy): domain Eukaryota; kingdom Metazoa; phylum Chordata; class Aves; order Passeriformes; family Ploceidae; genus Ploceus; species Ploceus nigricollis. The sequence continues at coordinate 61,842 of VXBC01007688.1, forward strand.
TTAAATCATCGCAGGATCTGCAAAATGTTGTTTGTGTTTGTATTATTTACAGTAAATCTTTTGCATTAAAACGCCAAAACCAGACCTTTGAGTTGATGTGTGGGGACACATCTGTGAGAAAGGAACTTAAGCTGGAGCAAGAATTGTGTACAAGTTTTATACATCTCAATAACATTTACATCCCAGGCTCAGCTGTTAATGTGATGAAATGTCCTTGCTGTGTTTTGCAAAGAAGAACTGAAAGTGCCTCAGGTTGTTTTTTGGTTTTTAAAAATAACTTAGGTCTTCAGCTTTCAGATATAGGATGTTAGATATGAGAAGAAATGCCTCCCTCACATCCCTGCATAAGGCTTTAGGGTAAACCACTATACCTCTAATTTCCTAATTGCTTATATTCTACTGTAAATCCCTTCCTCAGGGACCTCATTTCAAGGCACACAGGAATCATGGGAATGTGATTTAGTTTGAGAAACTGGACTGTGACTGACAGGCACCTAAAAAGTCTAAGCATGTAATAATGTGAAACTTGAGCAGTGAGTACTGAGCACCTTGCTTGACTCCAAGATTAATATGTCCTTCTTTTAATGACTACGTGATTATTGATATACTGCTCACCACAGTACTATAGGGTAGCTTTTGTCCTTCATGGACCCACAGAAATTCAGTCTTTTCTGTTCTATTAAATACTGGTCTGTGGAGAAGGAGAATTTTTTCCTGTAACTCTAGTTAGTCTTGTAAACTTACAGATGATTCTGAAAAGTAGCGTTACTGAAAATACTATATTCATTTTTACCATATAATATACTGTATTCAAAGTCGAGAACAAATGAAAATGAAATTAAAATTTGTCCTTACTGCTGTGAAAAAGGTAGGTATATAATGTGTTATTAATTTATAGCAACATATGCATACAGTTTTCTTTTTAAAAAAGTAATTATTTTCTTGATACATAATTTTATCAATTTTTCAAGTTTTCTCTCTAATTTCTTTTGTTTCTAAAAAGAAGTTGAAACTTTAATTTGACAAATGTAACAACATTTCTTAAAATAGTCTCCTTTTCTAATATACGGAGACCATCAAAGACTTCATGAATGCAATATCACTAAACATAATAATGCTGCTAAGTATGTTTTTAATGTTATACTTAAGGAGTGGAACTCCATAAGATAGTACTAGTGCCACATACTTCAGCTGACTTAATTTCAAACTATACTGACATTTAATTAACTCTAAGTTATTCCTAGAATATTAAATAATTAAGTAGTTCAAAATAATTTATATAGTGTTTGAACAAAACAACTCCTCCCCTGTACTGTTTAAATGAACATGCTGAAAATACCAAAAAATCTGTAAGAAAGATTCAGATATTAAAAAATTCTTTAATATGAGATCAAAAGTTTTTTAAAAATTGAAAGGAAATAGTTTATAGAGCACTTCATACATTTCTCTTACTATACATATCAACAGGAATAAATAAAAATTTCAGAGCTACACATTACTTGCTACACAAGTGTTAATGTGTCAGTCCTTAGAGATGAGTCCATCTAACTGATTGAACAAAGTTTTGGAATTTAATGACCAAAAGTTGAGTTTTCTAGAAAGGAAAACTTTCAACTCATGTAAATTAGTATCAGCAAATAAAGGTATTAATTTCTTATATTCTAATTTCCCTTTACTTTTGTGCACCATACTATCTGAAATGAAGAGAGCTCGCAAGACCGTCATTTGTTGAGGGATTGCAGCAGATAGGTAAGATCAAAGATTGAAAAATTTATCAGCCCCACTGTCCATAATTTACCAAGTCACTAAGGACAGTCAGAAACTATGTTTAGGCTGTGCCGTATTTGGAAGATAATGGAATAGGGAATTTTAAAAGATACCTTAGAGCCAAGGTATTAACTATGTTGATCAAACGGTGCACCAAATGCACTTGACCCAGTCTTTCCTGTGCTTTAGAAGGAACATAGGTAACACATGTTGTGCTCTGAAGTTGTGTATAATTTTCTTCAGATTTATGGTAACTGGTAGATATTTATTAGATATCCCAGAAAAATCTTTTTTTTCCTTTTTTTTTCTGTACAAACAAAGGCATTTTGTAAANAGTATTTCTCTTCCAGAGTACACAGTGTAGTAAGGCCACTGTCATGACCCAGTCATCATCTTATGTTTATGTCATTTAGAATTTGTTTGACACATTTGTACCTTCTTACTGTCAAAGTTTAAAGATGTTCTGCTAACCTTTCTGTGGGTATTTCAAATTGAGGAATTCAGACACACTTCATCCAAACAAAAAGAGCCTGTGGACCCATATAAGGTCAAGAGGGGAAATAGAATCCCCATGAAAGCAATTCTCTCTGAAAGCCTGAGCTTAGCTTACAGCAAAAGTTCTGCTTCTGCTCAGTTTATGTGCCATGCTTGGAATAAGCCCTATTTTTTGGAGCAATGTACAGTATGAATCTAAGGGAAAGTCAAATCATTCTGAGTTGGCTTATTTTAACTGCAGATCAATTAACAACTTAGTCATAAAAACATACAATGGATAAATTATTAATTTTAATAATTGATGACTTAAATGCAAAAATTTATTTCATTCTTTTTAAGAATTCCTTCCATTGTTTTCAAATTAAGACTGAAAAACCCCACAATACTGTTATTATAGGAATATGCCAGGGAAAATCTGTAGCAGTAGATTTAATGAAATTATTTGTCTTGTCCTTTGGCCTGGGAGAAACAATGCAGCAGTAGTTTTCATAATGACTGTTCTTCTCTGAATTCACTAGTGTTTAAACGTGCCTCTGGGGCTCTGGAAACTGGATCAATACCCAACCTAATGAAGTAACTGGACTCTGCACCTAGGATGAGATTTACCTCTAGAGTTGAAGAGCTGGCTAAAGGTCTCTACGTCTCTGTTTAGACGGAACTAAGAGTTTATTCTGACCCTCTGCACTGTATTAATGTTACCTCGAAGAAAACCTCTCTGCAGTCTTCACATTTCACAAAAAGTAGGTATATTTTACTATAAAAGCCTCAGGTGAACTCTTCTAAGATTGTATTTCAGGATTTTATTTTCATATAAAAATAATTGATCCAGTTAAATTAAATTTAAACAAACAGAAAACTCTTTTCTGACTTGCAAAATGTACAGTTAAAACAGATCAAGATAACAATGAATCGTGTTTTTTAACACCTAGTAGCAATATCTTGTCAATAGCTGCTCCATTGAATGAGAGTTCAGTGCTAATCGTACATAAGATTATATAAATTACCACTGAATAGCAGCTTATTTTCTCCCTTGAATCCCCAAAAAATACTCAAAAAACCCAAAACACCTTCCATCATGAATATGTCTATCAGATGTCCTTTAAACTGCACCATAAGGAAAAAATACCCCAACCAACCAACCAACCAACCAACCTACTCAGTATGTAAAAAGTGTTTCAAGTGATGGCTGCCTTCACTGTCAAAGTGACAACTGATAAAGAATGGCAGTGGGTATTAATTGCTTTTGCATTTGTTTGGTTTGTCTCAGTTTTCTAACACAGGAGGGTCTTTGCTGTTGTGTTGAGCAATCCACCAAAAGCTATGGTACAGCTGTTCCAAAGTGTTGCAGAACTTTTCCTCTGCAGCCAAATGAAGGGCTCACCTTGGCTGTGGCCAATATGATGTCTGGCTCCTTGCTTAGCCCCTGGCTGAGGCATACATTTCCCATTAAATTCCACTGATGGAAGAGAAGGCATAAAACACTCCTTTTCCCTTCATCCACTGCAAACTAGCTGAGGGCAGGACACTGCTCACTCAGCCATGTACACTCCAGNATCCCAGAAAAATCTTTTTTTTCCTTTTTTTTTCTGTACAAACAAAGGCATTTTGTAAAAATTCAGTTTTTATTCTTGAAAATTATGATGAGCCATTTTGCAAGTACAGCATCATATAAGAACTACAGTTCACATAAGTAAATTTTATATGCTTCTTTTCATTTTCTGTAGTGAACTACATTTATTTAACTTATTTTAGTTAGTTCAGACTTGTTTCTTACCTTAGTAACAAACAAGACTGATTATTTTGACTAAGGTGAAATAAGAAGCCTTCTCTACTTCAAATTAAAATAGCTTTATTTTTAATGTTTCATATTTGTCTGCTGATAAAAAATAAAGCACATTACATTTTAATGAAATTGCTTTCAATATAACAGCAACTTTTTGGCATGCAATTACTATTGCTGCAACTAGTTGGATCATTAAAATATATAGTGATTAAATAATATTTCTATTTATATTATATAGCT
>VXBC01007688.1:67258-209984 GCA_013399945.1 Ploceus nigricollis
CCAACCAACCAACCAACCAACCAACCAACTCAGTATGTAAAAAGTGTTTCAAGTGATGGCTGCCTTCACTGTCAAAGTGACAACTGATAAAGAATGGCAGTGGGTATTAATTGCTTTTGCATTTGTTTGGTTTGTCTCAGTTTTCTAACACAGGAGGGTCTTTGCTGTTGTGTTGAGCAATCCACCAAAAGCTATGGTACAGCTGTTCCAAAGTGTTGCAGAACTTTTCCTCTGCAGCCAAATGAAGGGCTCACCTTGGCTGTGGCCAATATGATGTCTGGCTCCTTGCTTAGCCCCTGGCTGAGGCATACATTTCCCATTAAATTCCACTGATGGAAGAGAAGGCATAAAACACTCCTTTTCCCTTCATCCACTGCAAACTAGCTGAGGGCAGGACACTGCTCACTCAGCCATGTACACTCCAGCCTAGCATGGAATTGTCTCAGCTTGATGCCATTAATTTGCATGGGTTAATAGAAAGTTGTATTGAGTCTCTAGCTTGAAAAACACTGTTGCATTTCAAGAAATACTTTTAAATCCAATATATACTGTATATTTTATTAGGACAGGCTTGTACAAAATTCTATAGCTGACAGAAGAGACAATCAATACAGGAACATAGTTGCATAAATAAAATTTTAATGGTTTTCAGCAGTATATTTACAGTGCTACTGTAAAGCTCAGAGTTGAAAGTAGGAGTAGCTTGGTCCAAAACTAGCTTCGAAATAATGAACTGCAAAAGCCATGAGCCATTATATTATGCTTCATGTGGCCATGAGGAAACAGGGAAAAAATTAGAGAAGGAAAGGAGAATCTGGAAAAAAATTATTTCTGGAGTAAAGGAGTCCTTTGCAAAGCAAATGCTGTTCCTGTTGAGGCAACAGGAACACTTGCATTCACTATTTTTATTTAATAAGTTAATTTAAGTAATAATTTTTATTTAATCAAATTCCCTGAGGTAGGTATCCTGAGAAGTAAAGAAATAAACAAAAAGTGAATAAGAGGAACATGTCTTCTTTGTATCATGAGCGTATAATATTAAGGACATTGGAGTAAATCGGAATAAAGGACTTTGGAGTAAGTTTATTTAGCAAAAAGGGAAGAAAGTGAGCATAAAAAAAAATCATGGCCTAAGGTTTTGTTACCCTTGAAGATAACTTTAACACATGCTCACATGAGCATCAGAAAAAAGATGATAAGGAGGATTTCAAAGGAAACTTCAAAGTGAACTGCAGTGGCTGTAAGCAAACACAACTATAATGAAAATGTCTTTGGAGATTTCAAAGTTAAGTATGAGAAAATCATGCATCTTGTTTTCTATGTACTGAAACATTTTGCCATATAACAGATATGACAGACATCTGGTGTGACAAAGTGTTTGACAGCAGCTGAAAACAAGCTGACACTTGAACTGAAGGGCAAAATAATCACCTTATCTTGCTGCTTGAGCTTGTACAAGCTTTTTATTATGTTATGGACTGAAAATTCTTGTTTGCTTGCTTGTTTGTTTTCTCAGTGAGAAATAGAGTGTGAAAAAATAGGTTAGAAGCAATGCCAAGTGCACAGGCTGTTCAGTCCTCACAGCCACATCTCATGTGGCTTTCAGGATTAGCTCTGCTTGCAGTGTATGAAAGACTAAGTGCCACTATATCAGAGCACAACTCAGGCTGCCAGCCACCATAACCCACTACAATGAAGTAGTACTATTTACTGGTCACACCATTTTTGGAGCAATTTCTTTGGAATTGGTAGAAAAACAGTGCCTTTAATGGGACCAAGATCAAATCTTGCTGCAGTAGTTTTCATGACTAACCCTGTGCATTTTGTATGTGAGAAGATGGGTGACATTGTGAAACGCTGAGCTGGTTTGGCTAGACAAGTGTCATGTCTGACACCTGTCTAGTAAGTAATTTCCAGGAGGCTCTTGCCCATTGAAATTCTCTAAGAATAAAATTCAAATAATGATTTTAGCCCAATTTTCTGTTTAACTTCGTGACAGAGGGTCATTAAGGCAGAAGATAAACTAAGTATTACGACATTCAACTCAACAGACAAAAAAGGTCTGATTTTCCTTTTTTTACATGAAAATGAATTGAAAAATTACACAGACACAAAAGGAATCACGGAAATGTAAAAGTTGTGTAAGGTAGAGGAGAATTAAAGCATTTAATTTTTATAGGGCACAGTGGGTTTTGTTATTTACCCAGGCTTCAAACTGAATGCACTGGCTGTATAACCAAATAAAATTACACACTTTGTTCTCCATTTTTTTGCTATATGCCTCCTGAATATTTGTCTTCCTGAAGTCTTGCCATGCCACCTGTTACCTGAATGTTCAAGTGCATCATATTTCTCATCCATGACAGTAGCTTGCAATCTGCTAAGAAGGAGTAAGCAGTCTCAATTTTCAAGAAGGTACAAGTATTTCACTTGGTTCCATTTCTAGAAAAGGTGTGACAAGTCTATCTTTTTGCCTCTCTTCTTTCTCCATTCAAGAAAAGGGAATAATCAAACTGCTAGGAATTTTCTCTGTGTTTTGTAAATATTCCAAATGTTTTCTTCTAGTACCTATTGCTATCTAATAAAAATAAATCTGTTTTATAAAAGACATAGATACATATTCTGGATACAGTTTTTCAATCCGATTCCAAACTGCAAATAGATATTGTTCCCATTTCAGTTGCATAATTTCTCGCTATCACAAGTTCATAGCTTTCATTCAAAATACTTGCTCCATCATGTAGCTTTAAAAAAAATATTTGATGATTGAACTGATTTAATAACAGTAAGAAGAGAGGGATGAGCACATACTTTAAGCAGCCAGATAGATATCTACAATCTATGATTGTCAAAGAGATCACAAATTGATAAACACTGCCCTGGATTACTGTAATTTATTTTCAATGTAATTTGCAACATTCTGTGATTGTGCTTTGCTAATGCATTTGACAGAGAATGATAATGTTGGGCCAGCTGGCCCAAGCTCACGCTTGTCAGTGAGAGCAGCCTGGAGCCAGCTAGGTCTCATAATTCTTGGTCTAGGACTTCTGCAGGACCTTTCCAGCTCTTGGACACTGTTTTCTCTGAGTGATGGTAGTGGGGTTTTCTCAGGTCAGAGTTCTTCAGATGATGATAAGGCAGTGTCACAGCCCTAACCATGGGCTTTTGTAGCCTGAGTGTGCACATAGGTGCTTCTCTTCTTCATGTGAGCCTGTAGGAGTGGGCTGTGAGGAAGTGATGATACTGAACTTATTGTTGGAAGATATCTCAGATAGAAGGAGTCTGAACAATTTACACTGTGTTTGTCTGCACTGTTTCTCTCAGGCAGATCCTAGTGAGAAATAATGGAAAAGGCAGAAGGAAGCCATTCACATAGTAAGGGTGATCAGAAGGCAGAGGTACCTGTTACAAAGCAGAAAGGACACCAAATTGTTATGATAAATGCATTAGGGTAGGTAATAAAATAACAGGTGTTTTGCTCAGTTTCTGCTGCATCTGTTATAATTTCTTTCTGGATAATTGTCTATAAATTAAAAATACATTATATTTTATTTAATATAGGGCAGGATATGGTTCTTGGGAGTACATCTTAATCTGTAAGGTTACCCAGAATACAGGCATCGTCATTTCACTAACTCTTACTTCAGGAGATCTGTCATTTCTGAAAGGTCTTTATGCATGCTTCTAAGACATAAGCTTCACAGCCTTTCAGGGGAGTGACATAGCAGCTCTCTAGGAAAAAATAAAATTAAAATTAACCAAATGTAGACAGTTTTGATAGTCCTTGAAGTGACTGCTTCTCAGTCTCACACTGTTGTCATTCACTGGGATTTTCACCACCTTTCACCACCAAAAAATTGTTACAGAAATAATTTGATAAAAATAATTACCAAATAATATTTATCCATGGAGACGAGAAAGGGATTTTTCAGAGATATGTTGGACTCCTAAATAATAGCTAAGAACAGAAAACTTTGCTTGTTTAAGTTAAACTGAAATAAAAATTATGGGGAATTACTGCAGCCTTGTTTGCTTTAACAATTTAGTAGAATCAAAGGCTCATATTCCTAAATCTTCCTAAGATTGTCTTTAAAAATCTACAAATAGAAAATTAAAAGTTAGGGCACAAGCTTACTATTTTTATCTTATATCAGTTGCTTTACTAATTTCTGATATGATTTTTTAAATTATATTTCTAAGAGGCTGTTAAATTGTTGCTTTAGACACATTAATACATAGAATTGAAGAACTGGAACTCATTAATAAGTAACTGGAACTATAAAAAACAACATTATCCTGAGCAAAACATGATTCCTCATAATAAAATAGAATTTATTTAAATTATGACACTGTTAGTAGACACCAGCAGTGAAAAAAAAATGACAGAACATTGTTAATACCTATGCTTTTTTTCTCTTTATCAAAGATGCTAAAAACACATTATCCACACTATTCCCATGGTTCAGATACAAAATGTTATGGAATTTCTAGGGCAGAAAATTATGCAGTAAAATGTTAGAATTGTTGTTTTCTGCCTCCTGTGCTCAAATCTGGTGCCAAGTTTTAGCTTTTAGTAATCAATTAGGCTTGAAAATGAGTTATTCATATTTCTCTGATTGCCATGTAGTTGATTTCCACTAGTTCATTTTCAAATAAATACTGTTGTTCTTGTGTCTATTCTGTTTAATGTTTTTGTTGTGCTGTATTTTTATGGTTCCAGGTGTACCTGGAACCTTGATCACACTCCCAGGCTTTCTTCTCAGTTTGTGAGGTTTTTTCTTTCAAAAAGTTCCAAACTGTAAGCCCAAAGTGACCTCCTCTAGCAGCAAAATAACTTTTCATTCTCATTCACTCCAACTTGCCAGAAGCACAATTTCTATCAATTATTTTCCTTCCAGTGTTTCCGTTTTGTTTTGGCTTCTTTTCTGCCATTGATTTTGAGAGAGAGCAGGAGATATCTCAGAAATTGTTTTAATTCTATAAGCATGCCTTTTCCTTCAGCAGGACAATTTTGGTTCAGATGCAGATATATGTTTTATGAATAGTTAGTCAAAGAGCATTTGCTTCATAGTGTCTTTAAGCAGAAGCAGAACTGTACCAAATAAACCTAGAACAACCTGTAGACCTAACCCTTTTTCATGTCTATCTGAAAAGCGCTTGACAGGGAGCCAAGAATACAATAAGAGAAAATGGTAATATCAGAAAAAATGTAAATATTTCTTTCCTAGGGCTTTGGTTAAAGAGTTTCTTTACAGTGTACAAAAATAGCTCCTCATTGAATTTATACAGTTCAAAATAAAAGGTGAGCTGACTTAAGTATAGTTTGTTTTTGCTGCTCACAAAGACCTGGTGTCCTTAGGAACTGGGTTGGTTGGCAGAGCAGAAGAGCTAGAAGAAGCACAACATTACAGCAGTATAAAAAGATCTCCCATCTATGGGACTCGCTGGTTGCTGGTGCTGTTACAAAATGCACTTGGAAAAAGGCCATAATTCAATGATGTTGTAATTCCAGAGAATATGGCAAGGAGCTCTCCCACCTCCTAAGAACTGCTATGACGACCACTGTGAAAAAGGCAACAGGAGTTGCAGCATTGTTTTGTGGGGAAAGAACAACAATTCCATGTGGAAGTTGAATCTTTGACTTCCAAGGCCATAAGTAATGCCGTGCGGCTGAGAAAACAACTGCAATACCCCAGCGATGCAGAAACAGCAATTTTTGGTTTGTTCTATTCCCAGATGCCCAGGGGTACCATAAGGTTTTTCTACATTTTAAGCTACTCAGTCTGCAACTTCATTATGGTTTAAATAAGGCAGAGCTGTAATTGTGCAATGTCATATCAGAGATGTCATATTGGTTGCCCATGAATGCAGGAATCCAATCTTGCCATTGCAGATTGCATTCCCCACTTATTGCAAGTAAATAATTGCTTCCTCTTCTGCACTCTGATTCTCTAAGGTTTGCTGGGACTCAGCCCTTTCTTGTAATTTTTCATTTCCCTCACTAAATGATTTTCAAATGTAGAGCAGTACAGCATGCAAATACATAGAAAAAGTTATTGTCAAATGACTATATTCACCAAGGGAAAAAGTCCACCATAAAATTGCTCTGCAGGTTACTTTATTTTTAATATTTCTCCCTGTAAATATAGTGCCCCAAGACACTGAGGCAGCTGGAAGTAATGAAATGTATTTTTCATACTCTCACTTTTCATTTCAAAGTATCAAGCAGCTCTTTAAACTGCTATTTTAAACTATTATGTCTTATTTTAGAAAGCCTTTATAATAATGGTGAATAATTAGAACTCAAAGTGCTTGCTATTTGTAAATGAAAATAAATGCTTAGCCCTTCTTGGAGAAGCCATTTAAAGCATTCTTTTTAAAAAGTCATCAATTTTGGTTTGTACTACTGGTTTCTTTTATTTTGCTTAAAGTATATTCCCACAATTCAAAATGATGAATTATTCAAAGTTCTACTGTAGTAGAAGTGGTGTTATGCAAAGAGAATGTATGTATGAAAGAACAGGAATATAATTTTCCATCTCTATTTTATTCTTTCTTGCTAATGGATGAGCAGAGAAATGAAGGGCCTGATGCTATTCCACCCTTAATCCCTACTATCCGTGTAATTTTGGGCATTTGTAATATCTTGGGCTGTAAGAAGTGCCCAAAGCTCATAGCCCAAAGTTAAAAAAAAATTAGAGAAAAACAATAAAATGCTGAAGTGAAAATGGTCTTTAGAAGAAAGGTCACCAGGAGACAAATTATCCATTGGTAATTGAATACGTGTATGGAGATAATAAAGAACAGATTTAAATGTGCTGTTGGCATAGCTCACCAAATAAGCACAGACACTTTCACATTTAGTGGAAAAAGGCTCAGCTTCTGATCTGAGGAATAAGCCAGCAGGAACATACAAATCTTTCAGCAATATCTGCTGGAAAGTGCTGAAATCCTAGGACAGATTCCATGCCCTTGGCCTGAGTGCTGTTAGTTCTGGAAGCAGGTTTTCCCACACACACAACCTGGAGGCCTGTTTGAAGTAATTTTTTACAGGATAGACAAGCAACTGATATCATGACCAAACCCATTGCTTTTATTATTATTTATTTTATTGAATATTTACTTCTGTCTGGGCGATTCCAGTGGCTTGTACTAGGACAGCAGTAACAATTCAGAGTTTCTAGAAGAAACCTATGCATATCCAGGTATCAACACAGTCTTCAAAGATATATGGGAAGTAAATTAAATCATAGGTTATTAATTATTAAGGGAAGCCCCCCATAATTCCCTAAAAATAACAAGGCATTTAACTAAATATGGCCCAACAAAAAACTGAGTGATAATCAGAGATAGCTAGCTATGTAATATTTACAGAAGCACACAACATTTGATTTTTTAAACCTAAGAATAGAAAATGTTCTGAAATCTAGACTAAAAGCCATGTGAAAGCCAAAAATCTGCATTTGACCTTGCTCACATATTTCTTGTCTATAGAATTGGTATCTTGATGTCATGCAACAAGTTATAATGATTTTGAAAACAAAAATCAGGTTTGGATTTACAACAAAAGTTACTTTAAGATATCCAGTGAAAAACCATAGTGTGGAATGACAGCATACACAATTTATATCATATTTCTAAGGAAATTTTAATGGTATAGTTTTGCATTTTCCATGTCTCTTTTCTTTAAGAAATTTGTAGTTAACATATGAGCAAATCATTGCTGAAGTAGAAATTTTCTTCCAAGAACCAGTGTAAGAACCATTATGCTACAGGACGGTTATGAAGTAGTGTAGAAATGGTACCATGGTAGAAATAAAGTTGTCACTGTAAGATTTATGGTTCTAATTCAGGGGAAGTTAAGGCTTGTAAAAGCCAAATTAAAATAAGCACCTATGTCCAGTGCAGCATTAGACATTTAAATTCTCCAAGCATAGAGAGGTAATTCAGATTCCGTCTTCACCAGCTGTTCTTTCAGGATATCTTTCCCCCGGCACACTGGCTTCTGTAAATCCCTTCAGTTTTTCACTTTCCTTCATTGTAAGAGGTCAAACGCCAAAAAATGGTTTGTGAATTGGTCGTGGGCATTACCATGCCCATGGTTTGATGTGGCAGTTGCCAATATTACCACGCCTAAATTCAACTGGTGCCTCTTAACACCTGCTACTCGTCTTTGTTGCTTTGTTTGTTTGTTCACATAGCTGCACAACAATAGACCTAAAGAAAAGATATGAGTATATCTATATAGAATTTGGTCTTCAAAAATGCGTGGCTGTCTAGATAGATTTTCTTAGCTATACTATTTTTTTTTTCTTAAAAGGAAGTCACTAGGTAGGTAGACAGGTTTCAAAGCAAGAAAAAGAAAACTAAAAACCATGGTAATTTGTAGCTCAATTCTGTACTCTTAGGATGACAGTCTTTTCCTAATGCAGAACTCGAAAGGGATTTTTTTTCTCCAGATGTACCTTACTGAATAGAGCTCTGAGATAAAGAGATTTATTTCTATGGGGTGTCAAAGACACATTCTAGCTTCCCTAATGGTCCCACAGTACTTTAGCTAGACATTAAAACCACAGTTGTAGTAAGAAACTGCTTTGCCTTTTATCATCTTAGTTATTGTATTTTTAAGGTACACAGTTTAGCTCTGCTAGTCCTCTTAAAGACAAGAAAAGAATATAAAAATAATAATATAAAAACACAGCTGCTTGAAAATACACAACAAAGGCAAAAATCAGAAATGCTAGAAATGAAAGTACACCTAGAGACACTACCAGCAGTCAGTCCTACACAAAATGAAAGTGCACAGTTATTTCTCAGAAAACTATTTTGAAAGCATATTTCATTAATGGACATTTTAAAGGATTTGAAAGTTGTTAATGATCATGAGTAACAATCACAGTTAGAATTACCTGTGCATTTGGAAGTAATTTCTCTACATCCTAAAATAGTTTCAGTTCTCTCTAAGAATTGTTTTTTAACCAATTTTACACATTCATAGAAAGACACGTGATGTAAAAGTTAAGAAAAAAAATTTAATAGTTCAATCCTCCCTGCCCAAAAATGATTGCCTTCTATATTTTCTATTAATGAAATTTACTATGTGCAAAACATTGGATAATATTAATCTTAACAATTTTAATCTTGAAAGTTAGAAGACAATATAGATTTAGAAGAGTGAATACTATATAAATTGCATATAAATTTGGGTTCTGGTATTGAAGTGATAAAATTTTAATACTTTAGTATTGATTTAGATAAGTTTATTTAAAACCCTTTTATATAAATACTTAAATGTATCTAAATATGATTTACACTTAACATTATGGGTTTTATTTTTACAAATTTTAGGAAACATTTAGAAATCTCACTTTTATTTTTTATTAAATCAGTGCAAGATTATCACAATGAGAATGCTAAACTGAAATAAGTAGGATAAGAAGTAATTTCTTGTTTTTTCCTCTATTACTTTTCTGCAGGCAGTTTTCTAAAAAGTGGCAAACTCAAGGTAACTTGGTAATGAATGTAGGCATGTACATAAAAAGCAAGACAAAAATATCCCATGACTGCTTCTAAAACCTCAGAGGTGGTAAGGTTTGGAAAAGATTTTAGAAGTCTAAAAGTAATTATTTCTATATTTTCCTTAAGCTTAGACAAATTTCGACCCTTATGAAAATATTTTTTTCACATTCTTTGTGTAAGTGTTAATTAGGCACTTATTCACAGTTTATTGTTACAGGGAAATGACAACTAAGCAGTTTCACTGCTTCAGAAACTTTCAGCCAGTGACAATTTTGCACATAAAAACTCTACAGAAAGAACATAGGTGTTATACAACTGGCATTAATAGTACTGGTGCCACTATCAGCATCCCGTTTAATTCCCAAGACAGATCACATTACCATTTATTCCTCCATCCCAGATACATAGGCTAAGCCTAAAACCGACAAATCAAATAGTCTGTAATTTAATAAGGACTTCCAGACCCAAACCCATTAAGATTGTTAAAAATGGAAATGTCTCATAACCTTGCTGTGACACTGTAATGACTGAAGCAGCTACACGTCATTGTAATCAAACATTTTAGGTGCCTTTTTCTTCTGTCATTGAATTTCCAACTATCTAATTTCAGTGGATGAGACCTGCTGTAGCTATGTCAAGAGATTTTGAATAATGTCCAAATGGTATAATTTAAATGTCAAGAGGTAGGATATTCACAACTAATGCTACTATTCCCCCAGACTTTTGCCAGCAAATGTCTTATGATAAATACATGACATTCTTAAAAAAATCATTGAGGTAAAGAATAGGATCGTCTAGTTTCCAAGTTTCTGAGATTTGGGTATATATGTTAAGAACTTTCATTCTTTGGAAAACTTTCTGAATGTATGTGAAGAAGTGCATTAATACTTTTCCTTTTTAATTGAAGATAAATTTAGTTTTCTCTAATCTGTAGGTTGAGCAGATTATTGGCTCAGAGAATAAAATGGCACTTTAAAAAGAAAATAAATTAATATAAAAATAATATCAATAAGAAATATAGGAAGAGNAAGGTGCCAGCCGTGGCAGGATAATCACTTTAACAACATTCCATTTTAAGATTGGGAATACACAAGAAAATCTAATGTTCATTTTTTTTTACATAGTTTATTACTATAAGTAGGAGACCTATTTTCAGAGAACAGGTTTGACAGACATTTCCCTTCTTTTTATCTGCAGTTTGGTGCATCCACTTTGATTTATGGTTATTAGTCATCATTTTTGGAAGAACATTGAACATCATCATATTACTGGGAACACACTGTTTTAATTTTGTTTTTATCAAATGAACTAAATAATTTGTTAGTGTTATTTTGTGCAGAACAATAGCCAGAAATAAACCTGAAAATATAAATTTCATTAATGGGAACTGAAATGAGAATGGCAGAATCTGGGCAGAGATTTAAGACAGTAGAAATGACATAAGAGAATCAAGACCAATTTCTCCAAAGTCCCCCTTGTTCATTTGTCCTAATCAGAGACTAGGAAATATTAATGTAAATTCTTTATCTCTGGTGACCTTTCATCCATATCCGGCGAGAAGATACATCAAAGAACAAAAAATACAGCAGTAGCTGAAACACAGATAATGTGATGGAAAAATACAGGCAGAGTGTGCAGTTAAATACAAATGAAGGAGGCCACTCTCTGCAGGACTGAGTAGCCAACAGGGTTATCCCACTAGTGCTGCTGCACTACAACACCTTTTTAGTCGAGCTTCTATTTTGGGTTAGCACTGAAGCTGTTCACTTACTCTATAGCCTTGAAACCACTGGCTATAACAATGGGCTTGGAACAACTCCAGAGAATTATCAAATCCTTAAATTCTGAAAGAGGGCCAAAATGAGACATATTTACATTCATAAGTATCCACCTACAACATCATTTTAAGCAAAACTAACGGCTTATTGTGAAGTAGGACTAGGGCTAGCAGGAAATGAGAGGCCAAGGACATGTATGTCATGTTTAAGTGTCTGAAATAAATGCAGGCAGGCACTGCAGTCTTGCCAGGCAACAACTTGAGGGCTCTCAGGAATTTTTGTGAAGTTAAAAGATCAGGATTTCCCAGTGTATGAAGGAAAAGGCATCTAAAACTTAAGAGGTAGTGACAAAGAGAGAGCGAAAAAGTCCTCTATCAACACCGTCTTACCTGCCAGTTCAGAGAGGAAACTGAGCATATAGGTGTGGGACACACTTAGCCCAGGAAAGAGATGTCCCAAGAAATATTTTCCTTTCCTTTCTCCCATTCTTCTCATTCTCAGCCATACTCAGACCTTCACCCTCCTCCCTATTGATTCTCACAAAACTATATTATTTTGGGGCACTGTAAAACAAAGTAGCTAGCTGATCTAAATAAAAAATTGGAACTTTTTTTGTTGTGTTTTTTTAAGCAGGGATCATTTAAGTTACACTTTATAGCACAATCCCTGAAAAGTGGTATTAGTAAAACATACACAGCAATATAGTGAACAACAGCAGTTGAGAGAAGCAATGATGGAAGAGGTTGCCAGGAGAAGTGGTAGATGTTCCTGAAAATATTCCAGGTCAGGTTGGATGGAGCTTTGAATAAGCCAATCCAGTTGATGGTATCCCTTCTCATCACAGAAGGGTTGGACGAAATGATTTTTAAAGGCCTCTTTCAACCCAAATCATTCTGTAATTCTATGGCAAAAAGCAGAATAGGGAGAGTAGGAATTTTTCAAGCTGTCTTCATTGCTGAAGCTTAAAATGCTCCATTTTTAATTCTTTCCATGCTATATGGCAGCTAGCAATAAAGAGGAAATATTTTAATATATTAATATATATTCCATAGCTTCCACTATGGAATATATATTCCAATATGGAATATATACTTGAGATGACTCTCAAGTAGCCATGAATACCTGAGCATCAAACCTTTGATACTTCAACAAATTGACCCAAATGAAGTAAACCACAGCAGAGAAACATCAGTGCTGAAATGCATTGTGTTTTAACTTTTGTACCAAATGGAGTACAGTTTGAGAATGCTTTTTCTTAATCCTGCACATAATATCACATATTTTGGAGTAGGTTCCCAAAGTTAATCTCTTTACCAGGAGAAATTATTAAGAAAAAATATGACATACTCCCAGTCATTAATTTTAATTTACCTCCAATTAGTTTTTCTCTGGAACAAATTTTCATCATGTGAAATAATTGTAGTATGTTGGCATTTAACCATGTCTTTAACTGCAAATTTTATAAACATAAATCATATTATCCATTGTCAAATTGGACAAATTTTCTTCCTGTGAAACACAGTGTTTACATGAATCTAACAAATTGTATTTGAATAGTTTTGACTTTACAGAATTTCACTGTACAATCAAATTGAGCTCATTAAATGAAAAATATATATTTTAAAATAGATGCTGCGTTCATAGAACAATTTAATAATGTTTCCCAGTTACTCATGTAACCTGCCTAGGCAAATATTTTTTTTAATAAAAAATATATATTTATTTAAAAATTCATACTGAGAACTACAGCATTGATGCAAAATATTGCAGGAAAGAATCCCTACATTTAATGGTAGTTACAAGTAAGACAGTAGAACAAAAGTCTGGTACAAATAGTTATGACGAAATATTTCCTGTCAAAATCCTGGGCTGTCTAGCATTAGTGCTTTAATAATTTCTGCTATGCAAGCGTGAGCAATAAAAGTATGTATG
This sequence comes from Ploceus nigricollis, assembly GCA_013399945.1. NCBI lineage: Eukaryota > Metazoa > Chordata > Aves > Passeriformes > Ploceidae > Ploceus > Ploceus nigricollis. The sequence goes on from VXBC01007688.1 coordinate 80,488, forward strand.
AGCAATGCAATGGGTGTTGACAACTTATGCCATGGCCACCAGTCTGTCCACAACTTCCCTGCAGTGTCTCCATACAGAGAGTAATTGATATGGGGGATGGAAGCTACCATCCCCGAAGCTTCTAGTTACATTTCAAGCTTCTCACTCAAAGGTGCCCTTTCCTGTGTATGTGCATTTTGTCCCTGACAGGTGCAAAAGAAATGAATGTTCAATGTTGTATTTGCTCAGGCTTTTTGTTTCATTAATTACTGCCTTTGAAAAAATATTGATAGAACCTAATGATCTTTAGGAAAAAAAAAAAAAAAAGCTTCTGCTGTGGCCCAAACAATTATGCTTTCTATCATCACCATTACCTCCAGTAATGAAGCCAGGCACTCAGACAGGTTGTTCTGTAACATATTTACTTTGATTGAATATCATTTCAACAAAGAAAAATATTAAAAAGGTGATGGATGGACCCACACCTATTATATATAAATAATTCATCAGTTTCTAATATCTAATGAAGTGATGAAATGTTCTTACTGTGAGTGACTGGTCCTTTTTATTCTGAAATAAACCATAGTACCTGTACTTGGGTTTTCAATATATGTATTTAAGTCTGAAAGCACAGAAGGCAGTAGTAGATGGGGCAGCAATCTCATGCTTTTTGACCTCAGTGCCCAGCAGTCTGCCTTCTTTATGATTTTTTAAGCAAAGGAGTTCATTCATAAGATTTTTGAGTCACTCTTCAATTCCAAAGTGTACACCTAAAGGAAATATTTGCACGCTCCTCTATGAGTGAGCCTCAGTTTGCAGACTCCACATGAGAATAACAGGAAAGACTGTTAACACTGGATCTATTCTTTGTATTTATACTATTCAGAACTGCATGGATGATTTAGCAGAACATCTGTAGTGTCACTAAAGCACAGAATTCATTTAGATAGCAAAATTTTCAGTTATTCATCACAGTCACAGTTTTGGATTCATCATGTGCACTCTGTGTACTGTTGCAGTTTCAAACCACAAATTTATGAGAGGAATGGAACATCTCTCCTGTGAGAGATGGTTAGGATACTTGGAGTTGTTCAGCTTAGAGAAGAGAGGACTCCCAGGAGACCTCTTTATGGCCTTCCAATACCTTGAAGGAACTTAAAGATGGGGACAGACATTTTAGTTATGCCTATAGCTGTAGGACAAAGAATATTTACTTTAAACTGAAAAAGGTAGGTTCAGACTAGATATGAGGAAAAATTTTTTTACCATGTGGATAGAAAAACACTAGAACAGGTTGTCAAGAGAGGTTGTAGATGTCCCATCCCTGGAAACAACCCCTTGGGACTATTTTTTTTAACAAGAGTCATTTGAATGATATTTTTATAGCACAATGCCCCAAACAGTTGTACTAGTACAACATACACAGCAATATCAATGAACAACAGTAAAAAAACTATGGTTGCTCAGAGAGGTGGCAGATGCCCCACCCCTGAAAACATTCCAGGTCAGGTGGAACAGGGCTTTAAGCAACGGGATCTTTTTGAAGATATCCCTGCTTATTTCAAGGGGTTGAACTAGGTGACCTTTAAAGGTCACTTCCAACTCAAACTACTCTATGATTCTATGAAGTTCAGTTCAAATCAGTAGGAGATGTGGCAAGATTTTGTTTATGTCTCTCAGTCTACATGTTGTGCTGTGAAAATTTTATTTAAGGAGCATTTGATTTTTTTTTCATTTTTTAATTGAGGATGACATCTTGTAGGTACAGGAAAAAACAGGAAGAAAACTAGGAAAAATCACTTTGGAAGAAACAAGAACAGTGTGTACATTGCAGATTGGGAGACAAAGGCAGAAAGAGAGGGAGAAGAAATACAAACTTCCAAAATCTTCTACCCACCCTAACAGCCTAATATGTATCTCACACCCTGACACCTTTTCTGAGGGATGCACAGTCAACCCAACCAACTCCTTCCAGGAATTAATTGAACCCACATTTTCTGCCTTTGAAGCCAGTACACTAAATGCTATGTAAAGAGTGGAACTTTAAAAACTAGTAATTACAATTATACTAAATGTCCATGACCTGAGTATTATCAAAAGACTAAGCTCACTTAGAGAACATGATGTCAGCTTTAGGGTCCCTGTCTGATTTAGGTGGAAAATTATCAAGGAGCACAATGGGTCACTCCTGGATACATGGAAAATTACAGGTGTAGGCTTTCAGGGAACCGTGGAGCTGAACTAAATGCTGCCTTAGGCATGCTGGACCCTCTAGTTTGATTTCACAACTTATTGAGCCTTCACAAGCCATTTTCAGCTTTATATAGTTGATGTCATCTCAGCATCCTTAGGCCTCTATACTGGGATGTGACACCTTAAGAAGAACTGCTGGCTGTGTATATAATTTTCCATTAATCTCTGAATTTTCTAATCTCTGAATTACTTTTAAGACTCAGCAGAAAAGAATTGGGTAAACCACTGGCATTCTTCCCTCTCGCAAAGAAAGGGCACAAAGATTCCCTGAGATTTTTGTCTTGTGTTCAGTGGAGGCTAAAGGGTATTCAAGCATAGACTTCCTCAGGTTGGTATGACTAAGGCAGACCCACTTACTTCATGTCAGCAACAGTTCTGAGACTTGTCTACCATTGTGCCAAGAATGTGCTTACATTGTAACCCCTTCAGGACTTTTGTTTGCAATATTAGGCAGATCTCTTCATTTTTTTCTCTTTATTTCACCTCTGAGAGCACATATGGTGTCAAATCTGGGGGAAAGACCATTATTTCTGGGCAGAGAAAAGAGAAGCCTGCAACTAGAAAGAGTTATAAAAGCTCACTGGCTGCCAGTAAAGCATTTACTAAAGCAGTTTTCAGCAGCTATTCATTCCTTGAGCTCATAGATAACCTAACAGTTGACTGAAAATTAACTCAGAAGGAATTTATTTAGATGATGAAGTCGTAGCTTATGTCTATAGCATTCTCAAGAGCAAAAACTAGCATCCACTGTAAAAATCACACTAATGCCCTTCTTTAAATGAAACATTAAGATATTTCAGCATGTCATTTTCAACTTGGCTTCAAGAAAACTGCCCTTCACTGTAATCATCCTACTGGTTTAAATGATTTTATTAATGGAGACTTTTGTACACTGATGAATGACAGTGAGTAGCAATTTTCCTGTCACTGACAATATCCAATGTGAGTTAGGTTTTTGGAAGAATATTTCCTGAAAGTGTGTAAATATAGACAGTGTAAAGTCTACCAAAGTGATTCTTGTACTTTTCAAATTACCAGCACCTTTTCCCTTGTCTATCTTTTTTATTCTCTGAGTTCAAGGGTTCCCCAAAAACGGGGCATGTTCATACCAATTTTTATATTCATGTCCTACTTGTAAGAAGTGAAATGTTTAAAGTAGTTGAAAGTAGATATAAACTCTACTGCTAAAGCAAACATTGTGACCACTGGTTACAGGCACAGTTACTGCCTTAGTGCATACACTTAGCTGGATGCTCCCACAAGGCAGTCCCAAATGTCTCACTTGGAAGCTCCACATCTTTGCAAAAAGATGTGGCATTTGATGCACAGACATTTCTTGAATGTCTAATATCTGGCTTATGTGTGATCATACTCATGTGCCCACATAGAATCTCACTCTCAGATATTTGTTCCTCTTGTTCTACAGAGTCCATGGATCATCCCTGCCTTGGAATCATACATGTACCTTGTAGGTGCAAAACACTGGAGAATATGCATGGAATAGCCAAATCTTGAAGGAAGAATATAGATTTTTTAAAAATTGATATATTTTTGAAAATTTCATACTACCAGAAACTATACCAGAGACTTTAACTTCTGCAGATGTTGTGGGCGATTGGAAAGAAAACTGTTTCCTTCTTCATATTGTGATCTCCTGAGTAAAAGAATCCTTTCTATGATTCAGCTGCATAGAGACAGAGATTTCCATCTTCAGAAACACTCTTGCCTCTCCATATTTAAACAACACATTGTGACAACCACAAATAATTCAATGTACATGGCTGATTCAGTTCATGTGGGTCTTGGTACCCTGTGATGCTGTAACAACACAGGTTGCACAAACCCTTTCAAAATTGTAGGCCAGAACCTGGCACTATGGTTTAATAGGTATTTAATCTTTAGGAGCATAATAATTACAGACAAGTAGGAATTGAGTTACAGGTGAGTAAGCCAATGAATTTATAGACATTTCACAGATTCTCAAGAGGTAATGATTTGTCAATCTTTCTGTCTCTCACTTGAAATATTACAATAGTTGGTTAGCAACGAGTGTAGTCAAGAGAGTATTTTTAAAGAAAGTATTACTGTAGTTTGACTGTATTATAGATAGGGAAGCTAGCTCTGCACTTCAGTTGTACACTAAATTCAAATGCAATAAGCTAAAATCCAAAGCAGCTTAGTAGGTATTAGAGAATGACCTGAAGATGGGTTGCCAGTAAAATAAAGGCAACTGTATAGCCAGACTATGTAAACTGGAGATTTTTTCAAGTCTTCTAGCACAGAAGAAAGAAGAGAAATGGTGAGATACACAATAATCCCATCATTTCTAGATGAGCACAGTCTCAGTGCAGTCAGAGTTTTATGTGGTCTTGTTGAGTACTTTTGAGTAATTTTCTCAGATGAAGCTCTACTTTTTTTACCATTACTCTTTAAATTCTGACTACATCTCTCACAACATTTATTTCACAGCTGAGGGAGTCTGCATGATTACATACTTTGATATTTCAGGAACTATGAAACAATTGTAATGTCTACCCTGACAGTCAAAGCCTGTCCTTGTGCTGAAAGAAATTATGATTTTTTCTAAAGCATCCTTTTCAAACCATCTTCACCAGTCATGCAAAACATTTTTCAAATATGTAGCAGAAAATACTACTCATAAAGAAAACTCACATCTTCATGCTTTAAAGCAGATTATAGATGATGACTATAACATTAACAGTGTTGAAAGCATTAAGCATAGGGTTTTTATAGAAATAACAAAGTTTGAAGCATTATCCAGAATACCAATCCACTTGCCTAGCATGTGCATTGAGTCTACATTGATTCACAGTCACACTCAAACCACATAGATTTTTTAAGTCATCATTGACTCATCGGCTCATTATTAGATAGGGATTGCACTACCCCATTTATTAGTTCCAAATGCTGTGTTCAGCACTGTCAGTTCTATTTGGATCTTGCCTACAACAGAGAACCACAACATTTTCTGAATGGACTTAGAGGGAAAAAAGATTTTCTCAGATTTCTAGAATGCTTTCCTTTATACTGATGACTATTTGCAATGACATTTTAATGTGAACTTTTTGCATCTCAAAGCCAAATAATCAATAAAGGAAAAAACCATACCGAGTATTACTGAAATGAAGAGCTAAATGAACACTTTACATTATTAAAATTGCTCTTTATAGTTTTAGATTTACATATAAATATCTATTTAGGTCTGACATTAGAAAACACACTCTGAGCTGAGCTGAGCTGCAGCCATAGCATACTGCTGTTTCCCACCCAGTCTACACACTGACTTCATGAGAAAGGACAGTCCCTAGGGGTCTCCCAGCAAGGCTGCAGCTACCTGGGCTGTGCTCCTGTCTCCAGCTGTTGAGACACAAGCACTGAACCCAGTGCATGGTAAGTCTGTCTGTGCCCTCTTGTACCATGTGCCCTCTGTCTGTGCCCTCAGCCATACCTGAACCAGATTTAGAGTCATTGCCTGGCTGAGAGTAACAGTCCAGCCACGGCAACATGAAGCTTGGGACAACTGTGATGGCAGTGTAGTCAAGGAAGTTAAATTATTCATGCAGAGGTGTTAGAATGCAGCGAGATCTGTTTTTCATTTTCTTAGAATGCATTTTCTAATCTTCCTACCATGATTTACATTTTCTGATGTAAGTAAGTTGTAAAGAGTAAAAGCATGGGAACAATGAGTGTCTGTGAAAAAAAAATTAGAATGAGAAACATCCTCTGAAAAGTAACTTGGGAGAAAGATTTGTGACTCAGCCATTATATACATTGAGGAAGATACATTTCTATACTAGTTAGAATGAGGTATAAGAAATTATGCCTGAATTTTGTCATGAGACTATCTTATGCCCATAAAATATTATTTTTGATGTATGAAAATGAAATCTTTACATGGTTGTATAACATAGCTGAGACTGACAGGCTAACATAGCCCTGAGAAACAGCCATGGCTGTCAGAATGATGAGGCAAAGCCTTCCTATTTATGGAGCCACAATTAGATCTGCTACAGCTAAGTAAACATTAATTTCCCATGCTGTATATTAAGCATTGTCTGTGACTCAGTTTTAACAGTATTGGTCTTCTTTACAGCACAACATGACTTCAAATCTTTTGCTGCACAGGACACCAGACAATTCAACATGATAAAAAATATTATAATAGAAGTTACCTTATTTTGCCTTTCCATGGTCCATCTGTCCAGCAGCTGGTTGAGGTAATCAGGAGTTGTCTTTGGCATGAACACCATGAGTTCCTTACTGAACTAAAATTTCTGTAAACAAAACATAAAGGCTTACATTAGAGAGATCCTTTTATTAATACAGTCTTTCATCTCCAAAATTTCACAACCATTCTCTTTTGATTCAGCAGCCATCTTCCAACTACTAACAGGATTGATAAAACCATTTGCAGTTGGAACAAAACCACAAATTTTTACTTTCCTTGAAAAAATATGAAAATTAAGAAGTGACTTTTCAGTGATGTTAAAATTTGATAAATTGAACTTTCAATGTACACTTGGAAGACCAAACTCCTGACAAAAAATGGGAAACGAGATAACTATGCTCTTTCTCTAAGCACATCAAGTATTTATGTATTTCATTTCCTACAGAAAACCTTAATCATTGAATTAGAGAACATTCAGAAATCTGTCCTTCATCTCCTCTCATGCTTTTCAAGGAATGAATAAAGACTCCAAGCTTGAAAAGTGCTAATTCACCTGAGAAGGTAAACCTGGATTCAAATTCCTCCTTCATACAACCATTAAATTTACAATATTAACTTGGGAACTGAAATAAAGGTTTCCAACACTCAAGTGCATTCTCTGATTTGCAGATTAAAAAGTCTGGTCCCATTAATCTTTAGTTATTCATATGTAAATAAAAGCACTTTGGGAAATAGAGACTTTGCCCCATGTCTTATCTCAATCACACCACAGTGTTGTTACTTAGGTAAATTACAGAAGTTATGGCTGCAGCTTAATTCTTCAGCTATATGAGATATTTAAATATAGTATAATCTTCCTAGGCTAGCATGGACTTTGGGGAAAAACACATGAACAGGTAATCCTTCCTGCACTGCTCTGTGAGAAAGAAACAACCTGATGTCAACCGTCCTACCTAAGTTTAAAGGACATTCATAGTACATGGGTGTTTCTATAGCTTGCTTATTTAAAAAAGGGGATATTTTCAGAGTTTACTGCTTGGCTTTAAGGTTATTAGTAATGACCATGCTAGTGCCCAAAAAAATGGACTCCAAGGAATATTTTTTTTAAAAAATAAGAGTGTTGTTTGGTAGTATCTTCATTTCTTTTTCCCTCAGAGATTCCTAAGTAGTAAAATTAAAATACTATTTTTAAAAAAAACTTTTAATGTTTTTGTAAAAGTGAAAAAAGGTTCTATAATTTCCCTGTTTTTCTTTTATAGTGCTTCAACACTTCAAATAATCTGCCAGGATATTAATTTTACTGCAGGAAAATAGTTAGTGCATGGGTTTATTTCTGGTCACTTCGGCTTTTTTCAAGAGTATCTTTTCTACAGATCTTAATAGCTTATGACCAACAATTGAATCATAAAAGCAATTTTAGGTAGGTGGGCAGATGGTAAACAGATCTTTCACAAATGTTACAGAGTCCTTAATGAATAAAATAAATACATAAATACACATAATGTTTGATGTTATTACATATTGTATCAGATTTCATAGAATATTAACGATTTTTAAAGCACATTCTATTTTCAAATAAGTAGGGAATCATCACAAGTGCATTAAATAGGAAACAACAATTTAATAGCTATGTGGTCACAATTTGCAAATGCAGTCATATTTCATAATTTAGCCAAGGTGAAAAATCTTTTGCCACAGTCTCATAGAATAGGTTATATATGTAACTAAAACAGGAATAGCTCTGGCTTACAAAAGATATTGTGAATATTTTATAGTGGTTTCATTCATGAATGGATTTTGTTATTTGTTAAATGAGAAGTTGTTTTTCATCCAACGTAAAAAAATATTTCCCTAAAATCCATAAAAATGTAGGGGAATGTTTCCAATATTTCCATTTTAAAATATAAACACAAAGAGTGTTTAAACCCAAAGATTCAGAAGTGTAGACCAAGTCTTATGTTTCAGAAAGTGAGGCAATTGTATCTAGCTGTTTTGATTAAAGACTTATCAAGTACTCCTGTTAGTAACGGAATCTCAAATTCACATCTATATAGATATATTTTGATTGAAATGCTTCTTCTGTATACATACACTCAAAAATACAAAATCAAAGTCCTTTTTCAGTATTTTCTCTATTAAAGAAAATATCCTCATTTAGTTTCAAATTGCTTCTGGATTAGGTTTTGTATATTTTAAAGGAATGCTTTCAGCTCCACATTTGCCCGGAAACTACTATAACTACTGTTCTATTTTTACTAACCCGTCAGTTTCATACATCATAAAATGATTGCAGAAACAGTATTTGTTCTGTTGGTTCATAAATTTTTTTTGAACATGACCTTTGCTTAGTGATTTTGTTAAACTATCCAAAAATGTACACTATATAGTGCATACTCTATTGCCTTCTGGATACTTTGCTTGCATTAATGTCCCATTGCCCTTAAGTATTGCCATCACTGTAATGAAGGATGGTTTTGAAAAATTCAGGTTTGTCAAAGCATTTAACACAATTTCTCCTGGGAGCTCCACTTCTGAACCATGTTAACATTGTGAGAAATCTCAGCTCAAGGAAGATGGGTAGGTTTGAGTGTATGGTTCTTGTATTTATTCACATTCCCAAGACAGAAAGGCAAAATCAAGGCAAAAGTCAAATATAGCAAACACAGGCAACCAACTTAAAAATTAATTTCAAAGGGATTAAAATATAGGACATGCTACTTAAAACATGTTCTTAAGGCTGATGAAAAGTTCAGACCTCTTTGGAGTTAGGTACTTAAAAAGATCCCCTAAAATTAAATGTACATTAATTGTATATTAATTTAATTTATTAAAACATTGTGCATAAACTGAATCTACAATAGGATGTATTTGGTTTCCCTCTCTATGTAATTTTAATTTACCACAAGTCTTTTGGGACCCATATGATACCACAAGTGTGAATTGCCATTACCCAAGGAATTATTTCAGGGTTATTTTGCTGAGCAGTGCCACAGACCATTGTAGTGGTGCTACTGATGGAGTGGCTTTTGTAAGTGGGATGAAAGGAAGGAGAAGAAAGTGAAAGAACTTCTAAAGGCAATATCACTGCTAAATTCCCATTGTAAATGTCAGAGTTTTGGAATAATGAGCTGCTGGGTCCACCCGATAAGAAAAGGGGGTAGGGGGGCAAGTTCAACAATTCAGTGATTTGATACCTCCTAAAATGTTGTGGATTCAGGGATCTGTATCCCAGAAAGTGATGCTGGTGCTCCATTATGGGGGTTAGAGGAGATGGGAAGAAGATGCTGGCCTTCCATGTGTAAGGAAATTTTCAAAGCTGTAAGAAGAGGAGCCCTGAAACACCCAACAGTGATTTCAAAATAATCTGTGCTTGGAGAGGCAGACCAACCTTATTTTTTAATGTTGGTGGTTTTTAATATTTTTTAACCTCTGGCTTCCTCTTTGTATGTGGGAAATCATCTCCATAACCATAACTTTTTTTGCACCTGGGAAAAACTCAGCTTCATGCTTCAGGTGGACTGGTATTAAGTTTTTGAGTACTTCTGTTCCTAAAAATGTTCAGAAAAAAATGACAATTGACAACTTTTCCTCTGCCCTACAAAATCCCTGCTAATGCTTACATGGGCCAATTTGCAGAAATGGCACACTACAAAGTTGTTTGGTCCTTTCTTGATTATTAGAGTGTTTAAATAACAGGCAATGGCAGTGCCCATTCACCATTTTACCTTTCTACTGTTCTTTTATAGATAGGTTCCAAGGGAAAGCACTCATCATCTCCTATTCCAAACCAGTTTTTTCTTTGCAGCTACAAATATATATAGGTATGTGACTGTTTTTTGTATCAGCTACATCCTGCCTACTCACACAGCATGGTATTCGTTTTTATTAACCTACTAAGGTATTATGACTCGGGAAGAAATTAATTTCTGGGCTAAAGTATTCATGTTTGTGATGGTTAACAGAGGACTTGAGTCAAAGAATTTTTCTAATTTTTTATTCTGAATCTATAAACCTTTTAGCTTCTATAAAGCTTTTGACTCAAGTACATAGTACATGGCATTTCTGAAAAACAGGAGTCTTCGAGACTATGTCCATCTCATTGCACATATTGCATAGTACTTAAGTTTAACTTGAGTATACTTTTCTCCTTACTTTTGAAAGTCCAAGCAAACATCAATGATGTATTTAAACACTTAGATGAGGAAGGCCCAGGCTGCTACCTTGATTATTTCTGTCATTTAGTTAATTATGGTCATATATGAGCTGTTCTGTACATCCTTAAGTTCCCAACCCTCAGAATAAACCAAACAGCTGACTTCTATCAGCAGCTGTCTCTTGTTTCACTTCAAAGGAACAAGTAATTCAGAGGGTGAGGAAAAGGCCAAAATTTATTCTTCTCAGTATAAAACTCCTATTTCTATCAGTATAAAAAAAAAGTTAATGAAATGCCACCTTGTTACATATTCTGTCTCCTACCAATATTTTTGTAAAATGCCCATAAATCTGTTTATAGTGCATTCTGCTATCAGCCACAAGTACATGTCCTGTGAGCCATTGAAGTAATTTAGGACAGATCCTGAATCACAATTCTACAGAGCACATAGAACATAGCTATCAGACTGTAATGGAAAAAATTGAAACTGTTTTGAATCTTTACCATCAAGAAGTCTATTGACTCTGTTTTATGGGAGGAAATAGGAGCTTTCTCAATATTCTTCTTACTCAGAGTCTCACATATCTGTGATACATTGGGTGGCATTCCTGTTATGAAACTCCCTCAGACAAGCTATATTACAGCAGTAAATTCTAGATCTCGCCCACAACGTTGGAAAACATTCCTGAACAGATGGTTTCATTCAATAAAACATCAAAGTACCATAGTAAATAATGCTATGGAATTTTTTTGCCAGTCATTTTGCAGTGCCACATTAAACATTTCCAGAGGCAGCTGAAAGTGAAAGAGACAGAAACATTTGGCAGTGAACAGAGTGCCACAGGGCTGTTTGACTGGTGATGCTGAGACCACAAAAAGAAATGAGTATCTGCATGGCACTTCGTGGGATGGTTTTTGACTTGTAAAGAGCAGAGAGTGCAGGGCAGTTAGGGGTAATCTGCTCTTTCCCTTCCTCTTCCCCACTGCAAAGAATTTTGGTGTCTCATGCTCTTTCCCCTGTTGACTTCTTTCTCTCTGAGTTTGAGGATGAGAAACTTGACGTGATGTTTGCTTACCTCACTTGAGTGTCTCCTCTATTTTGAGTCAGCACGTTCTACTGCCTGCAGGCATTAGCAGAACATAGGCTCCTGTAAAATCAGTCAAATTCTTGAAGATCTGAATCAAATATCACCAAAATGGAGTTGGATTGTGGAATTAGCTGGCCTTGCCCGTGTGTCTTAGGCTTCATATATTAAAAGTAGACTAGCTATCAGTACTTTGAGAATAGACTGTATCTAAAGACAAAGGCAGAAAATAGAAGAGAATTATCTATTGAGTCAGTCAAGCAATCAACAGGCTTCAGTGTCCTGCCAGTTAAATCAAAGGGCACAAAGCAATACATGGCAGTAAGCCTCAGAAAAAAAAAATAAAATCAGGACTTGGTTTATAGTATCTTGCTATTGAAAGAGAAGAATGATTTTTTTACCTCTGAAAGTGTATTTTAGGAAGGACCACAGTTTTCAGATAATTCTGAGAATTAAGGATTAGGATGTAACTCTACAAGAAAATATCTGTTCTTGCAATGGGCACAGTACTGCAAAGATTAAACATGGAAGCAATTTAGCAGTTGTAGGGCTTCAAGCATAAAACCAAAGTCAGTTAATGCAAGACAGAGTAGCACTGCCTTGGAATTTTCTGAATATTTGAAATGTAAGGCTCCTTCCCATTAATATACAAGTTGAAGGCAATTTTCTTCCCTGTCTTATTTGTCTCAAGGAACAGAAAAAAAAATATCAGTTGCCAATTTAACGTAGCTTTGCTATGGCAGCATTCACAGCTCCATCTTCTGTTGTATCCATCATAATTTTTTTCACTCTCATCTCCAAAAAACACAAACCAGCTGCAGCCAGAGCCACAGCAGTCCCATCTCTGCCTGTCCATCCAGTAGTTCCTGCACTGGATGTGAATTCTCATTATGTAACACACTCAGGCATGGGCCAAACAACTGCTTTTTACAGAACAGCCTGTGTGTGAGTCAACAACAAAGGCAAACCCAGGTCAAATGCAGAGACAGCGTGTGTCACTCTGCTACATGTCCAGATCCCTAAGGATGTGGACACCGAGAGACCTGGAAACTGTAGCTCCTCAGCCATGCAATTTGCCTGGTTTCCCTCTCGTCAGAATTCCAGTGGGCTAAAGATACAGAACTGTGATAAGAAGAGAACAGGCAAATGAAAGAGAAGCATAAAATCATTCAAACCATTTTTTAAGCATTCTGGCTGTATCTCTCCAGGAAAAAAAAAGAGGAGAGAGAATCAGGTATAAACAGGACTTTTTTCTTCTTTATTCATGACACATTTTAATGAGATTTGAAATGAGCAGAGGAAGACAGAGCAAGATAACAAGGTTATCTTCAACTCTGAATCTTCACACTATTTATGATGCTAAATTTGCAGGCTATGCTGCTCACTTACATTTCCATAAAGTAGCATAATAAAAGAAAAAGAACAACTAGATGGTAGCAATTTTTCTTCTGAACTGTCCTTTCTGAAAAAAATATATACAGTCCTCTGGGTTCTGATATTCTTTTTACCTCTACAGAATAATGTCCCTTTTGTATTTCATCCCTTCTTTGTGCAGAGATAAAGAGAATGTATGTACATTCGGACTGCTACTCCCCTAAGTGATATGACTCATTCACACAAGCATCTGTACCCCTTAAGGGACTGACAGTGCCTTTTCCTCTTAACTCATTAATTTTACTTTTCTGTTATACTGAAGAACTGCTAATAAAGTAACTTTTCTCAATTGATATTCAATCTCTTCTGTGCCCCTGCAGGCACCTCTTCTTCTTCTTCAGGACTAAAAGCACAATGTGTTGAACTCTCCCCACAGATGCCATGATGGAGGCATATATCTTCTAACATTCACTCCATCTTCTTGAAATATCAACTGTTTTGCAGATTGCAAATTGGGACTAATGGCAGGCAGCAGTGTCTGCAACAGTAAGAAGTTTTAAATGCTTCCTACTACCATCCAACTTACACCTGTGTCTGCTGTAGTACAGCTACAAGATGGCTAGCTATTTTCTAAAGCAATTTTCCCTTAAAGCTCTCAGCTGTAGTTATTACATAAAATCTCATAGCTTCATTTGAATTTAGATACCTTTCCTCTGTGTTCCCAAGTTAATCTTAAGAGCAGCCTCTAAGCTATGGCGAACTAGAAGAATACATTTCACCAGTTCCATGATACCATTAATATGTTAAAAATAAATAAGGCACATAAAGGAGACCATGCCCTTTCTAATTACATTTTTTTCTTTGCCACTCTCACAATGTTGCTAACAATTAAGTTTTCTGGGCTTTTAATGTGAGGTTGAAGAAGTTAACAGCAGAAGAGTATGGAGTCCATCATGTTTGACCCAGTTTACACTGGTATGAGTTGATATCCCTAAGCCTTTCCCGTGTTTATTAAAATTTCAGCATTTTTACAGGAGAGGAACAAGATAGCTAAAACCAATATTAGTTGATTTAACAGTAAAAGGAGCTTGCAATCAGTAATGGGTGACCTACGTATTCCAGAAGTTCCCTTGGCCCTTTCAGAAGAGGTGTAAGGGTAGATAATATTATATTACTGAAAACATGACACAGGTAATTATAAGATTAATTGGAAATCGAGTTCTCTCATCTCTGCTGAATGGAAAAGATCCCATTTGCCTTACCAGCCTTTGATCAGTATATCTGTCTTTGCAGAGACTAATAAGACAACATAAAAGCAAGTAAAAGTTCATATTTTAAGTAGTTTCTCTAGTGTTTCTTACTCTTGTGAAACAAAGGGAGTACTAAATATTGATAATCATGTAATTTCAAAGAGAAATAGCCATTTTTTTCTCATGTATTCACTTCAGTTATACAACTCACTTCAATTAATCCTGAGAGTAGTGCAATGTGCAATGATTCTTTTCTGTGGAAAGTCATTTAAAGGTTTAAATATCTGAAGGTTCAAAAACTACACATATACTAGCATGAATCATCATAGCACCACTTTAAAATACCACTTTCTTTGAAATCACTGCTTGTATTAAAAATAAGGCGATAAGCGACTTACTGAATATAATGGTTTTTAAAAATATGTAAACTGTGCTGATGGGATGTATCTGGTTAATGAAAACTAAGTGAATGTAAAGTTCTGAGACTGTAAAGTGGCTGTACATGTCAGTGCAATATAAGATCTGACAGCCTTTTAGATCTCAAGAGGTAAAAAAAGAGCAAGGATTAGGAGGATTTGTTCAACACAGTAGGAGTACGTTTTGGTGAACTCATACTGAATCATTTTTCTTCCACTGTGTAGAAAACGTGCAAAGAAATATTCTAAGCATCCTACATGTCTGGTCAAAATGGACCAAGAAAAAAAACCAATGCGCTCTGGATGTCGGTAACGGTGCTCCTTCTAGGCCTCTACATGTAATACTGCCCCCAAAGGACATCCCGTCTGGACCCTCTAAGAGAGAAGGGAAATGCCAGTTCTGTTAGCAGAGTGTACCAGCCTAGTCCACATTTTGAGGTCTATGCTTCTCTTAAGTGGCCTTACCAGGAACATATTTGTCAGGTAATCATATGGTCAGACTGAGGGTCCGCAAATGAGTTGTCAAGAGTGAATGCTTTGATCCAGCTATTTTCATCCCCTTTCAAGGCACAGATACTATTCCCACTTTCTTAGCATCAGAAATAAAATTATTGTGTCCACATGGTATGACAAAATGAAGCCCACTAACATGCAATGTCCATGTCATCCAAGACATACTTGGTATCTTTTTCTCAGCTTAAGCAGTAAGGCCAGCCAGCCAGGGCTGCACCACTGAACAGGTAACTCAGTGACCAGTATTTATTGTTTGTGGTCAATTTAGAGGAGAAAAAGAGCTTCTCCAACATCAGATACACTTTGTAATTATTCTGATATACATATATATATATATATATATAAAGAAGGCCACTACACAGATGTCCAGTTAACGATAGTCTTTCAAGGTAAGAAATATTGTTACCTTCTGGAGGCTGTCTCAATACTCATGACTCATATCAAAAAGCACTTAGATATCATCTAATAGGTAGTTCAGATGGTGAATGAGGCATATTTGTGTGGATATTGCAATGATTGGTATTTTTTATTAGTATCCAGAGAAAACAGACATGATGAAGAGAGTGGCATGACCCCTAGAAGAAAACACAAATGGTATTTCTCAAGTGAAGCTATATTAAAGCAGGGCAGCTTGTAATAACAAAACAATGACAATGAAATATAAGTAAAAAACAAAATTCACAAAATGTGTCTGGCACAAAATAATTTGGTCCCAGAGGTTTTTCTGCTTTGGAACCCAGAATAGAAAACATCACTTACATTCATGTTCAATAATCATCAGCTATCACACACTGAAACTCAGGCTAAGAAACTAGATAAGGAGCTAAAATCCAATGTTTAGGTTTTTATTTTGCTATCCAGGCTCAAATGATCAACAATTACTGTACATTAATAAACAAAAAGCTATTAGAAAGGCAGCACAAACAAATTATCTGACAGAGTTTGTTGCCACATTCCCTCTCACATTTTTTTAATCATCTCTATAAAAAGTGCTGGAAAACACTGTTCATTAGCTGGTATTGTCTTATGTGTCAAACAGATTTAGATTATTTTATGCTGCTTATAATCATTTGGCTTCCCCCAAATTTCTTTAACAGTGTTACTTCAGGAATTAATTTAGTTTAGTGGTTTTTTTCTAACTATGACCAATCAATAACAGTTAACACATTATGTGAGCACTGCATTTTGGTACCCCTCTGTTTACAATACAGCTTCAACTACTTGCCTTTCTTTATTAATACAGCAAAGTCTAGTAGCTTATATGCCTCTTTCTTTTAAACTGTGTTTGGAAAGAAGACATTAATCAAGAAGATACTTCCACCCTAATAGCAGTAAATATCCTTTGATGTTTTGAACCTTACTCAGTTATGTCAGATATTTATTACCTCTGCTGTTGTGGCACAACTCAGGTGAAGAATGAGCTGGGTAAGAGTCAGTAGCATTTGAGGCATGGTACTGCATACATGCTCCATCCCATATGAGAGCTCCATTCTGTTAGGGGCTGTAGATAACACCTGTGGTAGTCACCCTCTTATGAAGGGTTTTCAGACAGCCAGCTGAGAAAAGAGGGAAGTATTACTACACTTTTGGGAAAAAGAAGCACTGGAAGATGAAAGCTAAAAATCATAATTGGCCTCAAATCGTATTTGCCCTGAGTAAAGAATCAGGCAGAGATTCTTCCCTTATCACTAGCTGAGGTGGCTCCCAACTGTAAGGGTCAGGTCAGGTGAACTTCATCACCATTCATTGATTCTTCACTGGTTCTTTTGATTTTGGGATCTCAGCAGGGGACACTCATCCCACTCTTGCTGAGCCTACAGCTGGGTGATTTGGGCTGGCCAGGGTCCAGCCAGGTATTTGCAGAGGCTCAGAAGCATGAGTGGGTTCAAGAGACAGACAAATTAGACAGCCAAATATCGGCTTACACAGATTACTGGTTGATGTAAAGGTACTTTAGTGGGCTCTTCATTGAGGCACAACATAAAAATTCCCAATAAGATATCAATTGGTAAATTTTATTTCTACTTCTAACCTTCACAATGATATGCATCTTTTCTCTATGTAGTGCTTATGCTCTATACCTCAGAAACAGAAGTCTTAACAAAATCACCATCATACAGCTCACAAGAAAGAGAAGGTAAGCTGACTTGACAGACTCAAACTATTGAACCTTCAATTTTGTAAATGTAGACCAGAAATTATATCAGCCCAGCTATGCTGGAGCCACTACTGCAGGCTAAAGTTACGTCCAGTGTTTCCTTTCTTCTATCAGGAAGGATGATGAGTTTTGAACAAAAGCACAGGAGGAAAGGAAAAGTGTGCATGCATGTGTGTGTGAGAAACAGACTTCTAAACTTTCAAGCTCTCTAATGCCTTTATAGAGCACTACAGATATCAGCAATTTACCCTTGGAAAAGGAGCTGTCAAGTAAATGCCTTCCTATTCACATCATGTGGTAGGTAAAAATCCTGAGCTGATCTATGCCTCATGATTGAGCAGACAGGTCTCTTCCCTGCAATCAGTGTTGATGAAAAACTGATTTTTGTGGTAGTGACAATCTGATGGTACTAAAATAAAATCTCCTGGACCCTCTGGTAATGAAAAATTATGTAAGTGAAAGGAAGAAAACAGTAAAAAAAGAATTACAGACTTCTATTTACCTTTAAAATTATAGAAACATATTTTTCCCAGTAAGTAAATAGTCCTTTTTATTTTTGCTTTCATTAAGCATACTTTGAAGGACTACTATGTGCTTCACCACAGTGGACCGGATTGCATCAGCTGCTTCTGAAGAAGATAAAAAGCCTTATCAAGGGTGTGTGGAATAGAAGACAGCCAAAGTGAAATCAGGTTAAAGTGTCATTCACCTTACTGAATCAAAAGCTAACAGAATATTGACATATTATACAACCTTTGACCTTTTTAGATTTTCATTCTGGGATGTCCATGGACAATGCCTATGTCTTCTGGGTAGCATACATTCAATTACATGTATGCTACTGAGTGGTGATATCTGTACAGAAATGTAGGAGATATTTCTTCTTTCTTGTTTTCTTTGGCCAGAACACTGCTGTTCCAATTTATGATGTTGCATTGTGCTTGGCCGAGTGGGGATACGGTACAAGCCTGGCTAGTAAAAGTTATTGAATGGGATAGTTCACCCCTTATGTAGCAATTTCTTAATAACTTCAGTGCATCAACCTGTGAAGAAAACATCAGCTGGTTCCTTATAATTATCACCTTCCTTCCATTTGTAACTCTCTCCTCTAGTTTCCATGTTAAAACATAGAATAAATCTTTTATTCTGAGGTCCATTTCAATGTGGAAGGGTTAACTGAATTTACATCCCATCTCATCACATTTAAATTTATAATTAATGATAATTTGTGAGTAAAAGAGGTAGATATTCTCCTGAAAAAATTAAAGAACCATGATTCTTGAAAAGCATTATGAACTTCACAGAAGAAAAATTCAAATAATGATAAAAAAAACCCCATCTCCTTCTAATCCTTGAGTTTTTTAAAGATGAAGTCAATGAAGTTTTCCTCCTTAGAGTATCAGTGCTCTGAGGAGAGGAAATAAGTGTCCTGCTTTCACTTACCAGAGACTTGTACTCAAAGACAGCTCCTTTGATATCATTATACATTGAAAATGTGGAAGCAAGCTTCTTGCAATCTGTCGAAAAACAAAACTGGGGGCAAATTACAAAAAACATGGAGGTTTTTTCACCTTATGTGATGATCAGGCAGATCCTGTGTGCTCTGTGGCAGAGGTAGAGGGGGCAGAAATCACATTGTCCTCCCATGGGCAGCACACTTCAGGGTTACAAACATAACAGCTGCTCAGAGGAAAAATGATGATGGAATTTTAGCAAGTTTTGGCTTGGGAGCCTAAGAGTGGATAGTGGAAATCACAACCAATTTGTTTTTCAGGAAATAGCCAGTCTGATTCATGGGATGAAGCCACCAGCAGACTGTGCATGAACTTATGCAAGAATATATAAAGATGCTGAGAATCTGTGAAATAAGGAAGTTTTAGCAATTGTGGGGAAATTCCTCCTGAGCTAAAGAAGCCTTACAAATTTGTTTAAAAAAAAAAAAGAAATTGCTAAGAGATACACTACATAAGAATCTAAACTTATTGAATAAAGGCACCCAGAAGCACCTATCTGGCAATGTCTGGTCCAATTCTGAAGGAAGAGAAGGTCCCTTAGCTCAGATGGCTATTCTATTTCACTTTGTATTAAACATAGCTGGCACATGGCAGAGTGGATTGTGATTCAGAGTAAAAGCCTTTAGTTCTAGAATAAGGATTCTGACCACTGAAAAAATCATTTAAATCCATAATCTCACTGTCTTCAGAAATCTGATGCCTTTGAAACTTGAAAAATCTTTGTCCTTGTAGTTTAAAAGTACAGGCAACAAACAGAAATCACATGGGACTAATACAGTCAATAGAATGAATAAATTTTAACAAGGAAATAAATATATCCAGCTGGTATAAAACCCACAAATGAACACAATTAAATAGTCAAAATTGAGGAAGTAAAGCACCTTTGACTACCTCTGTAATTCCATGTACCACCTTTTATTTTATTATATAAAAATAACATATAAATACGCAGAGGTCTTCTACGTCATTGGTGTAAGTCACTGTTGTAGTGCTTATATATCATTTTCTCCAGAAGGCAGGAAATATTAGCGTATTGTCTCAATAGTTATTCCACATTAAATCCCATAATGACTAACTCCAAATTTGAAGCCTATATTACTTTAAAGAGTCTTTTGTACATGCCTCACTGAGGAAAAATGCATATATTTATCACTTCAAAATAAAAGTCTTTGTGGTATATATCACTAGAATTAGAAGAATATATAAAAATTGAAATGTTGGAAACTTGCTGCAGAGGTTGCAGCGCTGCTTCTCCATTGCAGTGCTGGCACAGCATGGGCTGCAGCCTGGCCAAGCTGCACCACAAAAAGCAACCATTTCTTTTCAGATGTTTAGAAGCCAGGCTCTTTTTCAAGATCCTCCTCCTTTCTGAACATCAATTCACTGCCTTGTTTCTAAGCAGGCATCCACCAGCTTATACATTCACATACAAAGTCGCAGATGGTTCGGAGACCAATCTGCAATTTACCATAAGAAAGTTGAGCTGATTTAATAATGAACATGATGAAATGTAAGTACAACCCACACTGAGTGGATTAAGGAATGGCCAACTGACAGCCCTCAAAAGCATCTGTCAGTGAGGGAGCTGTCACAGAACAAGGATTTTTTTTCTCATAGCAATACCCGGGCTCTTCAATCCAACCCTTACAAAAAAAAAAATCACTCCTTGTACTTTGTGAATATTTCAAAACTGAAACCTGCACCTGAAGAAGGTCTAAGGTATAATTTAAATGTGAAATCGAAATTATGATACAACCCCCTAATCTTGGTAAGCTTTAAGAAAATCTCACCCTAGAGCTTTCCGAGCCACATTTTAACTTCAAAGTTTCCAAGATATGAAAGATCTACCCTTTTTCAGAACAGACCTTTTCTAACCACTCTGATATCTATATTTTACTTCAACTGCTCAAGCCCTAGAAGTCAGCACAGCTAAGACACAGCAGGTGTGAAAGGACATTCACAAAATGTAGTTGCTGACACCCACCTATGCAAAACTGATTAAAAATTGTTTAATGCTTATGCTAGATTTGCTCAACATCAAATGTAAAAGAAAAAATTGAACTTTAATGATTCAGTATAATAAATACCTGAGGGATTTTTCTGATATAAGCCTATCTCAATGACTAATTGTAGTTTGACTATTTTAGAGGTTTACTTTAGGTAAGGTGACATGTTAGCAGTAGATAAAGGGTTTTATTTTTGATATCTATGCAATTCTGTTTCACTTGCTGTCCTAACGGGAATCAAGTAAATATGACTTCTCATGCCATTTGGGCATTTTTGTTTTTTGTTTTTTTTTTAATTTTCAAAAGATTTTCATACCTACATTGGAAAAAGTTTGCAAAGTAATATTCCCTAATTCCATGTTGGCAAAGTCTCAGATATATCCAATTTGTTTTCAGAGAAAGTTTGCTCTACTCTTTTCCCTCATAAAGGACAAATGGCATCACACACAATCTAATTCTGGGCACATTTTGCTGTTTATTAAATTACCCATGACCTTCAGATATGGATGTTTGATTTCAATAATTAGTATAATTACTACATAGGGTTTTTTTCCTTATGATTATACTGGATTTTATCTGAAGTATATGAATGTAAGCCATTGCCAGAATACATTATTTGCAATGGTATATTCTTTTTCTATAAACCTATATATCTTCCCATTTTTGTGTGTGTGACTGTTATCTCCCTTAAATAAGAAAAGGTTAACCAGTTATTGATATGTCTTTGTGTGTTTCATAGAAAAGAACAGATACATATATATATGCATATATATGTATATATGTATGTAATTTTTATTTTTATCACTAAAACTGTAGGTTCTTCATCCAGGATGCAATAAGAACTTCAAAAATATGATTTACTGTATGTTATTAATCTAAGGATCATATGCACTTATGATTTTCCTCAGATATTCTGAGACTGCAGTTAATAAATATTTTAAGTACAGTTTTGTCATGACTAACAAAATGAAATAAAGCAATCCCAATAAGGCTTAGAAGCAGAAATTAAGGCAGTATGATTACTTAGACCATCCAGGGAGGAAAAAAAATCCCAAACATACAGTGGAGAAATCAGAGAAGAGAATTTGTAGAATCTTAGAATCAAAGAATGGTTAGGGCTGGAAGGGACTTTCACGATCATCTAGTTCCAACCCCCCTGCCATGGGTAGGGACACATTTCACTAGATCAGGCTGCTCAAGGCCTCATTCAACCTGTTCTTGAACACTTCAAGGCATTGGGCATCTACAACTTCCCTAAGCAACCTGTTCCAGTGCCTCTCAATACTCTCAGTAAAGAATTTATTGCTAACATCTAATCTAATCTAATCTAAACCTGCCCTCTTTCAGTTTAAAACTATTGCCCCTTGTGCTGCCATTATCTGCTCGTGTAAAAACTCCCTCGTCCTCTGTTTTATAAACCCCCTTTTTAGGCACTGGAAGGTTGCAATGAGGTCTCCTTGGAGCCTTCTCTTCTCAAGGCTGAACAGCCCCAACCCTCTGTTGCAGGAGAGAGTGGGAGCTTCAGATAAAATTTACTCAAGAAGCCCTCCCTTTGGATCATGAGGTGCAGAAAGGACCCCCTTGTAAACTTTTCAGAAAGGAGCCTAGGGGCAAATGAAGCCAATCTTAGCCTCAGACTGTCAATGTTTTAAGTCTAAGGAAGTATAGAGGTTTGGTTGAACCTTTGTACAACTTTGTCTGCAGGATTAATGATAATGATAGCAAACCAGGTGTATTTATAAAAAACCGAATCATTTGTTATGATAAATGACTAGACAAAAATATCTTAATCAGAATTCTTTACTAAACTCTATAAAACGGAAAAATACTAGTTAGTATAGTATAGTATAGTATAGTGTAGTATAAAATCTGGATGCAGTATGTACTTTAGTATAAGATACTGCACTATATCAAAGCAATTCTATTAAAGCAATGACATTAAAGCCAGGAAAAAGAAACAATAATTGAAGCAGAGATTGATGTACCTCACCCACACCACTGACCACGGGCAAAATCTCTTCCGTTCAGCCTGTCTTCATAGGAGAGTACTCCCACATCTGATCACCTTGGTAGCCCTCCTCTGAACCTCTTTTAACAGGTTAGTGTCTTTCTTGTGTTGAGGACCCCAAATCTGGATGCAGTACTCCAGGTGGGATCACAAGAGGACAGAGTAGATGAAAGCATCACCTTCCTTGAGGGGTGGCCACCCCTCTTTTGATGCAGCCCAGGTTGCAGATGGCCTTCTGGGCTGTGAGTGCACACTGTTGGCTCATGTCCACGTTTTGATCCAGGAGAATCCCAACTCCTCCTCTGCAGGGCTGATGTTGATGACTTCTACTCCCAGTCACATCTCAGATTGCCTCAACCCAGGTGCAGCTCCTTGCACTTGGACTTGTTGAACTTCATGAGTCCCTCATGGGCCCACTTTTCAAATTTGTCCAGGTCCCTCTGGATGGTATTCCATCCTTCTGTTGTGTCAACTGCACCACTCAGTTTCATGTCACCTGCAAACTTGCTGAGGGTGCCCTCAATCCCACTGTCTGTGTCATTGATAGAGATGTTGAAGAGCACTAAGCCAAAGACAGAACCCTGAGGGACACCTCTCATCACTGGCCTCTGCCTGGACATAGGTGAGGCTCACTGATTTTTCTTTCCTTTTTAAAAAACGGGAGTGATGTTTCCCTGAAAAGCATGATGCTTATTGAGCATTTTATAAAAGTTTCCCTTATAGCTGTTCCATTCCTCCAATGAAAACATCTGCATGCAGCTTTTACTGAATGGGTTAATGACTGTAATGTCTGTCTTCAGAGTCTATATAACTATAGAACAAAAATAACAGAATAAAAGTCCATGGACAAAGGCAAGTCAGAAATACTTCGTAATTCACAGTATTAAAAGCAGCACAGACGGCAGTACGTGGAGCAAGTTCTTACTGTGTCCAGGATCTTGCAAGTAGGTCACAGTTTGATACAACAAAAGTAATCTCCGTTCTGTGCCTGAGGCTGGACTCCCACTGTTGATTTAACATCTTGTTCAAACTTGATGCTTACGATTTGGGAACTGGAAGCACAAGATGGGACCAGAGCTGAAAGACTTTTGGTGTCTTCTATTAGTTTCTTCAGAATTCAGTGGAGAAATCTACTTTCTGATCAGATTGCTTCTAATTTGAAATGGTAACGTTTGTAATTTATTGCCAGGAATAACATTGATTACTTTCAAAGTTTTGACAGATATTTTTCAAGATTTCTTAACTTGTAGTAAATTGAAGAGGAGACAAAAGAGAGAGATAAAATAGGTGCTTGTTTTGTACCTGGTTCAATATGTGGTGAGATTGTTTCATAGTTCCCCCACACTTATGAGCAGTCAGTGCTTAGTTTGGTGGCTGATCAGCGGTATTCATGCAAAAGAGCTCTACTGCATGTGATGTTGCCATTCTTGCTGGCAAAGTTTAGAAAGCAGTCAAATCCTGTAAATCACATTTGTCATTTTTTGTGGTAGGATTATTCTGATCATAGGTCAGACTTGCAATTTTTGTCCAAATTCTAGTTCTCTTTTGGCCCTGTTTTTGGGAATAGGATGTCTCTAGCCACTACCAATAGTGAACTACAGATGACTCTATAATTATATAAAGTCATATATAATACTCACAAGTATTTCAGTGATGCATTTGGAAATATAGTATCCCAGCTTCTATGACAGCCAGGCTAAGGATAGAGATGAGAGGCTCTCAGCTTCAGAGCAGGGAGTCACAAAGCTCTGAAATATTGTCTGCAACACTATCAATATTAAGTCCTGCCCTTTAATCACATAAGCTGTGAATATGGCTCTCCAAGCTCTACTTCAGGGAACTACAGTCAAGTCCCAGTCTAGGAATGGTGAACATTCATCATACTGAAATATTTCTGCCAAGCATTTTTGTTTGCTTCACAATAGCATCTAAGAAAAAGGGGTTAGGCTTCATTTCACAGAGGATGGTGAATAAACACAGATGACCCATGTGAGCAATGTCTTAACTCCAGTTACCATGAAGACCTGCTCAGCACATCACTAGTGAATAAACCCCCAGTATTTACTTCAGGGTGAACTGAGCTGTTCTCTTGGCTGCTTGCCTAGCTCTTCATCTCACACCAAGGCAGGGTAGACACTTGGAAGCAGATAGCTAAACTCAGATGTTTTAATCATCTCCCTCCCAGAGTAACCTCATGAAACAGAGGGGAAACAGCTATGAAAGCTGAAAGAAACATCCATGGTACAAAACTACCACAAGCCAGTTTGATGTGTCTAAGACAAGCTGTGTCAACAGCAATAAAACTGCAGCCCCCATTGCTGCCCAGTCAGCAGGCTTCATCCATAGCCTAACCTCCAAGGGACTGCCTCTGAGGAAGCAGTTTGGTTTTCCTTCCTCTGTTCCATTGAGAGCACCAAACCCAGCCCAACTGTGAAGATGCCTTTATGACTCAGAGAATTTTCATCAAAAAGGAACCAGATCTATTACACTCATTTGGTTATCACTATCATAAAAAAACTGAAGAAACAATGAATCACATCCAGGCCTGGCACAAGTACAGACTTATGCCCCAAAATAACTACTTGGCATCCCTCTGCAATTCAGTATGCATCCTTTCATCAGCAGGCTTTGTCTGGAAGCCAGTTTGGAGCTCATGGGCTAAGTGTTACAGGCCAAATCAATTTTGACTATTTATTTTTTCAAATCAGTTGCTGTGAGACAATACAAAGTAATTTGCTGAAGTCACAGTGTTCTACAAATACTCCAGATATACCCAGTCAACCTAACCCTACAATCTCAGTAAAAGTCATAATAGAAAAGAAAACCAAACAAAATCAGATTGCCTAGAAAGCAGCTTTTTAAAATCAAATGCTACCGCTAACTCAGTGGTCAGGTTTTGTTTTTAATACTTTTCTATTCTTTGAAACTGAGAAGAATGTAGACCAATAAAATATGATATCCAGGAGCATTCTTTCTTGTCTAAATAAGGAAAATAACTTTCTTGCTTTTGTGTGTGTGTGCATGAATTTACAGTGTTCTGTGAATTTCCAAAAAGAAGCTCCATTAGTTCAGTACTAGCTCTCCTCTTTCTATAAAACCTGGATATAAACATTCTCTGGGAATATTGGATGAATTAGAATGAGATCAAAATAATGTAAAAAATAAAACGTTTATTCTCTGACTTTACAGATTTCATACATATCTATCATTTATTTTTTCAGCAACTACAGCTTTTTAGCCATCTTTTCTGCTTGAATCTAAAATTATTGTTTCTTCTCACCCAAAAACATTTGACAGCAACCACTGCTGCCAGTCTTGGTGTCCTTGATTTCCCTAAGACCTAGCACCCTCAGATGTGTCTAAACATATATGTGTTTGGTCAGATATATCACTGTTTTAAGTTACAAACAGGTGTTAGAAACAAGACTAGAATTTTCTTGTGTTTCCCTTCATTATTGAATCATCTGCTTTCTGATTTGCCTTCTTCTGTATTTACAAAACTTTTATGCATACGTTGCTCTGCCTCTCTAAGACACATGAGTTCATTGTTGGTTTAAGCGTGTAATTTGACACATTAAGTTGACGCGCACACTCTGCCTTGGAGACCGGTAAAACCATCACAGATCTAGGCCTTGATCCTCCTTTACTCAAGGATACAGACTGCACTCATCCATCAAACTGTTCCCTTACAGGTCAATTCCATGGATAGGTAAGGCATTAGTAGCCATTACAGTTGTTCTGTTAAGACAGACAGGCTGTTTGCAGGTACGTCATGAAGGTGAAGGGGTAGTGAGAAAAGTCTTATCTGCGGTAGGAAAAACTTTCCAGGAAGACAGGATTTCCCACCATTCCACAGACTAAAGGAAAGCAACTCTGGGCAGTAATAATACTGCCAGTAATTACTGGCAAAAGACAGTTTTCTGTCTTTTTTTAACACAAGAATGTTAAATTTATGTTTTAGACAAGTAACATTTTAATAATTAATAAAATAAGTAAATAAATAACAAAAAAAAAAGGCAAACAGTTAAATTCTCCCCAGTTTTAATTTGCTTCTCTCTGTCCAGAAATGGCTCAAGAATGAATTCAATAATGAAATCAGAATTTTAAAAAAGTTATAATGGTTTATGTGATGAACTTCACCTTCCTTTGCCTTCACAGACCCCATAGAGGTGTCTGATAGATCCAGATTCAGAGAGAGGATTAAAAGCAAATCATCTGGAGTTGGCTAGTAGCAAACTCTGAGAGTAGGGGGGGACACATAAAAACTTCTGTCCCTTTTTTTTTTTTCAGTAGCTACATGGCTAAGGATCCATTAATTCTGCCCAGAAGCAGTTTTTCAAGTGTCTGGAGGGAAAAACACTTAGTTTTACATATCTAGTTTGATGATATGAATTTCATGCCCTGTACATATATATACTCAAATAGTGCTATGCTACCATTTATTGCACATATATCAATGCATAAATACAAAACCGCAGCTATATGTTAAATACAGGTTCTTAAATAGCACTGATGTCTCCTGGAAAATAATAAAATAATTAGCACAGTGCACCATAATACTAGCCTTGGCAATGATTGGGCTTTCAACCATGTCTTTCCTTCAGATTACATGCTGAAGGATTCTAATATTTATATTTATTTTGGGGGGAGCGTTTATTATGTTTCTGAAAATGTAAGCTGGAAAAATCAGGCTTTTAACAGCGTGGAAGCCCAGAGTTGCATACAGCAGCCATTAACAGTGGTTGCCACAGATCTCAATCACTCCTTTGTGGAACATGGATTGGGTCCTGGTGTCTTATTTATCCCACACCAAGGATCAATGTATTTCATGACTCAGTAATGATTAAATGCAGTCTCCAAAATCTGAAGATTAAAAATGCACATTTCATTAATTTTTTAATAAGTTGTTATTTTGGTAATGGTTGTGCTACACAGCATTGCAGACATAGTGGATAAATATCAAATATTAGATTATATAAAAATAACCTATGTAATTTAAACTCTATTGATAACTGAGTTATGCTAAGAAAAAAATCCATGCACAATAATCATCTTGCATTCATCTATTAGTCTGTCCATGGATCTGTGTGGCACTCAGACTGCCTTTGATTTTGCTGTATAGAACATTTTTCATTCATGAAGTAGTACCATCTTATTAAAAATTAATTTAAAAACATGTTTAAAAATTAAAAATATTTATGAATTACGGCTGCAATGATACAGATCTTAGAGAATAAGTTTTGCTAAGTAGGAAAAAACTAATGTGAAGATCTCTGTTTCTAACTGTTCAGCTGTAAATATTTCTGGTGACACTATCAGCAGACTAGCAGATCTCTTGAACTGAACAAATTATTGCTTTGCTCTTGTTTCTGCTGTGTTTGCCACAAACCACCCGTGCAGCAAAAGAATTATTTTTTGTCACTTTATCCTCAAGACTTTGGGATTCGCTGGTATTCTAAAAGTTATTTTTTTGGTAGTTGAATAAATAGATAAGTAAAAAAAGGAAAAAATAAATAAAAAACCTCCAAGCCTTGTTTCCTCTCCCAGTGGGCTGTTACCTTTTCTCCATCAGAAACCAGAAGTCTGAACAGAAGCCAGAACAATGTCAAACTAACCTGAGAAACTTCTAGCTCTTTGTCATCCTGTGAACAGATGACTTTCAAGTTTAGTTTGATTTGTTAAGAATGGCCCACAACAACAGAAGGGGTTGCTTGTGCCAAGTTGTTTCACTTACAATTAGCTTCAAATGAGCTGCCTAGACAAAACCAGGCTTTGTTTTTGAATTTGTATTACCCAACGTGTAGGACTTTACTTAAGGTGATTTGCACAGAGTACCAAGGAGAATAAAAAAGGTACAGATTTTATTAGCTGCAACCAATGTCAAAATTTTAAATTACCACTGAGCTATATAAATTTAACGGAGATGTATATATAACATGATAACTTCAGAAATATGGGTCTTATGTGAATTTTAGGATTGTTTACACCATCAGCATAACACAAAGCAGTGAGGAGCAAGACCTGATATCTTTATGATGATCATTTAAAGTAAATGGTTCTTTGTAAGGAAAGAACATAAAGGCCTTTCCAAACTGGAGATTTGGGGCTGAATTTGGTCATTCTGTGTATATTAAGAATTACAGTAACTTTATACTATATTTATTGTTTACATTAGTTATGTTAACTCACAAGATTACTCCTGTGGGTCTACATGTTCTTAACAATACATGTTCAAAAGTATTCAAGCAAAATTATTA
This sequence comes from Ploceus nigricollis, assembly GCA_013399945.1. Lineage (NCBI taxonomy): Eukaryota > Metazoa > Chordata > Aves > Passeriformes > Ploceidae > Ploceus > Ploceus nigricollis. Next base: position 109,643 of record VXBC01007688.1, read on the forward strand.
TATGAAATATGCATGATAATCATGTAAGTGCAGATATGTGAGATTTTGGTTGCTTTCTGTGTCATACTAGAATACAGAAGAATTATCTCATGGGGATTTTTTAGAAGTAATTTTGATTCCAATCCCATCCAAAAGTTGTGAGGTTAAAGATGATTTGGAAAGGGTGGCAAAATGAGAGCAAAACCATCATAACAGTCTTACACTGGAATATTCAATTTAGAACTATCTGAAAGAACAAATAATGTCTCATGAGATATAAGAATAAAATTCCAAATTTAATTCCTTACAAGAATGTTGAGAAAGAGACACATGGTGTCTTCAATCTGGGCAACATATTCCAGGGATTAGAACAAAATCTTTTCTGGTTTAATCAAGCTTTTTTCTCTAAAACATGTAACAGTTCTTAATGAAGGGTGGACCTTAGACCACTGTGGTACATACTGGCTTAATTTAACCATACCATGATTTGAAATGGGCTTGTGTTTCCAAATGAGAAATATCAAAACCTGAGGTTTTTCTCCCCAGTGTCTCCCTACAACTGTCTTTTTTTTTTTTTTTCCCTAAGCCAGAGAGAGTAAGTCCTGACCATAATGATCTCAGGTGACACCATGCCAAATCCTTTCCCAGTGTATCTGAGGTGACATGACAGTACATTACACAGTGAAGTAGATGTTAGCACCATTGTGACCTGATGAAACCTAAAAAGAATGCTTTAGCTTTTATATTATAGATTATTCTGACTTTTAGCTAGATAAAAGTAGAATACTTTGATCCAGCATTTTCATTTGCTGTTATCCAGAGAATAATAGGATGACAAAATTATTCCCTAGAATTTTTGCATAACCCCAACAGACAAAGATATAAAAATATACTCTGTGGGGATTTTGATATACAAGACATCTATAAAAGGATTCAAATGCATTGTAAAGTATAAGCATTTATATTTCAATTTTTTGCATAAATTAACTATACCTAGGAAAAAAAGCAACTTTTTTAAAAATCAAAAAAGCTATATTTTAATCTAATGTGGACCTTTTTCAAAACCAACTCATATTAGTTGAAGGTTGAGCCCTTCAGACATTATCCACCTCAGTGAACCTCACAGGCTTTAATAGGATCATTTGAATATGATGACTATTTCAAGGTGAACAGGGGTGAAAGGAACAGGTCTCAGATATATGCAATAAAGTGAACACAAACAGAAGAAATACTGTAGAATAATTTTGTTTTCCTAATATACAACCTTTTTATATTACCTGAAAATTGTGATTTCATCAATACAGTTGAACCAGGAAGCATATTTAGAACCCTCTATTTCTGACCACATCCACACTGATTTCACACCAACATGATTTCATATACTTTAATTGTATTATTTTTGTTTTTCCTCATTGCAGACAGTCAGACCTAAACCCTTACTATCCCTCCAAATAAATTGCTCATTATTTTAACAGCTTCCTGCAGTCAGAGTTTCTCAGCATGTATCACATTCCTATTTCTTAAGATAGAAACGTAAAGCAGCTGGGGGTCTGCCTGATTTAACGTCCAGATTTGCTTAGAGGAAGCAAAGATGATTTTATGTTTCTGTGTTCACTGATGATATGTGGTCTTTTAGCTTCTTCAACTATATTTAGAAGGACTTATCAGGCAGCATTACTGAGAAAAGAAACACAAACTTAGGCCAAGTCTCAAACAAGGTAATCAAAGTTACTCATGTCCTGCTGGGGAACTTCAACCACCCCGACGTCTGCTGGGAAAGTAGCAGAGCAAGCTCTAGGCAATTCAGGACACTCCTGGAATACATGGAGGATAATTCCTTGAGCCAGCTAACAGACAGCTCTGCCAGAGGGAATTCAATACTGTATCTGACCAACGTAAGGCAAGTAATTGGAGACATCAAGACTGGAGGCAGCCTGGGCTGTGGTGATGGTGCATTGGTGGAGTTTGTGGTCCTGAGGGATATGGCTCAGAAAGGTGTGAAGTTAGGCCCTTGTACTTTAGGAAAGCAAACTTCCAGCTTTTCAAGGATATAGTCAATAGGATCCACTGGGAGACTTCCCTCAGGGTCAAGGGAGTGAAAACAGCAGACCTTTAAGGTAGTCTTCCACAGAGTGTAAGAGCTGTCAATTCCCAAGAGCAAAAAATTAGGTGAGAGACCACCATGGCTGAGTAGGGAACTGCTGGTCAAAGTAAAAGGAAAGAAGCAAATGCACAGGCAGTGGATGCAAGGTAATATACCCTGGAAGAGTACAGAGTGAAGTTTGGTTGTATAGGGGTGAGGAAGACCAAGGAGAAGCTGGAACTGAACCTGGCAAGGGGGTCAAAGAATAACAAGAGCTTCTATAGGTATGTTAACCATAAAAGGAAGGTGAAAGAAGGTGACCCCCCCTGAAAAACAACAGAAACAAACTGGTAACAGTGGATTAGGAGAAGGCTGAGGTAATCAACAACTTCTTTGCCTCAATCTTCAATGGCAATTTCTCTTCCCACACCTCTTGAGAGGATGAACAGCAGGATGGAGAGTGGGGGAGCAAAGTGCTTCCCACTGTAAGTAAAGATCAGGTTCATGACAACCTGAGGAACCTGAATGCACATAAATCTATGTACATAGAGCTATGAGATGTAGCCCAGAATCCTGAAGGAAATGGCTGATGTTGCCAAGCCTCTCTCCATGATATTTGAATTCATGACAGTCAGGTGAAGACCCAAGTGACTGGAAAAAGGGAAACATTGTACCCATCTTTAAAAAGGCTTGGATTTTAAAGGTATGAGTTGTCAATATAATCCCTGAAAAGAGCTATGTGCATACCTTATTTCATCACAAGTAATCCTGCTCAATTAATGAGTGTTTGAAAAGATGACAAAATATTTTCATGTCTTAGAAAGTTGAAGGCTGGATGATGAACCACTCAAAAATTTAGTATTTTATCCCCTATTTACAAGGTTGCAGCAGTATCTTATTTCAAGTGTGAAAACTGAATTATACATTTTTAAAAACATAGATGAAAAGGCAGGCCCGGACATTTGGGGAAAGATGCAAAAACTGAAAATCTCTGTTCCTAACTATTTTACTTGGAAAACTAAAAATAAAAAGTAAATATAGATCTATATTACTTGAAAAAAAGAAATTAAACTTTTGCATATTTCTGGCATAACACAACAATTTAACTTATTAAATATAGCACTTGAGTTTCACCAAAATCCTGAGAAAGAAAAGGCTACATTTTTTGACCTGTAAGTTGGCTATTTCTTAATGCTACAGCCTGTCTAGAAAAGGAAGGAATAATTTTGAATTTCTTAATAAGTTTCCATGTGAACAATTTGTCTAAAATAAGACCTTCACCTAAGCCGAATAATTTCTGGATTAAATGAAAGTGAAACACGTCCTTTCCACAATTAGTGTAGGACCTTCTCTTTTTTGTTCTCCATGCAGAATCTCTACTAGAAGAATCAGTACACACTATGGAACAGAATCTAATAAGTCCAACAAAGAAACAAGATTATTATGTCTTAACTGGTTTAAAGGGATTTTAAGGGCTCCGGCTGAGCACTTAATACTTTGGACTTAGTCTCTTACTGAGGTATTTTGTCAGCCAAAGATAGAATGGGAGATGCATTAACGTTTAATTCTATTTTGGCTTCCTTCTTCCATCTCAGAGCAGGTTACGTGCAGCATTTCTTGTACAGGATACTTTGGTGATAGGGTGTATTGATACACTGATGCTATAGTGGATATGGCTGTATGTGTCTGCGAGAGATACATCCATAGCAAAGGAAGATTAAAGAATGATCTTGCCTGCAAGAGCCAAAATCTACCCTATTGGCCAACTGTTGGCTTGCTCTCTGGCTTCTGCTTGGTCTCTGCACCTGGCTCTCTCCAGAGCAGTTCATTTAGAGAAACCTTGGAAAAGGTTATAGGAATGTCACAGCATGAGCTTTAGACCCCTCTGTAGTGCACAAAAATTATCACAGTTTCTACCTCATACAGCAGAACATCTTAGGGTCTAAAAACCACTTTCACAAAACACCATGGGCAAAGGTTTGATTCAAAGTTACTTGAATCAGCGTAAAATCTTAATATTCCAGTAAGCTTTGAAAGCAGAAGCCAGTCTGGTGTCGTATCTAAACCTTCTCTGGCTTTTGAAATGGACCTGTGTGAGTGGTGCACACTAAAGTATAAATCATACACTTGTGCAGACTAAGGGAAGGTACCATAATAAAGTGGAAACTTGTGGCTTTCCCAGAAGTCAGGTCTATCTGCTCCAATACCATTTCAGTGAGAAGTCGATGATTTCAGCACTGGGTAGAAAGCCATTCTGAAGACAAAATGAACCAGGCAGATAGTCCCAGAGGCATGATTTTAAACAAAGATAGGTTTTGCCAGCCAAACCAAGTGAAGCAAACAAATGAACTCAAACTGACAACCCTCATGACAGTAACTTCTAAGTTTTGGGAGTTAATCATGCTGCATTTTGACAGATCACTGATGAAATCTTTCAGATTTGCCTTGTCAGTCATTTATTAGCAGACATCTAATGAATAGCATATAAAGTAGGCTTGTTAAGTATGGTGCCTGCTGACAGTTCAATTTAAAAGTGAAGGGTATAGAAAATTCACTCCAGAGCAATTGTCAGTTTTTCCACAGGAAAAGTCTACTTTGTGTTAACAGTCTGTATAGGTCTGGTAGGGATGTTCTCCATCTCCGTGACTCTGGCTGCCACAGGGATACAACAACTTCTTTAGCAAAGAAATGGTCAAGCACCCAGGCAAATATTAATGGAATTATGACATTACCATATTCATTTCCTTGCTTAGGAAAGATAATTCAAAGATACTCCCTGAGGTGTATCAGTTATATTTGAAACTGATTTTATTGCAATTTTTTATTTTACTTTCTTTACAATGGGATTTATGAGAGGAATTACTAATGTCATTAATTTAAGCTATCTCTTTTCCCAACATAATACAGCATGTAAATAACAACATTAAACTTACAAAATAAAATGCATTTTTATGAGATGTTTCCTATTGGCTTTGGAAACAAAGTATAACAAAACAAAAAAATCCTTGCTGAATGTTCAAACATTTAAGGAAAGAGATTAAAGCAGATTCAAAGAAGACTCCATTGATATTTTTTATATTGAAATATTTATCTTCTAACATACAAATACATAGGCCCATAAAAATAAAGCACTGCTAAAAACCACAGGAAGAAAAATGACTGAAATGTAATTAGAAAAGGTTATTATGAGAAATGGATAAAACACATTTTTTTTTAATATATACTCTGAAGTACTATGGTTTTTGTAAAGGAAGCTTACAGGTGGTTTTCATTTGCAGTCTTCCAATTTATTGACCTATGTTGGTTTAAAGAAATTGAAACTCAACAAGTTTTACAATTATTTCTCTCAAACAGGATAGGGACAAGTGAGACAAGAGCAGATTAAGTGTTTGCTGATGGGCAGGCCAGGCTAACACTAAAGAACTTTTGCCTGCTCTTCACAAGATCTTTTTCAATCCTTTTTGGTTTTTACCTGTTACTTGATAAACTGATTATGGTTATGAAGTCAGATATATTGCTGTCCTTCATCACGACCTACAAACATGGCATGGGACCAGACTGGAGATAGAAGACTGGAAGTAGAATAAAGGCACATAGACTAAAGGGGGAAAATGAAAAATACAGAAGGCATTTTAGCACAGCTTAAAATAGGCAGAAATATAACAGACCATGAGGAGAAGTAATTGTAAAAGCACAACAATGGCCCTAAGATGTGCTTTTTTAATAATCAGCTAAATTAAATAGTCTACAGTGGCTTTCTAAGATGAAGAGCTGCATGGTTTTTAGACAGTGATAGGAAGAATACTAATTTCGTGGAAAGCATGAATCTTCAAAAGGTATCTCTTTCATATGAGGAAGGAATAAAAAAGGGAGAAACTTTTAAAAGCCTGTAAGGATTGACACTACTGTTTCTAGTGTCATGTTGAAAGGTTCAACACATGCAAAGAGTCCTTAATTCCAACAGTGATTCTGTTGGTGTTCAGAAATTGATTAAAAGATTTTAATCATGTTAATATTTATCATGATTAGTGAAATAAAAATATACAATAGATATAAAAGGTTTCATAGGCTGATGCTGTTTATATATAGATGTACTTGGGAAACTCTAAATCCAAGACTTTATGTAACTTTAGCCAGAAAATTATATCTGAAGTTTTAATATGGATTTTTCCCTGCAGACACAGGGATATGTTGCATGAAAAACAGATGCTGAACAGTAAGACAATAAATACTGCCATATAGAGAATCCAGAGAAGTTTCAGCTGTTTCAATGCTCACAGCATACTAAAGAGTGGTCCCCTAAAAAATTACAGATATGAGTCCTCCATGACTCTGCAACCTCTACAAGCAATAGCAGTGGGTACACTGCTGCCAAATTTCACTTCCATGTTTAAATAAAGCGTGACATTTTATATTCATTGGGTAGGATATGACTGAAACATGACAATTCAACATCATGGAAGCTACAGTCTCTTTAGATCTAAATATCTCATATATTAAGCAGAATAAAACCCTTGGAGAAGTGAGACTGCAGCTATTTATTTGTAAAGGACTTCTTAATTCTAAGAATTAGCATCTAGTAACTCAGATCCTGAAGCTAATCTTTCTCCCCCCACCCAGATTTACTCATATAGAGAGAAAAATGGTCTTCATACCTCTACAAGAACTAAATATGGATGAAGTCATAGCTGTGTCAAGACTTCAATATGTGTATCAATGAAAGATGAATTACTTTTAAGAGGTCCCTTAGCACAGAAGCTCCTCAATTCGATAAAGAAACCCTACAAAAAATCCTCCTTCAAAAGGAAGGAAGATGCTGGCTCTGACTCTACCTTCAATTCAAAGGAATCCATCAACACACAGCTGCTCCACCAAGAGTCAATGAGTGCTGACCAGAGCACAGTTTCCTGTGAAAAAATCAAAAGACTGCTCAGGGACATCTATCTGAGGGCTGAACTCATCTGTTGTCTTCTGCAGGACTACCACCTCTGCCTACTGTCAATAAAGGAAACAGGTAAAGCCCTGTAACAATCAGTTATTTCCTTAGAGTTAGAGCTGCTTGTGAAAAATACTGCTCCTTTAATGTAAGAAAAATAAAGTGAATTCTCCACCATTTCAACAGCAGCATCTCTATCTGTCTGCTATACATATTATAAGTTCACAGAGGTAATTGCCTGTATCATTTGCAAACCTATAAGATGAAAACAACAACTTAAGAGAGACGTGTACTCAACAGGGGAAAAAAGGCTTTTTAAAGTGTTGCTTTTAAAAAAATACACATTCTAAAATAAAGAAGGAGTCATACAAACTTAAATGTACATGGAATTATTTGAAACACTTTGGAAGTTTCAATAAATATTCACTGATTTCAAACATTTGCAGAAAGAAATTCATCTGCAGGGTTGCTGATCTTGGAGAGGACCAGAAAAGTAACTGTCTAAATTCCTCAAAAAATATAAAAGCAACCCAGTAAAAATTACTGTGCTCACAGAAAGATAAAAAGCAAATTGAATGGACATCAGCAGCCAATCTTATAAGTCTCCAAACAGTAATTTAAAAATCTAACAACTTCACTGCCTGAGGAGGCTGCCAAAGCACAAAGTCATTTGTTAAAACAAATACTTTAGACAGTTGGATAGCCAGATCTGTGACAGCTGTGACAGTCTGATGACTTAAAATAAAGGAACAAGAGAGATATGGCACTTAATCAAACTTTCCAAGAGTAAAACACACTTCCCTACTTTGCTACTTTAAAAGGACTAAAGAGCGCCCAAGTTTTTTACAGCAAATGTATTTTTCATCCTGAATTTTGTCATTCTGAAGGACAGACTTTCAGTCAAGTCTTTCCTTCTACAAATATTTGCTGCACCAAAAAGATCAAACTAAAATTATTGATTGCTGATGCATTTCAGAATAGCAAATAAACTGATGCAGTTGGGGTGGGAGTGAATCAACAGCAGGTCTGAAAATTCTCAACAGCCCAGACTGGTGGGACAGCTAAACTCTTTACTGGTCCTGGAGAGACCTGCATGTTCTTAGACACTTGGCCACTGCGACTTGATCACAACATTGGGGATCAAAATAAATGACAGATTTGGGACTGGGGAGTTTATTTTGGTTTTGACCCACTTCAGTTAGAAATCATGGGAATCACATAAAGATGACAAGAGATCTCCCTCCTGACTGTCTTTCCAGGGCTCTGGCACTGACAGCACTGCAGTCTTCTGTGCAGCACCTCACAGCTCAGCCTTCTGCAGATTGAAATGGTTTAGATCAGCTTAAAACCTTCAGTTCTGTACAGCAGTGCAAGGCATGTCCCACAGGTGGAGACTGCAGAGTGTGATACATATGAACACAGCCTGGGATGCCTACAGCCCTGGTCCTTGGGATACCTCGCAACCCTGGCATTGCCAGGGTAGGCCGGTAAAGAAAAGGAGCATGGGACACACACATGCAAGCTACTACAAACTTAAGAAATATTACTCAGAACATTTCAGATATTACTTCTGGCTCTTCTATGCACATTTCAATTTCCAGTTATTGATGGCAAATAATTACTGACACTTATGAGAAATTTGTGCAGAGCAATACTCTTGAAAAATACTCATTCAGGTCCTTAGGTTCATGGTGGAAGACTTTAATCATTGCTATCACCACTGTGTGGGCTATAAACAGTAAATCCAGTTAAGAGGAGCATAGAAAAGGTCAGAACACCGAAAAAAATGTTTTCCTTTCATACTTACCTTCAAACTCAGACCTAGCAGTAACTTCAGGTTCATCAACTTACAATGGCTACCATAAAAAAAAAGCCCCATCATACTTCAAATCATTCAAACACACATCAAAACAGAGATGTAGTGGACTAGGAGAGTAAATTACTTTTCTGTTAGTCTCAGTCTGTGATCCCCTAGTTGGCAATAATGATAGTTAGGGGATATTTTTCAAGACTTTGTCCCAAGAGTCTAAAATTCATATATGCATGGCACTATGCCTTCCAGCCTCCATATTCTGCAATCTTCTTCATGTCTCCATTCTAGTATGTATCTAGTCACATTATGGTCACAACAGCTCTGCCAGATAGCTCAATTATTTAAGGAAAGCCATACCAGTGTGTCTACTTTTGTTCAGATTTGTAATCCAGATTTTTTTTTTTTTTAAGATAAAATATACAAGCACCTGATTTCCCATTCAGCATTCCCATACCAAACCACTCAAACAAACAGGGCTTTACAGTTTAAATGACTTCAAGTGGATAAACACGACACATTGTTTGTTTCTGGTTTTAGACCTGTTCCTGTCACCTTTCTGGTTTATAGCTTTTCCTTTCAACAATGAAGTTCAGCTACTTTCATCATGTTGGCTGTTATTCACATTTGGTTACCCACAATGACAAACACTGCTCAACTATGCCTCCATAAAGTTGTCCATGTGGGTTTTGTAACAAAAGCAGAAAAAGGTTCAGAGATAAATGATTTAGTTTCTATGGCTCTTGGAAGTTGGTCAGCCTTTGACTGCTGAAAGATTAAAGGAAATGCATCTTGCTCTGAGTAATGAGTGAGGAGGGAAGAATCTATTTCTTCAAAGTAAAATGTTACCTAAACTATGGATCAGCTCGAATAGGAGTTTCAAGCTGCAGCTTTGTAGGAATTTGATAGATTTCACATCATTGGCTGACCAATTTATTTTCTGCCAGCCAAAACAATGTTTGTAAAGTGCACTGCTTGGTGACTGATGATGCCAAGGGCAAACAATGAACAGAGAATAAGAGAAGAGATGAAAAGAAGCTCTGCTGGCATAATGAGAAGAAATGGTCCTTCATCATCCTATCAGACCTATGGCTCTGCAAGTTATAAATCACTGTCCTCTGCCTCACAGCCTGGGATAAGCGCAGCAAAATAAATTCATTAAACTAAAGTGTTCAGAGTGCTGCATGTATTTTTATGTGGTAACAGGTTTGTTTTCCTGACAGCTTTACAGAAATGCCTCTTTTGTTGGACTTCATCCATGCAGATATAAACTGAGCTGAGTTCATGATATACATTAATATCTATGCAACAAGAAATATGAAGCACACTTTATTTGATAGTGTAAATCAGTTTCAATACCAGTTTGAACTAAACAGTGCTTTTTCATTGCCTCTGTACCAGATTCAGAAGACAGGAGCACTCTACTAGGTCTCATTTCCTTTTGAATAATTCAAACCAAATGAAGATTGGTTTATGATTTGCTGCAGTTTGAAACTCTCAAAGTAAGCTTAATAAGAAAGTTACTGACTTCAACTGTCTGTTTTGCAATCAGGATAATATTAAAACTAACTGTAAAAAGGGCTCTGGACCTTTGATTTTTAGTATTAGGGAAGAATTGCTCTTTGATGTGATTCATATAACACCTGTCTTTATATATATATTTTACTCCCACTAATGAAAGAAATTCTTTAATTACAATGAATGGCTCTTCATTGAATGGTGTATATCTAAACACTTACCCTGCAGAAACAGACCCTTTTTTGTATTATTTCTCATAGTTTCCACGCATTCAGAATTGCAATCTCTAAGTGAAAAGCAGTTTCAAGGTAAATTGTTTTGACATTAACTCTTATTTATATTGCAATATGATTTGTCTATACATCCATAAGTAAACCTAAAATTTACTGCTTTTGCAAAATTTCTCAAGAAACTACCCTCATCATGATATAATGTATCTATCATACTTATCATTTCTCATTTCATCTGTCAGGAAAGAATTAAACATTGCTGTAAGGACATTTAGTTTTCTTGTGAAAAAGCTTTCTTGTTTAAAGATTCTATTTAATCTGAAACTAAAGACATGAGAAATTCAATGTGCAGCATCATAAATTATTAACACTGATTAATGAAACTCCGCTGTCATTAAGCACTCATACTAATATTTAAATTCAAATAAAAACATTTGAAAATTCAGTTGGCATTTCCACAAGAAAATAGATAACTAAACTGCTTATAATACAGAAATTGAGAGAAAGTTGAGAATAGGTTGTAAAAAATCTCCTAAAACCACAAAACAATTGGAAAATGCATTCTTATATGTTGGTTTGGAATATATTGTAATAATACTAACATTTTATACTATGGGTATCCTTATAACTTCTGCTGACCCACACTGAAACTTGCAGTAATGTAGGCTTCAGGAGCACACATAAAAAATACTAATCTTTCAGAAAAACTGTGCCAAATCACCCAAACAGAAAATACTCAGTCTCTCATAAGCAATCAATTTTTTACTGCATGCATGTCCTTTGGGTAGCTATTTCTTTATTTAGTTCAATTTTATTTTGCTCTAATTGTTTTAATTGAAATGGAAATACCATTGCTAATAAATTACTAGCTCTGGGCTTCAGATTACCTGTGTTCCCAGAGGACTTCTGAAGTTCAAATATGGGCACTTGTTCTGAAAATCTCTAAATATGGTGCACCAGAGGCCGCAAGGTCTGACGCAGAGCTGTTACACAAAGACTACATTACATTCTGTGATGCAAGTGCCTGAGTTAAATGCTATTTCTGAAGGAAAGGTGTAAGCCCAAAATGTACTTACCTACTAAACACTCCTCCCCACTCTGATGAGCTCTCCTCTGAATAAATGGGAGCAACAAACAGAAGATTTAGTCCATAAATGCAATTAAGTTAACTGATTAAAATCATAATGCCTCTAGTAGACATTTGTTGTACATAGAGCATAGAAGGGTGCCCTGTAGTCTAGAACAACAGAGAAGCATTAACTCAAACCCCTTCAAAGAACAAAGTAATTTCAGAAAGCAAGCTGGTTATATGACTTTGTGATGAGTCACTACCCTGAGCAGCGCTAAAAATTCCCCTTGGTACAATGATGCCCCATAAAGTCCATAGGCCTAGTGGTGTGATGGCTAAAATCACTGGATGGAGAGTGGGCAAAAGGGGGGTGACACCTACGTGGTTCAGGGGAAAGGGAGGAGAGACAAGGACATCAGTTATCTGCAGGTTCTAAGAAATCTAAACTGCTTAATGGCAATCTCTAACAGACATGATCAGAGTGCTAACCAGTAACCAGCAGGAGGAAAACTGGCATGGCTGGGTCTGTTTGAGTTAACAGCTTCACACTGGAGAGAAACACTTACCTCAAAGGCACACAAAACCTGTGGAAAGTTTCGAGACTTACGAGACATTAGTAGGCATCTCACAGAAGCCAAAGTAAAACACTGTTAGAGCTCCTATGAGATGTAGATAATGTCCAACAGCATGGGATATTTCTATACCACTCCCCTTCTAATCCAAGGGTAAATGTTTGCCAGGATACCAGCAATCTGGAGTTGATTGTAGTCCAGAGAAACAGACAACACTTTCATATAGCTATGTAAAAACATTTGCTTCCTGAAGACTAGGAAAGGTTGGGAGCAACATCAATGGGAAAACGTAAATAGGAAAATGTATGTGAATCTCAATACAAGCTACTTACTTTGGGATATTTGGAGGCATGATCTCATCAATCATAGTTTCCCCACCACAAAGGGATAAGTGTAGCCCAAGCTCTTCTCATCAGGACAAAGTAATGAACAGCTGTTAGAAATAAAATAAGCATTCATTATGAATTGAGAAGAAGAAAAATATTAAAATTAAGAGCAATTAAATATTCTAAAGGAAATTGAGAAAGGTGGAAAAAAATGAAAGGAAGCTTTATGAAAGCACGGAGAACCAAAGAAACATCAGCAGTGACTTAGGATCTTTAGCAGATGGCAGCAAGATGCTAATAATGACAGAGTTCATCATAAATAGTACCAACTGTTTAAAGTTCAAGTATGACAGCTGAAAACCATATTAAATTTTCCAACCAGACAAGTCTTGTACTGCAAAATACTCATCCATTGCCCAGAGCCAGGAGTGCTGCACCTTCTCACTCTTCTCTGCAGCACAGGAAGTGCAATCTGGTGCCCGGACAGAGGGCTCCCATCATCACACAAAATCAATAGGGCATGGATGGGCTGTGAGCATAGCTAGGTGTAGTTCTGTCCCTCCATGATCCTCTTTCCATGACTGGAAGCTCAGGAAGTGGTTGTGTGATGGATAGGGAAGGAGGGGTTGCTCTGCAGTAAGTAATTTTGGGGTTTTCATTGTGTTTCTGGTGTAATTTTATAACAGGGAAAGATCCTTAGGAACTATGAACTATTCCCATTTTATTAGGATGTTTTCATAAAAATTGAAATATCTCACTAAAAACAATGGGTCTTAAAAGAGTATAACTGCTGTGAACAGAAAACCATATTAATGGCATGGAGGCATCTGCTTAGAGAGGTGTCATTAGAAAATTATATATTCCTATAACAATACATGAAATAACATGTATATATATGATAACATGTATATAGATGTATATAACATGATATAACATATCATATATATGGATATAACATATATATGATATTTGAAATAACTGCAAATTAGATAGACTGTTTTCTGCCTATGTGAGTGGAATCTAAATTACTGAACAATCTAGTTGGCCTTTAAGTTATTGTAAACATCAAGACAGCAATACTCTTGCTCTTCAGTAAAAAATAATAGCCTGGTAGGCTAGGACTCCATCACCTTTCCTGAACTGATAATGAAATTACCTCTGTATGGTATTGTTACTCTTCTCAGCTGGAAAAAATGTAAAAGGTCTAAAACATGATATCTCATTATTCTGCCAAGTTTGATACTCTGGATCACCCAAGCGTGTTTTCATGAAGAATTATCCACATGCTTCTTAATTTTCTGAAGAAAAATCTGTACAACGGGTTGTTTTCTTATTCTTCTTACCATGGATGAGTTCATCCAGAAGAAAATTAGATGTAATTTCCTGTCTAATAACTTGCTTCCCAATTATATTTCTGACCCTTCGCAGAAAAGTATTTTCCTTTTCCAGAAAGAAAAAGAAGATGGAAGGAAGTACAGAAGGAAGGATGGAAGGAAGGAAAATTTCTTGGAACTGAGGTGACCTCTTTACCATACAGGGAACACAGAATTACTGTAATGTAAATACCTTTGTGCCATTCACACATGAGTCACCTCTCCCCACACTGTTAGCTATCCCAGACCTAAATTCCACCTACTTACAAGCTTTATGTCTACTCAATGATCCATAGCTCTCACTTCATTATGAAATCAGAGGGAAAAAAATGAAATTTATAGTCCTAGTAGGAATCAGAAAGAACACATTCATGACAGCAAGGAAGGCTCATTTAACACATTTGGAAGAAATACTTCAAGAAATCTGGCTTTAGAGGACCCACAGCACATTCTTTCCTACACTTTATTCCAACTTCCAGCATCTTTTAAATGTGTTTTATGAATATTTCTAACCTCACAAGGAGGGTGATCATCAACTAACACCATAAAAACATTTTCACTACTTTTCCTTGAGTAACAAAAGAAATACTAAAACAATAGAAACGTGGTTTTCCCCAGTGTTTTACTCATCTAAAAATATTTCTTCTTAAGTTCTGTCTCTGTAAAAAGTGATATAAAAGCAGTATTTGGAGGATGGGTTTCTAATTCCATCAGACAGAAAACACTGAGGCTCAGGTCAAAATCTGATATTTTCAGGTTTTTTAATTTATGTACGTTTAGATATAGGACTGAAGTTAATGGCACAGCATTATGAATCAATATTAACTACAGTGAAAATTAAACAACTATCAACTAAGATTTGGCCAATGGTATGATACAAATTGGAAGGTAAGTTTTTATGCAACAGAAAAATAAAGAAAATTACTTTTTAAAAGGACTTCAAATACATTTTTGAAATAAATTAATACAATTTTAAATCCCATCAAACTGTAGGGATTATTTTAAATTAATCTTTTTAAATCCAGTTTTAAAAATCCTTCTAGATGTAATCTATGGTTGAGATAAAAACCCAATTCCATTTTATTTTTTTAGTTGTTTATTTTCCTGGCAAAACAGACTATTCTATTTTAGATCACACGAGCTGCTATTAGAGTCAATGAATAATAATATTTCTTATGCAGCAGGGGCTTAGTCAGTCCACATCATCTGTGGTTTATCCAAGGGGATTAACCATTTATAATCAAATCCAGGTGGATTAATCATGCTCTGGATAGGAAGACAGAGCTGGCTCTGTGCAGAGCCAGTCTAGGTCATCTGGGCTTCTTAGGGCAGGTGTGGTGTAACAAAGGTACCACTCTGCTCCCAGGCCACACCACACACAGAAAAAGGTTCATCACTTCTCCATTGTGCCAAATTTATTGAGCCACCCTGAAGGCCCAAGCTGGTCATATTCACTGCAAATTAGTTACCTTGAGCCCATGAAAATATTGAAAAATATGACGCAGAGACATGGGTGGTCACATGAAGTCAGCTTGAGTGCTGTAGAGTTTACCAGTCCCCCTTCAGATGCTTCTGCGGCTCAGAGCAGCTGCGCATAAAGGACAGAAACAAACCCTGGTTGCTGACAAATGAAACACTGGCTGCTTTTGTCATGGATCACACAGCTCAGAAATTCAGTGTTTGTTTTGGTACTGCCCTCCCTAATAAAGTGACATAGTCAGATTAATGAAGTACTGCACTCAGGTATAACCTCAATGCTACAGGAGCAGGGCACTGAGGGCTTTACAGGCTGGGTAAAGCCCTCTGAGCCAGCACCGTGTTACAGCTGGAAACAGAGCAAGCCTGAGCTCCGTGTGCTGGAGAGAAAGACAGACGTCTTCCTGAGCTATATTCCTTTCCTCACAGCTGTACAAGGGCTATCTACAAAATCAGTCACGATCTTTAACCCTGCTCTCATTTTCTGCACTGGCTTTCATATGGTGATTTGGAAGGGAAGAAAAAAAATAAAAAAACAGGTAAGAAATAAGTTAAGAGGAAAAGCTCATTTAGCCAGTTGTTTCATGTAGAACAAGTCAATTTTCTTCTTGGCTTACAGCAAATATTTTTTCATCACCTTCCTTATGTGCAAAACATCTCTTTTGGCTACAAAATCTAAGTAACAGCTGAAGGTGAAGCATGAGTTCAAAGACTAATAGGAATATAAAGCCATTTGAATTCCACAGATCAAAGACATGCAGTTTGCTAACAGATCACAGACACAGGAAGAATTTTTGTTTTGCTTATCAAAAGCAAGTCAACTACATGGTTGCTTGGAGTATGAGTAAATTGTTCTCATGATTTCAATGGTATCTCTAGCATATAATGTAATTCACTGGGCCCACACACTGAAAAAAAAAGCCTACATCATACATATGACAGAGGAAATTTTGTTTTATTGCTTCTCAGAAATTACTAATTTTTAAAAGCCTAAAATGGAAACAAAATCATCACCTGTATTGTCCAGATTTTTGTAATAAGCAAACTTATAGAATGTACTTGAAGGCATTCTTGATTATGAAAAAAACAAACACATAAATGCAGATTTTGGAAACCAGCCAACTCCTTTACAAAGTTTCACCAACAACCCTGAAATCATTTATATGTTCAGACATGAAAGGGATCTTAGTAGCTGTAATTGCATATTTTACACCAGTCTAATTAAAGCCCCTATCTATTATATATACTGTCTTGTTTACAGTGAACAGACATAAATCAACCTAGGGAAAAGCAGGCAGTCTATTTCCTCTCCCCACCTGCTGACTCTACCACCAACAGCTTGAGGAAAGGGCAGTTTCCCAAGACAGAAGAATGGTAAATTACCTGAATTTCTATTTCTGCACCTTTGGACTAGACTGGCTTTTCTCACACATCCTTGCAGTTCTCCAAATAATGGCAGTACCTGTACAAATAAGGGTGGCACTGATGCAATGCATGGGTAGATGTGCCTCATCACTGTGACCCCCCAGACTGTGCCCAGCAGACTCTGTTGGTAATGAATGGCTTACTTCTACAGGAAAGATCAACTCTTGGTTACTGAGATCTTCATCTCTCTCAGCTCTGGGAAGAGAGACCTTGCCTAGG
This sequence comes from Ploceus nigricollis, assembly GCA_013399945.1. Classification (NCBI taxonomy): domain Eukaryota; kingdom Metazoa; phylum Chordata; class Aves; order Passeriformes; family Ploceidae; genus Ploceus; species Ploceus nigricollis. The sequence continues at coordinate 126,659 of VXBC01007688.1, forward strand.
GAAAGCAGTCTCCTGCCTCTGCTTTGGCACTCCATGCACCTGCCCTGCGGGGGGACAGTGGTGCTGTGGCTGCTCACAGACAGACAGACAGACAGACAGACAGCCCACTGTGCTGTGCACACCAGTGGACCTGGGTAGTTGCAAGTCAGCTCTGGGCCCGAAACTGAGAGAGAATTTGGGTGGCTTGTGCTTGTGTTAATGAGACCTGACAAAACATGGGGTATATGAGGTGGGGCACTTACTTGCAGAGTAGAGCAGGGCTGGCTCCAGACATCCAGGAGTACAGGCAAAGACAGTTACTCTGCCTCTTTACACCATCTGGAAAGATGCATTCAACTCTACCTACTTTGCACTCAACTACTTCAGAGTGAAAGTAAATGGAGTAGTCCTGCATATTAACAAAAAGCAACCTGGAATTCCACCTCTGATTCTTCAAGCAACCTCAATGTTAGAAAATTAAAAGCATGATGCTGCCCTAAAAATCACAGCCAGGTACATCACACAGAATGAAATAATTGTTTCTGATGGCACAAATGCACACCGGTTCTCATTGTTTCCAAGTAATGGTGCAACAAACTCACCAGGACCACAGAAGGAAAAATTAATAGTGTCTCAGGTTTTTTTTATATATCCCCTGACACAGAGCTTCAAGTGAGAATAAACAGATAAAATGAGAGAATTTCTGAGAAACAAGAACCTGGTGTACCAAACATGAACCACTAGATGCTCCCAAGGGATTTCATGGGGCTACCAGTTGACAAGAGGGCTTGGACTCAGGGAGGCGTTTCTTGTATCAGCTTAAGTGCTCTGACTTGATGGATAGTGCAAGAAAAAGAAGTATCTCAAGAAGGAATCTGCAGAAAACAACAGACTGAAAAGGAATTAGGTGCAGAAAGGACCCAATTAACAGATGTTCCCAACAAAATTTCTGCTCCAGTTATTCGACAACTAGTAGCTTGGGTAATGTAGGGTCAAGAAATGAAGAAATTGACTTTAAGTTCATTGTGGACTTTGCATTCAGTCAGATATGGGATCTCTCCTTTAACTTGGAGAGAACATTAATTTGAATTTGGATTTCCCATAGTCTGTTTATGGGCTCTGAATTAGTGCAAGATTCATATAATAGTTTAGGCTGGTGGGGAACTCTCAAGATCATCTCATCCAAGCTTCTGCTTAGTAGAACTAACTTCAAAGGTTGTTCAGGGCTTGAGGCAGTGAAAAAGCTGTAGTGTGCAGAATCCACAGCCTCCTTGAGCAAGTTGTCCCAGTGTTTAACCACTCCCATTGTGAAGTATTTTTTCTCATGTCTAATCACAATTTCCTTTGTTAAAAAACACAAAAATTTAAACTATTGCATCTATTCTTTCAGTGTTCACCTTCAAGATATGTTACAAACCCCATGCTTTCTGTTCAGGTAACCATGAATCTGGGCTCCTCACATTCGTGATCAGCCTAACAATTAAACTAAAGCCAATCTCAAAATGTTTACTCCTCCCTGACTAATTTTTTTAAAAATTTCATAGTTTTGTAATACATTGCTTATAATTTTGTGTGACTGGAAGATTTAGACACCAGATCAGTGTCAGATCATTCCCCTATTCATCAGAAATTGTGCTTGTTACTGAATGAAAAACATGCCTAAAAAATTAAAGTTTTCTTGCTGTACCTTCCTCCCGATAACAGCATAACTGTCACTGTATATGGAAAAAAGAAAATAAAAAGAATACCTTACATCTCTGCTGAAAACAAGTCAAGGCCAATAAATCTTACTGGTGATTACAGATTCTAAGAGCTCATATGAATAGTATGACAACACTTTTTATAAATAGTAAAAGTGAAGTGAAAAGTAGTGAATTTTTAAGTTACGGACAACGAGATGTCATTCTCTTTTCTTCCATTTAAAAGCAAGATTATTCTTGACCTTTGGAGAAACCCAAAGCTCATTGTAAAGGAAAACAGTAGCTGCAGGTTGTACAAAGCTAAACAAGAACAAAGGCATTCTAGTACAGTAAGTTCAATTTAATATATATCCCTCAAGGACTTTTGGTCTCTTGCCACATGTTTAGAGGTATCCCACACTAAAAAGTTATAAACAATATATTATTTTCTTAATTAAAAAAGTCCTTTTACAGTGCAAGGAGAAAAGGAAGTTATCTCATTGCAATTCAAATTCAAAATTCAAAAATAAGTTAAAAAATTGCCTTAGTCTCCTTGAAAAATTATAAGACCAGGTTCTGATACAGAAAATTCAAATGATGGTGGTGTTTTTCAGCAGTGACTGAAAAGTAATTGAATTAGATAAATGAAGGTGAGCATTATACAGTATTTCAAAGCATATTTGCACTTAACTGAATAAATGAGAAATTGGCATATACGCCTATTTACCCTTGGTTCTAGCTACATGAATTTTGAAAGGCAAATTATCACAAAAGAGTTCTGCAGTCACTAACATTCAGTGATAAAATGACCAGCAAATCTGCAGATAGGAAATAACTTTCTAAACTCAGGTAGAAACGGAACAGTGTTTTTGGAGGTTTCTGGGGGAAGCATGTTTGGTATTTTGTTTTCTTTTTGTAGTTAAGGTATGGACCAGCACCCCAAAAGCCCTGTGATGTTTATATAATAATGCCTAATTTTGAAGGGCTTCTGGAAAAGAGAGAACCCCCACTTTTCCTGCTCATTCCTTGTAGCCTTCAGTCTTTTCTGTAGATTGTTGTATGGGAATACACAGTGATGACATCACTATTCTTTATCAAGCATCTCCTGTTTGGGATTGTGGAAGAATGTCTTTTCCTGACCATTTTCACTATGTTCCTGAATCTGAAAATAAACTGGTAGCAGTAACATTAATTTGGATCCACACATAGAAAGGATTGGATAAAATCAATCCACTGATTCTCATATGTTAAATTAACATCTTCAGCACTTGTTGCTGAAATATCAATTCTTGTTGGAGAACTGTCCCCTCCCCCCCAAAAAAAAAAAAGTCATAGAATTTCACAAAATAGCTGAAGAAATCAAAAGTGCATTCCTGGTACATAATGCATGATTGATAGAAAATTAAGATGTCTTTAATTTGAGTGACAATGGCAAGATAAAAAATGAGATGAAGACAACAAAAGAGGTGTTAATTAAGTTAAAAAATAGAAAACAAAATAGAAATATATGAAAGCAAATGAAGAATGGAACAGTGAATTAAATTATAAGAGCAGGAAAAATTACGAAAAGCAGAATAAAAAGATAAAGATTGTACAGAATGAAGACTATGAAGCAGTAATAGGATGAGATGTGTAATGGAACCTGCTGTATAGAGTAATAGAGAAAAGCAAAAGGAGGATATAATTTCGAAAGAGATCAAGTGTGTAACTTTGCAAATATTACTTGCTTACAAGGAAATTGGTAATTTATGTCTCATATTAAGAGAAGATTTGACTGTATCTTCAGTTAAAACATAATGCTAGAGTCTTCATTTTTCACATAAAAATCTCTGTAAACTAAAAACATAATAAATAAATAAAGGCCACCCCCCAATAAACCAAAACAGAAGATGGTGCTCTGAGGTGGTCCAAAAATGGTACTTGTGCTCTTGTGCTGCTTCAGCACTGACGTTCTTAAATGTTGAGGCTTATCAAATTCAACAGGAACATTAACCAGTGGATAAGGGAAGAAAACCAAATATATTGAGGCTGTTGTTAACTTTTTCACCAAGCCTAATATACAGACATACATGACGTATGTTTTGCAATGTGGAAGAAACTGTAAAAGTGAGATGTAAAACTGAGATGATCAATGCCAAGGGCATTGATTCAGAAAAATGAAGTTAATTTCTACAGGATCAATTTGAGATTAACAGAAAAATATTGCAGCTTTTGTGCCTTTGCTACATACAGAAAAACCAGTCCTGACAAACATTGGTACCCATGGGTTATCCAGGGAAATGATGCAGGATCTATAGCAGGAAGGCATGAACTCAAGTTGAGAAGAGACCAGGCATGAAAGACATCTAGGAAACAATGTATTTGCCAAAAAAAAAGTAATATTAAATCAATCAACAAATTTGGATATTTCTTCTTCATTCTTATACTAGTACAGAATGTTGATTCTATAGGCTGAACAGGTTTTTTTATTTAATTTTATGTTCATAATTTTAATTAAATACACAGAGTGTCTGTGTGTGTACAGCTGTCTACAGCAATTTTTTTTGGTGAGCTCACATAAAGGAATGCATGGACATATATTTATTTGGCTTTAAAAAATCAGCTCATATTAATTCATTCAGCTATACGTACTCTAATCCCGAGGTTTAACTTTTACATTACCCATTGCTCTCAGTTAGACAAAAAAATAAACTACTGCTACTTGTGCTGTGCAAGGAGAATGAAGTCAGGCTGCTGCTGTATGCCTTCTAACCCAGAGCACAGACTAAAGGGCAAAAGAACTAAGACTGCTGCAGTGAAATGGAAACAACTTGGAAAGAGGTGAAAAGCTGTCAGGGATAAAGAAACCTGGAGAGAAAAGGGAACTCAATGAACTGGCTAATTCAGTGTCCTTACAATCAGCCCTGATCTGACCTTTATGATCATTGCATCTTAAAAAATTCTTTGGAGCAGTTGTCTGGCCCCATTTATTATCATTATTGTATGTTTTGTAATAGCAGCAAACATGAATCAAGTGTATTTAGTAGGATATGCTGCATAAATGAGGAGAAGAAAGTTTCTTCTGTTGTGAAATAATCTGTGCAAACAGAGATCACCAGGGAAAAGCAAATGCATGGCCTTAAAGTAACAAACCTGAAGTCATTACAGATTAGCAAAGGAGTTCAGGTAGAAATAGTGTCAAACTATTTCATCCTGGCTTTAAGAGTTTTAATGCAAGAAACATGTAATTATTATTGACTCACCCATTTTATTTTTAATTCCTTCTGTTAAAATGGTTTCTAAAGTCTAAATAGAAATAGTAGCTCTTTTCATAGCACCTGTGTAATCAGTGTTTCAGGTACCAGGGCAGCTGGCAAGCTAGGAAGGAAATAACAGGAAAGCAAGGAGAAATAAAGGTAATAGCAAATATATTTTGTGAACAAAAACCTGAAATACCATTGCAGCCACTATAGGCATACTGACCTGTGAAATAAAGAAATTGCAGGGTAATCTTTTTGTATCCCACCCCATCTATGGTAATTTGAATGTCTGTATTTATGGAGACAAATCTTCTCCCTGTATATTAATCTCCTTTTACCACTATCTGTATCCTATAACCTCTTCTTATTTGTCCTTATATTCTGAATGTCTTCTTCCAGTCCTGATCTTTTATTGAACTTTTGGCAGGTGTCTAGGATGTCGTAGATAATGACAGAGATTGTAATTGCTTATCCAGTTAGTGGGTTGCTTAAATACTGGAGTTTATAAAATAGCAGCATTATGCTGGTTTAGAATAGTTGACATTTAAGAGACATGATCTTCTAGTACTATAAGACCCTTGTAAAGCTCAGTGTTCAGTGGATATGATTTAGATCTACAAGCTTGAGCTGAAAGTGCAATACAGAGTGCGCTGTACACAGTACACAGTGTACTGCAATATAATCCTTTGGTGTAACACATGAAAGTATCCTTAAAAGATAAGGAACACAGGCTTGTGTCCTATTTGTTACCTAAGACAAGTGTAATTGTGAACTATTGCCATCTATAGTTTCATGACATCTACTGACGAAGTGTCAGAGATTAAACTATGAAAGAAGGAAAGAGTGCCCTTAATAATGAAATGCTATTTATAAGCATGGTCTCATTTTGTAAGGAAGATGTGTGGAAAAGACAAATAGTTTAGCTGTGACTCATAGTCAAAGAGATCATGACTGGAATTGCAGGTAATTATCATTTCTGAGAAATTCACCACTGAGTTTGGACAAAGTGTCAAGGACTCTTGATTAGCAATCTACCACCTTTATAATATTGTAGAAGGCACAGGAAGCAAAGAGGGCGGTCAAATCAACCTTCATTAATCTTGTATGCTTATGCTTACAGCTCTTGTATAAATAGAAAATTAGGATAAATTACCAAGAGCCAGTGTTCTGCCAGAAAAAAAAATGTCTCAACCATTTTTTTGGCATAAAACTTTGACAGTGTTTCAATCCATATTAACTGTATGTGCTATATTGTAAGTTTATGTCCCTCAAGCAGATGGCACTCCAATTACTCATAGTTGTAATAGGCTTTTTCCCCACTTCAGAGAAAACTAATGTGAGCTAAATTTTAAGCAACAAAGCAAAATTTTAAAATTGCCTTCAGTTGGTGAGGTAACTGTGGAGGACTTCTTAATCCTGTACTCTTGTACTCTTTTTATGGCATATTGTTTCCTCATTATATCATCAGATGTGTTTTCATTAAGCTTGAGGCAGATATATCAAGCTGCACAAATCACAATGTCCCTCAGATACAATTAGATTTAGAATGAAAAAAGAAGGAAGATATTGTAACTCAAAATGTCTTTCTTAACTAGGATATGTGTCAGACTCTATCCAGTCATCAGACTCGAAAGCTGTTTTACACTTTTTTCTTTAGCATCCTAAATGCTCACAGGTCTTAAGGAACAGTAGCAGGAAACATTTTTGAGCCACTGAATTAAAATCTGAATTTATATCTGCAGATCTTAAGGGAGGTGATATTCACTTCTAATGGCAATGTTTAGTATGTCCTGTTAATACTCTGTGTGTTGGTTTCTTATGGACACCAAAAAATAGGTTTTGACAATTCTTATGGTTATATTTTTGCACTGCATTGCTAATTAGTTTCTGAGATGTGATGATACATGTAAGTCTCTCGCTACTAAATTAATAAGGCAGAAAACTGAAATGCAGGATTGGGGTTGAAACAGGTCAACCGAACCAAAATAAATAGGATCTGGTTCCAGTGACATTTTCTGTTAGAGCTTAGAAGTGATGATGAATAAAGAAATATTAAAACAATACAGTTTTCACTGATGAAGGTTGCTATAAGATATAAATGACTGAGGAGTCTGAGCCATACTGGAACAACATTTAGGTACAGGTTCATGCAGAATCTCCTTTTTCTAGGTGGAGCTGATTTATAAGGGGTAGGAGATTCCTTAAGGACAGGGAAAATTATAAAAAGTGTTCTTTTGGAATTTTTAAATCAATGTATTAAAAAGGAAAGCTTAAAAATGCATTTGAAAATGTCTGTGATTGAGAAGAAAATTATCCCACCTAAAGCATCAGCTTATGCAATTCACCACAGAGACAGCCTACAGAGGAAAGGTCTTTGAGCTGGTCTAAACTGCTGTGATAACCTGTTCACAGAGCAAAACTGTGCCAATACAAACAATCTTCTCAGTTTGCAAGTCTTGGTAAGAAAATCCATGAAGCTGATTATGTAAAGCTTAGTGTTAACCCACAGCTACTGATCATAGTAAATGCCATTAATTCACATCCTCTAATAACAGAGAGGAAGGATGTGTATGGCACATTGATCTTCCCTCTGTTAACTTCTGCCACTTCTGTGCTAAACCACAAAGAAGTTCCATAACCCTTTCTGATTTATGACATGGAAAGCTCTAATTCAGACCTATTCACTAGAAAATGGGCTAATTAACTTCCTTGTAGCCTTGAAGCACAGAGCTATTTTTTTAGGAAAAAAAAGGTATGCTGCTGCATTTAAAATTGTGTGACCATTTACGTGATGTCACACTCTCCTATCATACCATTGAAGTGTCTACAATTAATAATCTAGTTTCAGATAAGTCTGAATTGCTTTGCAAAAGTAACTAATCCCAAATTTAAAAGGTATTTGATCAAATTTGAAATCAAAGCATTACATTTAAAGGCCAGATTCTCAGCAAGCATAAATGAAGGCATGAAAACTTATACAAGATGACCACTGGGCTCTTCTTAAGCACAGGCACCTGACACTAAAAATGCATGACACTTTTTTTTGCCTTTACCACACTGCAATTATTTTAAGCAGGATCAACTCATCATTGAAGTTGTTCTGGCAGTATTATACTTATTAAAAATATCAAGAACAATCACTCATCTTGTTAATCTCCTTTCTTACTAACATAATAAGTAGCTATAGTACCATATGTTTAAGCACAGAAAAAAAGCAATTTAATCAACTCTGTGAATTTTATTCACTGAATGGTAGGGGATCTGCCAGTCTTATCATGTGGTTTTTTAATTTTTAAAATTAAAAATTAAATTTCCCTGTTTATTTTAATGTACATGCTCTTCTAGTCGGTGTACTAGAGAGATACCAAGTTTACCTGGTACACCAATAGTCATGCCATGTGCCATCTGGAAGGTCATTTTTTTCCCAAGTCTTGCAGAAATATCCAGATTTTTTTTAATCTGGTGTGACCAAATTCTGGAAGTCAATATTATAGCAAGCATAATCACTGTGCAATAACTGGGAATTCTTGCATGCTGCTTTTGCACTAAGTCATTTACAGGACTTTCCAGTCTTACATACTCCCAGTAGGTTAACATTTTACCTTTTTTATTTTGAAGGCCACTTCAAGGAAGTTTGCCACTTCCTTTCAAATTCACTTTGGTTGATCAAACATACCCTGAGAAAGATAGAATAAAAGAAATTATTCTTTCTTAACTGTCTTTTTTTTTTACTGCAACTGTCAAAGTTTATACTTCTGAGATTTCAAACACTGTGAAATGATCACTCATGATAGACACTCTGAACATTGTTAAAAGTAGGGGCAGTGTATTTTCTTCAGCTGGGTAGATTTTTCTAAGCAGCAGGCATGTTCTGTTGTTTCATATACAAAGTCTGTTCTCTTCTGCTACTCACACCAGTAAAATTACAGGTGTTTATTCCTATATGGCTCCAGAAGACTCAAATTCACTATATTCTTCAGAAGCTTTTCTCATTTTGTTTGCCATTACAATTTTCAAAATAGAATTCTCCAGCTTGACAGATAAGTTTTCATTGCACTTTGAGGTTTTGGGGTTCCTTTCCAAACTATGTACACACATGCTGGTCAGATTTATCATAGCTGCAGAGATTCAAAACATTTTGAAAGTGCTTTCTCTTACCAGGGCATAGTACAAGATAGAATTAAAATAAGTTATGGAATTATGTAATGGTGCATTTTGTCTAATGGTAGAAAATAATTAAGCTATAAATACATGTTTAAATTATATTAAGTGGCATATTTTCCAGTTGATGCACAGGAAATTAGCCTTAAAAGTCCTATTAGTGTTAAGTGGAAGCTGTATTACTAAATCTGTTTGCATCACTTTAAAGGTTTATCACTTATGTTAGAAGTAGTCATGAAATTCAGTAAGAGGAAAATTGTACTTTTCTCACCATATATGTCAGAGTTGAAAAAAATCATTATCTGATAATATTCATCACATTAAAGCATAATTTTGAACTTCTGCTACAATAATTCCCTCTGTCAGATGCAATGTAACTCATCCTCTGAATTTGAGATAGATGGTAGATTGAAGCACCACACTACCAACCACAGAACAAAACACTACAGCCAGCAGCTTCAGGAGCCAAATCTGCCTCTTATTCCCTATCTATCTAACTCTTTATCTATCTAACCCTTTAGTTAGATAGATTTATACAATCAGAATGGATGATACCAGGGTGGATAAGTTACTTTCTGTTTGCCTGTTGGCCTGTCAGAAATTATCACAATTTTTGCAAAAATACCACCTGTGTAGAAGAGAGAGTGTCTGCTGGAGCAGAGCCAAGTGTCTGCCAGGGAGCTTGCACAAGTCTTGCACAAGAGAGAGGAATTGCCCCTTTTGTCTAAACTATGGTAAAAACCTTCATAGAGAATAATCTCAGGTCATCCAGTTATATGGAGTTTTTGTATGTACAGGCATGAGATACAAGCATGAGATTTCAAAATCAAAATTAATGGAAAATGGGAAAAGAAGTAAATATATTATACTAAAGCAGGTATAAGTGATACAAGAAAATGCACATATTTTATTATTCATGCCCTGAACAGTTCCTTTCTCTTGAAGAGGTCATCAAGAGATACAGGTTCCAAATATGACGAGCCAAATGTAATTATATGTTTCTTACCACAATAATCATGCAAATGAAGTGCCTATGCAGAAAAGAATTAAAATTAAAATTCTAGTTTTAAAAACTAACTTTTATAAAATAATATTTAAAAATGCATAAATCAAAAACTTAAAATATACAACATTGATACCATTAATAAACAGCCACGGCCCCCATTATCTATTGGAAAAGAAATAAACCCACATAAACCCAAAATCAAATAAAATATACGTAGCAGTATGTTCAAACGTCAGATTTTTTTTAAACGGCTGAACAGGCAGGTCTGTGATAAATTCCTAGCCTGCTTTTAGATCACATTGGGGCTCTCAATTGTAAGGATGAAAGTCAACAGAAACACAAGTTTTTATAATTATTGTCTTTAAAAAATATTGTACTTTTTAAGAAAAAGATGAAAAAAAATATTTCAAGAAGCATTTATATTTAATTTTGGTTGTTACAGTTTCTAACTAGAAAAATGCAATGTGAAGTTGTAAGCACTTCACAATGCTACAGAGTCTGCACAAGTCATTAATCTGAATGTCCCCTTGCTAACTTCCTGGATATGTTTTTCTGCAATCTAGAAATTGCAGTAATGAAAAAAAAACCTAGAATTGACTCCCATTCACCAGCACAGACAGCCAAAAAAAGGAAAAAAAAAAAAAAAAAAAGGAAAAAAATGTATGGAAATCACAGAACATAAAAGAAAAGNTAGCGCAGATCTCATACTCTTCGTCCCTGGATGTATCCATTCAGCTCTAAAGGCAACCTCGAGCATCTCCCACACCACCCATGACACAGCTACTCCAAGCTTCATACCAAAACCATAACCAGGGCCTTTCTGATATACATTGTTAGTGCTGCTTGTCAGCACCTTTGATGGATATACCCTTGGAGAGAAAAGCAAACATATGGCAGAAGCAGAGACAGAGACAGGAATCGTCTGCAACTCAGCACAGCACTGCTTGATAACCAACTGCTGCACTAGACTGCTGAAAACCTACCCTGACACACAGACACAGAACAGTGCACCCAGAGATGCCACTTCGCATTCCTTTCAAAATAAACAATCCTTATGTATATTAAAGTATCAATTTAAAAAAAAAATATTACATATTGCAGACTATCTTCTGGGAAAACAGGCAGTGCTAATTTTAGCCCTACATAGACAAGAATATATTTTATTGCAGGTAAATACAGTAGACTTAAACCAGCTGATGAATATTGATGTTAACTTATGAAAATTCATAGTTTACACAGTGCATAGATAAAATAGGCAGACACTTCTCTGCTTGTTATCTCACCATAAAATTCATCCTTTCCAAGTTGTGCAACACAGGGAAATTTCAAGCTTCAGGATTTGGCGTACATGTACCTTGTAGATATTCCATCTTCTGAATGGAATCTCCTTCTGGAAAAGTAGGTCCTGTGATAAACTGTACATAGTAAGATTTCTCATTTCTTTGGACAGCCTCTATAAATGTAGATAGAGTTTGTCTCCCCTTCAAGTTGAATGTTAGCACATAAAAAAATATTTTGCCATTTCCATTGTAACCTTCCCTGGATTTTCTACAACCCAAGCTTTTAAAAGCAAGATTTAGTTCCACATTTCCCTTAAAAAGTTGCTTAAGGGACTGAAAAATATACCTATTCTACTTACAAACCTGTCATACAATCTTTTTTGTGAAGAATTATTCAGACAAGCCAGGTATGCAAACTGTCAGAATAAAACATCATGTATTTCTTTTAAAAACAAGTTGAACTGTACACACATTTCCTTCTTTTTAAAGCTGAGGGGAACCTTACATTTAACAAGTAAATATGAAGCTTATAAAGTTTCAGGTTTGAAAAAGTAATGGAGGATATATGTTTCTGGACCCTATTGTGGGAATTTAAAATGATGTACATTATCAAAAACGGTGCTGCATGCACTAATATGACTAATATTTTTCTTTCCATAGCACACATAGTATGTGACCAATCCCATAAATATAGCCACACTGCTGATGATTTCTCATCCAAGAAAGCCTGCCCCATGTGAGATTTACTGAGAAAGATAGACTTTAAAATTGATGGCATGCTGCGAAAATGTTAGTTTGTATATCATACACAGTGCTATGCCAGTTGTGAATTTTGATTTTTTGTGTTTTTGGCAGTTGAGAAATGTTCTAGCTCAACAACACTAAAGACACAAAAGCCTACATTTACCTACATCACGGGGGAGGCAGAGCACACAACCTTTACATTCTGTTCTGCTTCACGTGTGCTTCATCCTCCTTCAATGTATTGGGTCTCAGCTGTAGGAGAGCAACCCTGTGATGTGGCAGAAGATGACCTCATCTCCAGGATCTCATGCTAAAAACAAGAGAAAAGATAGGAAAGGCAGGCAAAAAATATTTTTATGTTGAAAGCAACCATTCACAAAGGTTTGTGGATTGAAGGAAATCTTTCTGCTCACAGCAAAGGACCATTTTGCTGGAGGAGATAGTCAGAATTCAGGTGGAAGCAAGTTTATTACATGAGCAATAGTGCTCTCAGCTTGAAGGATTTAAGCATTCAGATTTTCAGAAGCTTTGAAATACCCACTATTTCTGAGGTCCCAATATGTTTTATAACCTCCACTCACTTCATAAAAATTGGTTTGAGAATTATTTCCAGCAAAAGAAAATTTTTAAAATATAATAATCTTTAAAGCAAAATATATTTGTTTTAGCAAATTCAATATAAATAAATGGTTTTTTTTTAATTTAAGAAACTAACACTTTAAACTTGTATCTATTTTACCTTTAATTAAGGTTTACATCTGACATTTTCTCCATGAGTTTGTTGGGATCTAAGACAGCACCATCTTCTTAAGAATCTCACCTATCACACTTTCTGAACAGCCTTCATAAAAGTTCTTTTAAATTTAATTTGAATTAAGTTTCCCTGTTTGCATGCTCTCCAAATATTCCACAGAGCTCTTTATTGCATATATAATAATTTTATGCCAAATTAAAAGAGAAGCATATCAAACTATCCTATATCTGATCTCATTTCCATCTCCACTGTGCATATCCTAGCTGTTTCTACATTTAATATTGGAGTGAGAATCAGCCATACAACCTCCCTCCCTACATATTTCTTCCCATGATAAACAAGTCCCCAGTCATGTACCCCTGAAAAAAAGATATGATGTGTTCAACACAGTGTTTCATATGCAGGATTCCTGTGGTAGCTAAGTTGTAGCAAGGAACAGAACATCAAAACACAAGCTAACTGAGAAAACTTCTTAATTCAGTCTGCTCTTGTCATAGGCAACTGCATCGTGTAGTCTTGCCATAACAGTTTCCTCTTAATTCTAAATGTTACAAAATAATACAGTATCTAAACACATGCCCATAAACACCTTGCTGTTGGGAAACTCTGGGCAGTCAAATTAAAAAAAAAACATACCCCAACAACAAAACAACAAACACAGGAAGACATTTGGTTTTTTAATGAAGTATAACATGCTTATTTCTTGGACTAGAAATACTTTAAGCTCCATTAGAATGTTTTGATATTATTTGAGAATTACTATTTAAATGGTTTGTCACACTGAGCAATTTTGTAAAATACTTGTAAGATAACAAGGATCATAGAAGTACTGCAAGTATTAGTGTAATAGATATTTAATCAGGGGCAAAAACCACAATGCATTGGGAAGCATTCATTAACTAGATGCTTTGAGTCAAAAAGAGGTTTAAAAAGGAGGTTTAAGCAGCTTTATTCACAAGATGTCACCTTTTACATGTGATGGCTAACTTGTTTTTCCATATCAAGAAGGTTTTGAGTATTTAAGAAGAAACTTTCGGTTCCTTGATCTCTGTCACATTATTGTGCCTTAGCAAAACAAAACAATACAGAAATTAAAACCTCATCACCTGAAATGTGGTGACTAAGAAGCTTCCTTTGATACAGTTACAGATGTTTTTACTAAACTGCAATGACATTCTCTGACAGAGAAAGGTACATGACTTCCCTCGTACATGGGCTTCTCATAGTATTGTCCATGATGTATTCAGCACTAGGTCTTTGCTAATGACTAATTCTTGTCAGAAAAAGTCAAATAGTAAAAACCAAACCAAGCTATTTTCTAGATTTCCTAACTGATTTATTTTCCAGAATTTTTAGCCAAAATAATTTTTAATTGAAAACATGCAGGCTTTTTAACCAGATTTATAAATGAAAAGGAAGTGTCAAAACTTTTTCTAGCTTCCTCTTTTCCTCACTTTTCACACCTTTGGTAACGAGAGACTATTTAAGCTGATATCAAAGACAGATTAATTCAGAGCAGCAGTTCAAAATCACATCAATACAATGTGTAGGTCTGTGATTGCCAAATTATGACTCACAAGCATTACCTTGCCTACAAGATCCTCTCAGGTTGCTCATTTCTCCCACTTGCCACAATTATGTCTTCTCCTAGTCTGACTGGAAAAGTAACACATGATGTTGCTTGCAGCATCCTATTAGAGTGGAAAAACTGAAGATCACTGTTTAAAGCACAAGATTTCATTCAAGTTACTGAAGCAGCAAAACCCAGTATCTTCTCATCACCCAGTAAATCTTGCAGCAGCAAATTAAGGGCTGTTAGATAAATATTTGATTTAATGTGTCTTGGAGTTTTGGAGTAACAAAGTTCTGGCTTTGTTACCATTGCAGTTAAAAACTTTTTCGCTACCAAAAATAGAAACCAAATAATCAAATCTCAGTTGGTTCCTGTACATGTCTATTTCCAGCAATTAGTATTGCATTAGTAATACATTAAAATTCTCCACAAGCACAATCAATTCTGAAGTTAGTTAAATACTAAGCTTTTCCTCATTATAATGCCATTAAGGATGGAAGTGTCTCTTGATGTGATTAATGGACTCATGCAGAAATTTGTGTTAAGTACTAGTCCATTGCTGGTACTTGCATTTTTGGTATCTTTCAGGGATCTTTTCCTTAAGAATCAAGACACCTTTACCTGGCTCCAGTAACTTTTAACCTCTGCAGCTGGGAGAACTGGGTACTGAACTGCCTGGCTCTTTGTTGAAGGCATTTAATTATTGCTAAGCAAAGTTATCCTACTAATAGGACTGCAAATCTACTGATTTCTGTGGTGCCTGTGGGAGGGAACTGCTCAGTTAGGGGGAAGAAAGTATTTCTTTGCCTTGATTAACTGAGATTAAAGTGACAGTGCTGCTGCCAAAACCTAGGCAATGGCCATGGTGATGTATCCCAAAGAGCTTTACACTGAAGGTCACAGTAACACTGATTCTCTTTTAATACTCTACTTTTATTTTAAAGCGCCTCTGAATTGCTTCTTTTCTCATTATGCAGTGGGTCTTCTGTGTTGATTTTTAGCTTGCCATTATTTCAAGACTGACTTTTGTAGACTTTCTTTTCTTGTGGTTACTGTTTTCTTCTGCACTCTCAAGAGGTCTCTTGTGGCAGGAAAACAGACTCCAAAATGTGTGTTTCACATTGACAGCAAGGTACGAATGGGGTTTCCAAAAATACTTCTCTGGTGAAGTCTCACTGGCTCTAGTAGGAGCAGGATTGACATTTTGCCCGCTAGAAAATTCTGCATCATTTGTGACTGCCATTGCAAACTTGACTCCTTACTGTCACAACCATAGGGATATGTCTGCAATGTTTGGAATTCCACCAAGTCTGTGGGTGCTGAAAGGGGCCACTATCAAAGAAATCCTCTAATTATCAAGACACCTTTTCTTCAGCCAGCAGAATTTATGCACTCACAGCCTCATGCTTCCCACTCAGATGTAGCTGCTTTCATTTGTTTTGCTTATGCTTATGAAGAATTCTGTGTTTAAAATTTTGGTAGGATTTTGAAATCGATTTGTGAAAGGAAAAGCAAAGAAAGTATTGTGGCAATGCACTTACAAGTAAATACACACATGCTAGTTCTGGTTTCCAGGAAGGGTTTTTTGTCACTACACTGAAGATACATGATACTCCTTCAAAGTAGCCTTAAAAGTATTCTCAGTATTAGCATTAAGAAATGCCCAGTATCAGTTAGAAAGCTAAGAACTGATTGATAACAATGGTAATCATAGCAGTTTAATCAACAATGAAGTTATTAGTATTTTGGCTCTTTGTCAAACCTGCAAAAAAGGGGGAAATAATACAGACTGTAGGAGTATTTTTTCTTCAATTTGTGGTATAGAAAGCTTCCTAGACATGTGGCCTCATTTTAGAAGGCACACCTGACATTTCCTAAAGGCAAAATTAAATGGGTCAGAGAAAAATCATGAAACATTTTGATGCCATGAGGACTTAAAATTATTGCTAAAGTCTGTGTCCTATCTATGACAAGAACAAGAACCTGGAAGCTGGTCATTTTGGCAATATTCAGGGCCTCATCTTGTCAGCTAACTGCCTGAACATCAAAAGAATAGAAAATCTGAAAATAACAAACCTTTCATCTTTCCCTTCATTTACTGCAGTGACTTTCTTCCCTCTTACACTCCAGGGGATGAAGTTATGGAAACTGCTGTTTTCCCTGTGTCTGAAGTACATTTCAGGCACAGTTTTACTGTGCAACCCCCTCTAAGATCTCTTACAATACTGTGCGATCACCAAGTTTTTTGTTACACTTTGAATTTGCCAAGCTAGTGATTTTCTAAGAAGAAAGAAAAAAACCCATTCTATTGAATGATTATTTAAGACAAGATGACCTTTTTTTTCCTGATTTTTCAAAGTTATGTTTTCTCTTAAACCATTCTGAAAATTATTCCTCAAAAACCTTTCACATGCCCTCCCTTTGAAGTGTCCTGCTTACTGCAGTGTGTGTTTCAGGAGCTCTATAGCTCCAAGCCTCTTCTGGACTGGGCATACATGCCAATAGTGAAGAAAATGTCACCTATGCCAGCACTTCAAAAGTGTTCAAACAAAACCTTTACTTAATTGGCTGGTAAGAAGAGTGCACGTTTAACAGTCTGAATCATTCAGTAAGTAAATGTTTGAATGAAGATTAATGAATCTGTATAGAGTTGAAACAATAAGTGCAAATGTTAGCATTTTCCTTCGTTTCTAGTTAAACTGAGGGTTTAATAGAACTATGCAAAATCTCAATTTATTTTCTGAATTAATCTTCCAAATGTTTACCTCTTCCTCTCTTCCTGCTCCCCTCCTTAGAGTAAGCAGGCTAGAATATCAGATAGTGCATGATCATTGCTGATCCAGTGGCATTTCCTTGAGCAGGAAATGTACCCACGTTCAGAAATTTTAAATTTTGGAAACGAAAAATTTCTGTATTGAGCTACTCACCGGTCAGCTACCGCCATGTAACCTGAAAAAGAGGAAGGGAGGAAGCCCCACTGCTTCTCTACTGACCACTGAGAGTGAAAGAAAGAAAGAAAAAGTGATGGAAAATGAGTGGAGATTTTGCTAAGGAACCAAGCATAGGATAACTTTTGGATTAAAGCTGATTTTCCACCCTATCCTCCAAGCAAAGAGAAAGCTCTAAATGTATGGAATACCTCAGACTGAAGGAACTTTCTATCCACCTGTAGCACTCACACCAGCAATGCCAATAATACCAATAATTTTGTGCTTTGACATAATGAAAAAACTTCAGACCCATGGCTTGTACACATGTTGTGGTCCATCAAAAGCCTGGTGGAGCCCCTTAAAGTGGAGCATGCCTTGCCTCAGTACAGCACAGGGAAAAAACTATGAAAACTTCCCCTCTATCTTTAAAAATGTGATTTAGGAATAGTGAGAAGTTTTCTGAATCTGAATTTTTTTTGTGAGACGTGAGAAGTTTTCTGAATCTGAAGTTTTTTTGGATTACCTACTTGACTTAGTAAAAAAATCCTTTGAGGAAAAATAAATCAGAACTTTTACTTCCCATTTCAAGCTGTGCTTGGATTTGCCATTTATTGTGCTTTCAAATAGTTTGAATAAAAATATTTCTTTATCTCTTTTTTTTTTTTTAACATACTAAGAATTTAATTATTTTTTGAGGCAGGACTAAATGCAAACTAAAAAGCAGACCAGAATTTTGTATCTGTCAGTCAGCTCTAATGCTACCACTAAGAAAGGATAGTGTGTCTCAGAAGAAAAGGGGACAATCAAAATATTTTTAATTTATTAATTATTTTAAAAACTGGCTCAGCCAACTTGTGACTAAGCATATTATAAACAAAGTGGCTGTGAACATACACAGTGGAATATAATATTATCATGAAAAAGAATTTTTGATGTTTTCCTGCTTATATTATGATTGCTGAAAATTTATCTCTGCTTTCTAACAATGAAGTCCTGTTATGAAGTAATCTCTTCCTCATGGAGCAGAGGAAATAAAAGTAAAAGTAAAAAAATCTAGTAATAAAACAGGAAAGAGCAGCTTACTTTAATACTTTTATACATAAAATTGTTAGTGGCTTTCGTAGCTACAATAATGGGACTGAGAAAAAGATCAGCAAATTAATTTTAATTAATGAGAATTAACCTCAAGGCATTCACAAAAATAAGAGATTGATTGCTTTGTTGCATCACCTATAGTATCTCACAGTCAAAGCACATACCATGTAGAAATCTAGCTCAGGGCCGGAGGAAAGAAACACAGTATGGGCTTGTCACAACATCTAGACAAATGCAAGGAGAACAGAGAAACAGAGGTAATTACCAGTGTAATAGGTATTAAGTATTATTACTAGTGGGGAGAGAGTTTGAGGCTATCAGCTTTTAATTGGCTCAATCCTAAATTCACTGAAGTCAATGAAAATCTTTCCAGTTATTTCAGTGGGATTTGGAGTAGTTTTCAGTATCTTACAATAAAGATGCAGTAGCCAAAACAATTATTTCTTCATTCCTCCTAGTAAGAGTTTTCTGAATAACCTTTAGTGGCAGTTAGTGCTTCTTAAGTTTGAGAGTTATTACTGAGGAAACAAATACTTTCTGAATGTACTTCCTCAGAATATGGCCACTGAAAAAATAACAAGAACAGAAGGATTTGTAAAAAAAACCAAGAAAGCATCATGGACACTTTTCTGTTCTAATTACTGCAAGAATTGTCATTGCAATATTTAGAATGCATTTTATTTATAATATGCAGGGATGCATTATTTTAAAATACATACTACACAGCAATCTCACTAGAGACAACTGGTTTTTTTTTTATTAGTATTAAATCCTTGCTCATGAAAAAAAAAGACTTTTTTATTATACACTTTGTGTAGGTATTGCACAGAGAAGCTGTAAAGAGACGTAGCAAGTAGTTTTCTAGCCTCCAAACAACCTCCACATTTCAAACTATTTCTATCTGAGCGTCAGTTTTCCTTTGAGAGAGATTTTCTCCATCACTGTTCTGAAGGCATGTGTTACTTAAATGTTGCAAAAGGGAAACATATGGAGAAGCAAGATGAGGAAGCATTTAGAAAAGCCTCAGTAGTAAAGTAGAGGAAATAATAGCACAGTCTTAGCAGAAGCACTGTTCTTGTTTTCATGAGGTATTTGTTCAAACATATATATGCATATATTATATCATGGTGTCTCTGCCATCTGTCATTTTGGACATGTAAAATCATGCTCAGTTCCTGAAAAAACAGTTGCATGTAAATCTGCTTCTGTGGGAAAAAAACCCCCACACCAGTATCTATTTCAAAATAACACCTGAGTGGAGAAAGGTGAATCCTCAATAATAAACAAATTATTTCTTTCAGCATCTCAAAGGAATGTCCCAAATTCAAGGTCTTCTTGCTACTACTTGCTGATTTTTGTCCTCATATTAGAACAAAAGGACTCTTTTGCCCTCCATTAGCTACAAACTTCTTTTAAATCTCTCCTCTGAGCAACAAGGTTTCCCTGACATTTATTTGTAAAGTTCTTTATTGTGCAGGAGAAAGCACAGAAACCTGAGTAGAAGCCAATGTAATTTTAGCTGATGAATCTGTTATTTCAGAGCTCTGGAGCACTCACATGGTGACAAAGCCATGCTGGAGAGAATAATTTAAAATTGAAAAATTTTCACATACAAAAATGAATGACATCTGCACCTGAAACATAACAAATAATTATAATATTTATATTATAAAATATAATGTCTTTGGGCTGGACTGCCCTATGATAGAAGTATAAATATTTAAAGGCATAGAAATGCTCTGGACATAAAGCAGAGAAAAAGAATGTATACAGATGCACATGATGACATGTCTTGCATAAAATCTAACTAAAGGTCACTTTTTTAATATAGGTTCAACTTTTCTTATATCTGTTAAGACACTCAAAGGAAAGCCTGAAAAAAAGTTCTGAATGGAACCCCTATATAGCTCAAGGGAAGCAAGAAAAAGGATGGTCCAAACAACATGACATTTTATAGATTGCTTTCAAAGAATACCTCTGGTAATTCCTAGCTCTTAAATCAGAATGGCAAAAATCTTTTCCCTAAATTTGAAAAGAAGACACTCACTGATGTGAATCTTCATTTTCTTATTCATTTTTACATTTATATACGATTATAATTTTTGCATTATCCCTTGGTTATGCCTCCAGTTCTGGCAATATCTCACTGTCTCACACTATATTAATTAAAGATTTAATTTCATAAGCTTGTTCTTTCTCTCTCTCTATTCTCTGTCCTATATATAGGTAACGATTAGTAACAAAAAGGGCACCATCAATTGCTGTGCCGTGCTCCAAGGGTGGGAGAACAGGCTGAGTGTGATGCTGTGTTTTCTGACCTGAGAACATTGCCTAACTCAACAGGTGGGTAGCTAGTGAGTTTTATGGGATGAATTGAATCCCAGGAATTGTATATACAATTGTACATACAATGTGTGTGTGTGTATACACACACACACAGTGCCTGTTTATGTCTAAGACAAGCCTTCTACTGTAAGATGGGAATGTAGCACCCCAACAGGAGAGGGGAGCAAATGCAGAGAGGCTGCCTCCTTCCTTTGTCAAGCTGGAAAGGCAAGAGATGAAAAGCAGAGTAAACAAATATTGACAGAGCTAGGAGCAAGAAAGACGCATATAAATGAATAGCTACACAGAAGTGTGTGTCAGCACCTGGCTGTAGACATACAGATTTAGAAATTATTTAATTCAGTTGTCTGGCAAACAGTTACTGTGCAGAAAAAAAAAATACGTTCAGAATATGAACAGAGAAGAGATAATTCTGGCAGTCTTTTGTACATAGAAAAGGGTATGTTCAAGGCCGAAATTTGCTGGTTGTCTAAACTAGTAACTACTTTTCCTACATAAGGAAATTCTTCTTTTAGGAAGTTCATAAGGAATTATGTAACATTTTTGAAGGACCATGACTTATTCTTACTTGTCACTGACTTATTTGGCCAGATCACCGAATGCTCTACCTAATGTTAATGGATATCTTTGATTTCCTTCTAAAGTATCTGAAATGGGTATTAGCCTGCTAAGAGCTCTAGACCAGCTTTACAGAAAAGTAATCTTTCTTCAATAAAGACACATGTTATCCAGCATTAGTCACATCAACAGGTATATCAGATACATTCAGAATGTTCAGTTCCTGAGATTTTAACCTACTTGATCAGAAATTTTTAGCAATATTGGAGCAGAAAATAGCTTCCTTTGAGAAAGATTTTATTTTGCTACCTGCAGCAGCTTGAAAAGCTTTTGACTTAGCAAACATTTCTGGGGGCAGGACCAATTATTTTTTTTCCTGTGTTCTGAACCCTGTATGTGATACTTAAATGTACCAAATAAGATGCTGTCCCCAGGAGCATTTATGTTGGCTTTGTCACACTGAGTAATCAGGCCTTGTCGATTTTTGGAAGCTGTTGTCTCAGGAAAAAAAATCTGCAGGTTTATCTTGCAGTGACAGATGGTTTGGTTAATAAATGTGGCAATAACTCCGATGGTGTCACAGTCCTGGCAGCTGGTACTCCAGGGCACACTACGCAGCAGTGTTCACTGAGTCCACGCACTGTCATACATCCATGTATCCATAATCACCTCACCCTCATTCTTTCTGAGCTGTTAAAACAACTTGTCACAGACCATTTCAAACGTTCGTAAGGACTCCCTTGTCAGAGGAAAGTTTCCTCCTCTTCAGTAACACAGAAGGAGCAGTGACTTACTGAAAAGGCTTCTTTTAAAAGCTTGCTGGAGGAGCATAAGGCACAAGCACCTAGTTCTTTCCCTCTCTACCCTAGTACAATTATAAAGACTCTTCAGGGTCTCTTTTCCCACTCCTTGCAAACACCTTTATCATTTCCTCAGACGTACCACTTCCTTCTTGGACATGTCCACACGATTCAGAAAGCAGAGGAAGATGATAAAGAGAAGAAAATGGCCTGAAGTGATTCCCAAGCAGGTTTAGCAGAAAATGTTACAGTAAAAGGCTAAAGAAGACTGAATATGTCAAAAAATGAGTTTAGGGATAAACAGATGGGTAATTACAATGAATTAATTACCAAACATGGAGTTGAAAGACA
Source organism: Ploceus nigricollis (assembly GCA_013399945.1). Classification (NCBI taxonomy): domain Eukaryota; kingdom Metazoa; phylum Chordata; class Aves; order Passeriformes; family Ploceidae; genus Ploceus; species Ploceus nigricollis. Next base: position 149,154 of record VXBC01007688.1, read on the forward strand.
CCACATAACAGATTAGAGCTATCCTTAATAATTTTCAAAAGACTCCTTTCAAATAGACTTTTCTTAATAGAAGGGAAAAGGTATCTGCAGTGGAGAAAAACAGGCCTTCCAGTCTAGTTTCTTAAAAGTCAAAATTAATTTTTTTTTTTTAGAAAAGCTTTGTTTATTTTTCTGTCTTTTTGAAATAGCAATAAAGGGCTCTGTATCTTGAGTGCAGTATTTAGCAGAAATTTCACCGTTTGAGACTCATGAGTTTATAACCTTGGTATTTTTTACATATGAAAATAGGACACACTGTGCACACAGTTACATAGCATGAACCAGTTTCCAGGAGACCACATCCATGAACAAATGTAGGCAGTAATTCTAAAGGGAGCTTTATAAATGCTTTTCCACATATTCTAGGAACATGGTCTCTGCTCCTGTCACATTGAAAGAAGAGAAATAAGCAAAAGAGGTACTTCACAGAATAGAAGCCCAGCTGTGTAGCAATACAGTACCAGAGACTAGCAGACTTTAATATTTAAATACTAGTCTCTCCAAACCAACAGACCAGTTTTAAAATTGAACGGTTACATTCTCCTTTTCCCTTCCTCTTTCCCATATTTTTTTTAATGACATCTTTAATTTTTCTTTTTAAGCCATAACCTCAGTGACCAATAGGCAAAAATATTGCAAAAGCCCTTTTAAGAATAGATATTTAGTCACCACTGCATTTCTGTTCATCTTTCCAAAGACTGCCCCATGAGTCTGGGTCCCTCACTTAATAACAAGATGGAACAAGATAACAAGACACTTGGATAGTGCAAAAAACACCCAAATCAAATAAGAACACTGTCTAAAAGCAGCTGTTTCTCTTCTACCTACTACATCCTCCAACTTTCAATTCCATTTTGTGATCCTATGCATTGATAAAATGATTGAGGCAAGGGATGTTTTATTCCCTTACCTTTGCTTACGGAATATGAATACTCTGAGCAACACAATGTGTTTCTCCAGGTGTCTTCTGCCTCCACTTCTGATGACAGCTTTCTGCAAAGTGCTCCCTTTGAGGAGATGGACAGGATTATTTACAAGGTGTTTACTATCACTTCTAAAACAGGTGTTTCATTCACTACATCTAGAAAAAATGGCCTGTTTTATGTAGTAATAAAAGATTTCTTAAGCCTTGGATAAACTTCAGCTAAGTTACCTATCAGCACTAATGAAGTAATGAAAAGAATAATTGCCCTCATTAACATTTCACAGTTTTTTAATATTCATCAACTCCATATTGAGAAACTACTGCCATGGAGGATAAAAAGATAATCACATATGGAACAGGCTGCTGTTTTATGAACAGTCACTGTCCTCACCCTGTGTGTCTGAAGGAGAAATGGTCACTCAACAACCACTCCTGCAGCTGAAAGAGGCTAAAGTTCAAAATTTGCATATTGGAACACAAGGAGAAATAGTGATGTCTGTTTATTGCCTTTCAACTTCACACTAAAATGTAAAAATCTACAAATAGTATGAAGAAAAGTTTGATACACTAAGATTCACTTAAACCATTTGCTAAGGTGCATTTGGAATTGAAATGTACCATCGTTTGTGGGAAAACACAGGGAAATATCTCAGAAACTGAGTCCATACTTCAGATGTTCAAGTGATTTACCATTTCTTATCTTTTTTTCTCAAGATTAGCCCAGGTTTGTCACATTTTGGCCAAGACGAGATCAGCCTCTAAGTTCACTCTAACTCAATGCTACATCTAATTAAATGCCCAACACTTCATACTTCTCCTCTAGCAAATTCACAGGGACTAAACACGTAACATAGAGGTGCCTGGTCCACCTCGAACAGGTGCTTTCACCTCTATTTTCCTTATCCAAGACCTGCTGCAAGGTCATCTGCTTTCTTTCCCCCCTGCAAACAAGCTTGTCTTCTCCTTTGCTCTTCAGGATACAAAAACCTCTGAGCTGAAACCTGAAATACCATTTTAAATTACAGGAAAGCATTTATAACAGATGAAACAGAGAGAGATAAGAGTTCCATCTGGAAGGATATTGGTTAACCTCATCTATTGCTCACCTCACAGACGCTGCACATCTTGGTTAAAGAAATGCCAGTAATGCTGCAATTGCTTTCACACAAACATAAAAAAAGAAACAGGAAATATTTTAACATATTTACAATTCATTTCTTCAGGTAGGAGATCACAAGGTAAAATATGCAGGGAGATAGCCTATATTACATGTTGGTAAACTGCAACTCAAAATGTATTTGCTAGTTTAATTCCTATATCTAGCTGGGCAAACATTAAATGCATTATGGGATGCTGATTGTCATCTTTGTTTACCGTCTACAATTGTTAAATGACATCATAGAATCATAGAATGGCCTGGATTGGAAAGAACCTTAAAAGACCTATCTGGTTCCAACCTCCCCACTGTGGGCAGGGACACCTTCCACCACACCAGGCTGCAGTCCCAACATGGCCTTGACAACTGGTAACCTGGATATTTCTTCCTAATACCCAGTCTAAACCTACTGTCTTTCAGTTTTAAGCCATTCCCCCTTGCTCTGTCACTACATGCTCTAGTATATAAAAATATGCTAAATGATGCTTTGAAGGCTGTCACAATATTTTGCTTCCAATTACGGCCACTGCTGTAGGAATTCATTTAGTGGTGAACAACTGAGGGGCTGACCCAAGACATTGCCTTTGTGTCTGAATGAAAGGTCTGGATTCATCTGTCTGGATGAAAATGTCTGCTGTTCCTCACCCCTCCTACTCCCCACAGCACTGAGTTGTAAGTACCAAGTTGAAGTATGGAGTTGTAAACCCTGAATTTACAATGGCACCTTCCAAAGTATTCCAATTATAATTCTTGGAGAGAACTCTTAAAAAAAAATGACTATAAATACCCCTACCCCAGGTTCTCTAAATATTATTATTTGATCTAGGAATATTTTGCTCCCCCTAAGACTGGCTAGTTTTAACAAACCATTCATGTTGGAGAGGTTGTCATTCTGTTATCTTAAAAAAAATAAATAAGGAACAGATTTTTATAATTCATTTGCCATTTCATGAACTAAGGGTCACAAAGGGCCTCTGAAATTCTAGACTATTTCTTACCTCAAAAATAAGTTTCATCCTTGTAGTCTCATGGTTAATTTTTTTTTTCACTCAGAAAAGTGAGGAAAATTCTGCTGCAGAGAAAAGTTACAGTTTAAATGCAAGCACTGGCAGGTGAAGCGTGTGGGCTTCTACTTACCTGTTTGTTAGTCTTGGCAAAGAAATGAAATTGCTATCTGAAAAGGATCACAGCAGTGCATTGCACCTTTCACACTCAGCAGAGCCATGAAAATAGTGAGAGAAGAGAGTTGCTTTTTTCTTCATAAAACATCTGACTTACTCTGACAAAGATCATGACAGATTAGTGGCTGGAATGAGACTGAAAAAACCGAACAACTGCTATACATGTTATTTTTTTAGTTTTTAACATTCAGCTCTAAATAATGTCTTCCTTTTGCTGTGTACAGGTGACAGAGTTGCTCAGAGAGGTTTTTTTGACTAAATATCTGAAATAAATAGTAAATAATGTCATACTATTATGCAAAGTCATGCAAGGCAAAAACATCACATTTTAAAAGCCTCTTAGAGAGTTCACTTTCATCTATACTACATGAAAACAAAATCAATTCTCCTTAAAAATAACATAAGTGATCTAGTAATTGAAGCAATCTTTTCAATACAGCTTGTGCAGTGACAGGAGAAAATGCAAAATATTTTTTATTCTCTAGAAAATGGCTCAAAGGCAAAGTGAGCATAGCCCTTTGAGACCTGTAATAACCTACAATGAGGGCAATAGCCATCAAACAGAAAATATAACAGATGGCAGCATGGTTGCTTTACTCTCAGATACAGGTTACTGAACAGATGCCTTTAGGGCTTAATATTAAATATTTTTTTCCCTTTCTTCTAGACCATAGCATAGCTTTGTGCACATGCCATTTATAAAACAAATGCAAAACACCATAGGGAAATGAATAAAGTTTCAAATGGCAAAATGTCAGCAGAAATACAAATTTACAGATGATAATGTGATTATCAATGTTGCTGGTATATACCGAAACATAACCTTACCCTTTACAGTACACTGTATCTATCACACATTATTTTGATGTATCTTACACAATTCAAAAGTATACACATAAAATCTGTTATTAGCCCTCCATTTCTTTGCCAGAAAGGTCAACCACCCAATAGGGTAAAAGTCAGTTCTCTTGCTTACCAGGTTTAAACACTCAAAAGCAGCAAGACTAGAATAGAGAAAAAAAATGGTCATACACAGAGAGAAGGGAGATTTCTACAACTATCTGAAAAGATAAAGCACACAGAGATACAGATCACACACTGGTAAAACAGATAACAAAAAGAGAGATTATTTCTAACTCCTCAGGCACTACAGAGTTCACAACTTGACCAAGTCAAAAATGTATCTTCAAAATATGTTACTGCGCTTACGCAGATCATCCTCCTAACATGGATTCAGTCACGATAAATTGCTGGGATACATTACGAGACCCCTAAGGACATACCAGGTTTTCAAGATCCCAAGTCTTTTCTGTATGTAACAAGACAAAATACCTTTTGTCTTCAATAAGACAAGAATTTCACCTTACAAATGCACACAAAAATACACTTGAGTTGTGGGTTTGGTTTGGTTTTCTTTGCGTATTTTTTTGATTTTTAGGTTTTTTTGTTTGGGTTTGGTTTGGGTTTCTTTGTTTTATAAAAAAATTTTTTTTAGGACAAATTACTATGGTGCCAAGAAAATAAAATAAATGAAAGAATCTTCTAGAGATTAGGCCAGTCTCTCTTTAACAATGGGATATTTCAAAAATAAAGACAGTGCATTCTTCAGGATATTTTAGTAAATATTTCTTAGAACAGTATTTGTTTTACTAAAACTGTATTGCTTAACCAAGGAAGAACAGTGCTTAACAAATAAACTGGGCTTCCTTGTTTAAAAGAAAAGGCACATTGCTTGCAGTAAAGAAACATTCAGATGGAATATATAGTGACAAATGAGCATCACTGTCACTTCCACCATTTTGGGGAAGGAAACTGTATTTTTAACAGCCTGGAGGAAAACTGGAGGAAATACACATGGATAGTGAGATACCAGAAAACAGATATCATGTGACAGAGTATTTGCTGCAGCTTATTTTTGCCAGAAATGTGGTGTCAGAAACACCACAGGGAACCTTTCCCAAGTTTCACAGAAATTTTGACATGATGTATTTTCCCAGGGAAAGTAGGATAACCTTAAGCTGAGGATGAATAGAAATGGTTTGCTTTCATTTTATTATGAACTTTTTATGACCTTATACATCCTCTTTTCTCTGCCTCAATTCTCCTTCAGCATTCAATCTACTTTCCAACACTTTATAAAATGGTTGGACAGTGTAGCATTGAAGGTCGGTGGAAATCCAATAGAAAGGCAAATTTCAAAGGCTACCCCAGAAAAAACTTTAAGCACCCCCAAGGAAACAAAGTAATCCAGGGTAAGGGAAATTCTATAGCCCTCTAGGCTGTTTTTCATCATGCTTGGGTCACCAATGCATTATCTACTAATCAGAAAACAATTTATTTTCCTGGATGCCAATTATGGACATATCGCCATCTTTGCCATCTTATTTGAATTATTAAAACAAAATATTAAGAAAATTAATCATAAAAGAAAACTCATCCAAGCTACCCTACAGAAAGTAGCTATTGAGTATGCTTTCTTCTTCCTTTTCTCTTTCAACATCTTGAAGTATTCTCTTTCCATAGTAAACACACTGACATTACCGAGACAACTCGGTAATAAAAGGATTTCACATGAAGAAAACCTGATAGATTCATTCGCAGGAAAACTTATTCCATGATCAAGACATAGATACTAAATGCAAATTCTGACAAATAACTGATAGTTGTTTTAATTTTAGTCTTAAGATGTGAAAGACCCACTCCAATTAGCCAAAATAAATAAAGTTGTGTCAGCTCTAAGAGTAGCAGGAGCACTGCGCTGCATTTCTAGGCCTGTAGATACAAGACAAATGCTGAGTAAGTGGAAGAGAATTGTAAGCTACATGATCATTAAGTAAGGGTGAGAAGGACAAAACTGGAAAGAAACTGACACCCAGGTTAGCAGGTTTGCACTCGGCAGTGCTCTCAAGGGTATATATGGTAAATACCTGAAAGATATAAATCCCAAGGGGTTGCATAGTGATATGAACAAACCCTTGTAAAAGGAGCTGAATTGATCATACAGCTGGATTTACTTTGAATGAGGAAATACCTAACTAGATTGTGCAGATTTCAGGCAGCGAAAGCACAGCTTTTTCTTGACTCCTTTTCAGCACGAAATATTCCAAGAGATGTGAACATTCCCAAGTCCCCTTTATTTTTATACCTATATACAAAAGGTTAAAAGTATGAAACTAGCATAGGAAACTCCTTGATCTGACATTCAGACACCATCCTGCATTGAGCCAGCAATATAAATAAAATTCAGGGTCTATTTGCAAACAAGAAGTTCCATGGCTGGCAATATAACCCATTACCAATTACATGCCTCATCTAGTTGAAGAAAGGTAGGCTGACTTTGCTAGGGAAGTGCAGCAACTTGAGCCTGCAGGGACCATTGATTCCTCATGTAAAATATGACAGCAGGCATATTATAAACGGCAGTGCAAATTTAAGATGTTAACAAATTATTATTTTCCTTCTCTCCCCATCACTTCTTACTCAAAGCATGTACTACACTGCAGATTGCAAATAATTTTAGGGGTGGGGGGTGAGAACATCTGGGTAAAATTATTGCCCTTTTTCTGTTTATGTTGCCATTCACTCATTTGTGTGTTATCAGACTGTTTTGGTGCTCTGCTTCTAAGGAAAATAGTCTGGTTGCCTTCTGAATCCATTTCAGCTTTCCAGAGCTAACTGCCTTTCCCACATGTTCATTATTCTGTGTTCTGCAGGTTTTAGTTTGCTTCATTTCTCTGGATTTAGGTTGTGTTGACTTAGTTTCTTCACTCATATTAGCACAGACGAAGGTAACATTGTTAGTAATCAGCCCTTTCCAGAACCAATGTATTTGGTATATTATTTTAAAAATCTTAAGATGAAAAAGAATATATTAGAGAAGCCACATATTGGACAGATCTTTAAAAAAGTGTAATAAAGCAGAATTCTAAGCATACAAATTTTATTTTCCTCCCTCCTTTCTTGTTTTCTCTCTTTTATATGAATGCTTTTCTACCTAAGAGCAGGTAAGCGAAGATGCCTCAATTTTCTGTCACAACCCTGCCTTCTATTATTCAGATGCAGTAAAAAATGACTACTGATATGAAACAGTACTCCATACCAACAGAGCATAAACTGGATTAATTTATGCACCCAGAATTCAGTTAAGATTACCTTTCTGTTGCATATAGGTAAAACCTTACAAAAGGAAGGCCTTGTAAAATCATGGCTCAGACCTCTTGCTTCTGCTAAGTAGGAAAGGACTATGGAAAAGTGACTCCGCTGAATTAGAGGTAGAAAAACAAGTCATGTCACCATTGTGTGTTCACATCGTGGTGTATGGTGGTTGTTTGAATTATGTTTGTTATGATTTAAAACTGTGTAACTGATAGAGGCCTAACTGTTTTAAAAGGCCTGGTTTTTGCAAAAAAGCAGCTCTCCTTTGCATCTGCCTGAGGACTCTGCATCGTTCTGCTTCGCACACCTTTCTTTAGTAAATCAAACAGCAGGAGTTAAAGTGTTTCCTATTGAACTGTTTAAGTAGAAGTGACAATACAATCTCCAAGAAAGCATAGGAATGACTTCTACCCAAAAAAGGCACAATCCCATCATAGTCCCTCAGAGCTGTCAGGACAGAGCACCTGAACATCTCTGAGGTACAGACAAACATATCTGACAGTTTCTGTGGTACCTGGTGTTCCCTGTATGTGAGGCTCTGATGAGCACTGTGCAGAGGTCATAGAACTCTGGTTATGGGGATTCCCATACAGGATGTTGCTTGGAGGCCTCTTCTCCTTCCTTTTTCTTCTATTTCTCTTCATTTTCAACTAGGAACAACAACAACAACATCTCCAAGAAAGCCAACCCAAGAGCCACTTGTCAACCTATAACTTCAAGAGCAGCAATACTGGGATTTGTGGCTTATACTTTTTAGGAAAAACATTAAATATTATAACATATGTATGGTTGGCCAAAATATTATTCTGCAACTGTGATATACTAATTAGTGTCTTCACAAGCCCTTTTCAGAAAAACTTCTGCCTAACACAGAAGAGCTGACACTCTACATGACAGCCTTGTTTGCTCCCAAGATACATGGCCTATATAAAAATTATTTTAGGGAGCTTGGGTCTAACTAACAAGGGAACTGTGGCCTGTCTTCATCACTGTTTATGACTATGCCAGTCTTTGTGTCATTTGCAGAATTTCAGTTCTCCTGGAAAAAAACACCAACAAGAGGAAAAAACCCCAAACCCTTAATAGTTTATATGGGTCCCCAGTAGCAAAGAATTAATGAAAGGTAAAAGAAGAGATGCTCAGCTGTTTGAGTCTCTACCAAATATACATCAACTGTCCCTACCAACTAATTTCTAATCTCATCAGAATTTACGAATGCTTTATTAAAAGATTCATACCATTATCAATCAACACGATTCCTGAGATTTCCCTCCACAGAAATGAATATTTGACTAATCCACCCAAAAATCCATTTCAGAAAATGTTGGTTCAAAACTTTTTTCTTTTAATAAGATGTTATTAGTTGTATTAAGTTAACAAGTCCTTTTTCTTAAACTTCTGTGAAAAATTTAATATTAATTCATGTAGATATTACTGCAATTCTTTTCAAGCAGTGAATCTTTTAAAAATGTATACTTATTCTCTCAGGGTTCAAGGAAAACAAAATATTTAGTATCATTTATACAAATGTCTTTCTCTGTGTCTCGGTCTGTTTCCATGTCAATATGTTACCGCTTTGGAACCTTTGGACTCTTTTTATGCCTGCTACGTTATTTTAAAAAGGGAATGATGGGAAGCTGAGTTTTCTGAAAGTTAATTCAAAAGTGTTATGGTAACTTCAGTGAAAAAAACTATCTGCCGAATTTACACCCTGAATAACCTCATGGGTCACTTTCAGTGATTTTTCTAAAGATGTATCCATCCTACTGAGAGAAGAAAAAAAAACCCCAACAAAACAGTAATATATTCTGTGGTTTTGTAAGTTCCATCACTGAAACACACTTCAGGGCAGCAGGTGTGCTAACGTGACAGAGGAGAATTTTGCTCATTAACTTCAGTGGTTTAAGTTAGAATAAGCTTTGACCCTACAGCATTATCTTCTAATCTTTAGATGAAAGCAGGAAAAGCTACTTATGATATACCAGGAAAGACAAACAGATGTCAGCTGCTGACCACAAATCAAGCCTTTGATATGCCAAAAAAAGGGAGCACTTTCCAGAAATTCCTATTACCTCTCACTTTTGAGCACATATCTACTTGCATGAGCCCAAATATAGAATAAGTTTTTTTCATTCTGGGTTAAATGTAAACTCTAACCTGTTTCAATTCAGCCTTCACACAGATAAATCATTTTCTGCAGTGAAGGATTTTTCAAACTGATCCTATTTAAGAAGCATTATTGAACTTCAGAAGAAGAAGAATGTATCTCAGCATCAATAACTTCAACAAACACTCTATTCTGCTGCCACAGCTGTCAATTCTTTACAGCTTACGTGTTTGTGCTACCAAATATTAAAAAAAAAAGTAACCAAAGGAAAAACATGTTCCTTGTTCAGACACTCTCACATATAAGCCCTTCTTTTGTGTTTTTTCCTTCAGCTGAGATCTCGTTTCAGGAAGATAGATGCAGAATGAATACCACAGTCCAGCAACTATTATAAATATTTCACCTATGTTTACAGAAAAAAATAAAAACTTCCTGTGCACACAGACACTTGAGAAGCTTCTTGAAGGCACTCTGTCAGACAATAGAAGAATGTAAACAATAGATGAAGTAGATCTATGTTCAGATCTGAAGCACTGCATGAGGACATCCTGTTTGTCCTCTGTTCCTGACCTGTGCCCAACAAGGCAACAACTGTCCTGAGGCACACAAGCAGAACTTCTCTTTTGTGAATGCACATAAAAATATGTATTTTAATGTTAGGAAATGCTTAGCTGCCATAGTTACCAAATTCAGACAAACAGTCATTCAGCCCATTATTTCTTGGCTACACTCAAAACTACATGTGAAAAATCACTGATGTTCTATACCTGTCTCAAAAACAAACAAACAAAAAATTGAAAGAGGTACCTGGGCTTCCATATGAACCTGTTTTTTAAATTCCCATATAAAGCCAGAAGCCTTTACCATATTAAAACACTACCAAGCTAGAAAGAGCAGATGAAACTCTGCTGTGTACAGGCTCAGTATAGGTAGGACTGCTCTGACTTGGCACAAGAGTGCCAAGTGTCACTATTATCTGATTGTGCCATTAGTGTTGGAGGAGCATGTTTGTCCCCATCCTTGATGGTATGGCATGGTTACAAGGAGGCTCATCAAGGCTGCTTAGCAAGAGCAGCCTTGTTGAGCTTCTTTGTTAAGAAGAGCACCTTGTTACATAATTACCAGCCATGGGTGAAGATACAGACGGGGCTTGAAGGGTTCACACATCTTTTATTTTATGGATAGATTTTAATAATGTCTATGTTTATTCTCTTTCCCTTTAATGTCTAGATGAGAAAATAAATAGAAAGGTAATATGATAGTGACAAAACAGGCAGACACTGTCAATGTTTTTCTGTACTTAAGTCAATAAGCTGGGGAAAAAATGTTTCAAGAGGTTCTGTTTTCATTATTCACCCCTCAGCTGGCATCAATGATAGGTCACAATGTTAATGCCAGCCTGGCAGTAACTTTGGTGTTTCATTTCTCTACAATAGAGTTTTACAGAATTTGTGTTATCAATACAGTAACTTGTAATGGCAGAGACCACAAAACACTAGGGTTTAGTCTGACATACCTGTGTATTCCTCCATGTTTTCCTTTAGGCCTTTCCTCCCAGGTACTACTCACATATGCAGCAGGAAAAGGTATAGTTAGAGGCAAGGCAAAGCCCTTGAGGATCAGGACCATCAATAGTAAGTGATACTTGTAAGTAACAAATCAATGATTTAAAATATGGATTCAGGGGAAACAGCTTTTGAATACTAGGACAGAACTCACATCACAAAATTCATTTTTATTCCCATCAGATCCATTCAGATAGATGCCATCTTTCCTGCTGCTAAAGGGAATACATTCTTATGACCACTAGTTCTGACAGTTCTTCTGAGAACTATTTTCTCCCAGTACATCATTATAAGTTTGCCTTTAATATGAGTATAAGTATCTAAGCCTGAAATATGCTAGACTGGCAGTTAAGGAAGTTCAGAGGAAGAGAAAAAGGTGCTAAGCCTGTCAGGCTGAGACAGCGGAATGTTATGAATCCAGTTACCTTGCAAATCTGTCACAGGAGAAAGTTAAGCAAAAAGCAGCAATCTTCTTGAATTCCACAGTAAATCTGAGGCTGGAGTATTTCCACTAGAAAAAAAGTTTACAAGCTTTTTATTGAGACCAATTGAGAAATTGAGAAATTATTACATGGTAAGCTCAAAAATTTCAAGGTCAGGTAATGATTTTGAAAAAAAATTTCCAGTAAAATTGTCCCTCTATGTTTAAAAAGGTGCCAAAATAGCACAAAATTTAAAGCTGAAGAGTGACTCCACTTTGAAAACTACCTAAGAAGCTAAGGATTGAGGTTCATGTAAATATTCAGTATCAAAGTTTGAGTCTGAATAACTGAACAAGAATGCATAAAACATCCAGGATTTTTTGCTTCAGTGCATGCGTATCTGAATAAACAATCTCTTTCAGATAATACACTTCGTCTGACTGGAAACAGAGTAGGTCAGGGTAATAAATGATCATTTTTTTTATTGTAGGTTTAGTACCTACTTGCCCTGCTCCCAGCCAGGACAGGGTTAATCTTTTGCAGTAGCTAGGAGGGAACACAGCGAGGACAGGGATACCACCTCATGTCAATGCCAGGGTCAGGGAAATCCACTCTCTTCCAAGGAGAACAGGTTCCTTCTGGTCAAGAAAATGTGGCACAGGAAAATATTTGGTACTGTTTATTGTCACAGGCTCTGCAGTGAACATCCTTGCATATGAATCACTTATCTCTTTTGTAGACTTTTATTATTAATATTTTTGCTGTTACTGTTTGTTTTCTTATCTCATTGCTATTTCCGGTAAATTGTACTTATCTCAACCCATGCTCTTTGCCTTTTGTTCCTCCAGTTGGAGGGGCAAGAGTGAGTGGGGCATGTATTTTTTTCTCTGGGAGTACTAAATTGGAGAATCCCATTCCTAAACCACAACACTGTTATATGTTTCATGTTAACAAATGTTAAACCAGTGTAAATAGATGATCACAGAAATACCATTTAAACTCTCAACCTCTTTGCTGACGGCCTCAGTAAACCTTTCAGAATCCTTACAACTATAGAGAATACAAAATCCTCTCCCCGATGGTGTTTTTTCCAGATAAACACATTTGTACATGACACATATTTGGGGAAAACAAGCCTAAGACAATAGATTTAATCCCTTACTCTCTCTGGGCTTCAAACTTCATTCACTACAAAACAATTGTAGAAAGGCCAGTCAACCTGCTAAGGGGAAACCAGCTCCCCAGCAACTGAAGGACTGGTAGATGAGAAAGAAATGTGCGTATTTGGGAAAGAGAATGGCTAAGAAGATTTTGATTTCCTAATGGTTTTCATCTAGGGCTAGAAGCGCACAAGCAGGAAAGCATGTCTGGCTTATTACATAACAGCAAGATGCTGGCACTTCTTTGTGATCAAGTTCTCACGTCACACACCCAGACCGTAAAATCCTACCTGCCAATACATTGCTCTCCCACCCTTCTATAGAATTAAATGTGGTAAAATTGAACATTAGACCCTTTCAAAATTTTCAAATCAAAGTGCTTTAAATGAGAGATGAATTATACCATCTGGCTTAGGGAATTCAAATGACTTCCCACTCACATTTGGTATTTAACTATAATTAGACCAATCTATCTGAAACTTTTCACTAGACAAACAAAAATGCCATCACACCCTTGTCCTGCATTTCTGTCCTTGCACATCATGATGCAGTCCTTAAAGTACAGAGCTTTTATTCCCTTGTCATCCACAGAATATTTTCACTAGCAGAAGTTCGATTATCTGGAACAAAAAACATTTTCTAAACCTGCTATTGGCTCCAAGGAGGAGTAGGATGAAACTTCTCATTCAATGCAACTTCAACTCCCTGCAGCAGAACAGTTCAGAAACCCACTGAACTCTGTTAGGCATTGACAGCTGAGAAGGACTGCAGTGCTGATCTACAGCTGAAGGGACACACGCTGCCCGTGGACTCCAGAAGTGGCAAGTGGTGACAAATGTGAATCTCACACGTTAATGCCCATTTTTAATTTGATTTTACAGCACAGCCACCTTGTCATAGCAAGAATGAATATAAATCTGCCTATAACAGATATTCATTGTTTCTCTGTAAATATATTCTAGACACCACATAGAGTCATTTGCCAGTAACTTCATTGCAGGGCATTTCCAAATCAACAGAGGAAGAGTGATTTTTTTCTTTAAGCTCTTTTTAGGCCATTTAATTTTTTTTTTTACAGCTATTCAGGTCTAAAAATGTGAGAACTTGCTAATTATTATGTGTTTAGGGGATTAGCTAGACTTCTTTTTCTTAGATTTGACAGGCAATTCAGCTTTGCAAGGCTGTGAAGTCTTCAGTGATAAAATGTTCTTCTGCATGTTGTCATTAATTTTTTTTTGACTGCAAAGCATGTGAAAGTTTCCCAGACCCATTAAGGACTTTTTTTTTCAGGATGGTAAAAGGATTTAGAGATTTGCTTTCTTGCCTGTCCAATGTTAATTCATCAAGATACTATAGGGGAGACTGAGGTTCAAGATTAGCACTAACAAATATCTAAGGTGAAGGAACATGACCTTAGAGGAAACACGACCACTTAGGCTACAAGGAATTTATTAAATGCATCCTACAATATTTAGACAATAAGGCAAGACTCACTTTTACTCAGGACATTTTTCTGTTCCTTCTCAGACAAAAACACTATTTACCAGACAACGAGGAATTATTTTCAAATTGTGTAAAGACTTCTGTTTTGTTTCTGAATCACAAAAACTTGCAGAGAACAGGCCAAAAAAATCTGGTATCCCATCAATCATCCCTTTCCATGGAAATAATACAAAAAGAGTTTCTCTGATCCTTAAGCTGCCACATCACATTGTAACTACTCACTTAATCACAGATCCCACAGCATGCTGCCAGCCCCAGTCCCTGCTGTCACTAGAAAATATGTCCTTTTCTGTCATAAGTGTGGAGTTACTCAAATCCTGATTCTCTTTACTGCTTAGTCACAATAACCTTTCTTTCCACACAGCTAACATACAATTAATATTTAAGCAACCTAATAAAGACAGACAGCAGAAAAAAATCATCCAAAGATTTCTCTAGTGGTTTCATTTGTACTGGCTAAAAAACTGTTTTTGAGAGTCCTTGTGTGTAAGAAATGGGGACGGGATTCCTTTCCCCTGTGACTGGGCTTCCTAGTGACATTTGCTTCAATATTTCTGCGTGAAATCCAAACTACATTTGCAAGTAGTTCAATGAAACTATGGCTACCTGTTCCTGAATGGTGAATCTAAATTAAGCTTTTAATCCCAGATTTATTTTAAAGTCAGATTGGTAGTGAAATAAATCAAGCAGCAGGAGAAAGAAACTGATTACTAAAACCATTAGCAGACAGAATGCATAGACACAAAACAATGACATGGAAAACTTTGCAGTAATTTTCACAAATATAGAAATGGTAAAACATTTTTTACTAAAAGAAGAAAAAGCTAGATCAACAAAAAGTATCAATCAAGTAAAAATCATGAATTAGAATAAAGTTTTGTTGAACAGCAGTGATCCACAGCCTGTAGTAATCCTTGACAAGGACAAGAGTTTGCTTGTATTCTTGAGTGAAAAATAATAAATGGCATGTGTTATACAGAACAGTCCTATTTTTGAGAGAGGGAAGTCTTGTGAGTATATTTACATCAACTTCTGGCCTATCAATTCAAAGTTCTTTCTATAAATCTCATCTTCCCCCTGTATCCTATCCCAAACAAAACTCCTTTCTCCCCAGAAAAGTAATATAAAAATTATTCTCTGGAATTCACCAAGGGCCAGCAGAAACTCTCATCAAATAGGAACATGTGTCTGCTTTACGTATGAAACAGCTGGTTACTCTGATCTGCATCACATCAACACATGGATGGCTCAGAAAGACCTTGGCTCCATTTTAGTAAGTGCTACTTAAATAATGAGGGCCCTAAATAATGCACGCTGTTTTCCAACACTGTCTAACAGGAAACAGGTGAGGAAGAAGGGTTGACATGTACTATCACTCTCTACAACTCCCTGAAAGGTGCCTGTAGTCAGGTGGGGGTTGGTCTCTTTCTACAGGCAGCAACTGACAGAACCAAACGACACTGTCTTAAGCTGCACCAAGGGAAATACAGGCTGGATATTAGGAAAAATTTTTTTATGGAAAGAGTGATCAAGTACTGGAATGGTTTACCTGGGGAGGTGATGGAGTTACCTGGATCCCTGGATGTGTTTAAAAAAAGACTGGATGTGGCACTCAGTGAGGTGTTAGGGCTGGGTTGGACTCGATGACCTTGAAGGTCTCTTCCAACCTGGTGATTCTGTAAATCCCATCTAAGATCAATGAAGAAGAGTGAATAGAAGATGTTTCTCTTACTTCAGTTTCACGGAATTACCGAATGGCTGAGATTGGAAGGGATCTCTGGACATCACCTTGTACAACCTCCTGTTCAAGCAGGATCACCGTGAACAGGTTGCCCAGGACCATGTCCAGGCAGGTTTTGAATGTTTCCAAGGATGGAGATTCTAACACTCCTTTACGTTCATTTCAGAAAAATTATGTTCACCAAAAAAATTATGGAGCTGTCTTTAAAATTATGCAAAAAGGAAAATAAATTGTGTTTTGTTTTTCTTTTTTTAATTTCTAATGAAGAAAAAATCTAAAACTTTTGCCAAAAAGTTTTGTTGTGTTTTTAAATTGCTTTTAGGGTCAGGATTGCTGATGGTCAAGATTTTAACAAGATTAGTGGTCTACATGATCAGGAGAAGAACTTAAATACAAATAGAACATTTATAGGCTTTTCCAAGTTATTGCATAGCACACATATAATATTTAATATACATAAACTTGTGCAGTACTTTGCACATTTTAAAAGCAAAATGGGAAATATGTAACTAAATTTTACCAAAATCTGAAACATATGCTATATAATAAAAAATTTACTTATTGTAATTATTTCTTTTTATTTAATTCTCTGTTTAGAAACAAGGCCTTCTTGTTTGTGTATTGCAATGGAGGATTTATGATCATCCTTGTTTAAGAAGAAGTTTAAACTTATCTTCTGTGTGGCAAACACATGCATGTAATATTCCATTATTCTGTCATCCAGTGTTCATCTTAGTCACTATCAGAGCTTTTCTGGAATCCACTCTTCATAGAATGAATTCCATTCTGAAGCAATAACCATAACAATACACTTTGTCCACAGAATATTTTCACTGAACACTGTTTTCACAGAGAACATTAATCATATCCCTGGTCCTAACCTTGCAATATAAAATAAAATTAAAATCTTTTAATTACATTGAAAAGTTTCAGACGTTACCCTCAAAAATGAAGATGATAAATTTTGGTGTCCCAGAGGTTGCATATTAAAAATACCTAAATCTGTAAAGTGCAGGAAGACACTTAGTGACAGTTTTGTGTAATGACTCTATCCTTCTAAATATCTACATGCCAAATCATTGATTTCTGGTGGACTACTAAAAAATAACATATCCCAAGAGCAAACTAGTGTAAAACATCACCACTACCATGTAAAACACCTTTGGCCACTACTCTTCAAGCCAACAAGTAAATACAAAAAGAAAAGACACAAAAAGGGAAAAAAGCCCAAATGAACATGTCTAAAGGAAATTTAAAAGTTATTTCATGGGTAGAGTCCTGTATCAAAGGAAACAGCTTCTGAAAAATGCATATAAAAGAGCACATCTGAAGGCAGTACTAATCCTTATTCTCTTCCACAAATCCTTCTCTTCCATAAACTGACACGTTTGGTCCTATAAATAGTTCCCCATCAAAAAGAAGGAGTCTGAAAGGGCTAAATAAAAACAATTAACTCAGAAACTTTGGGGAAGATCTGTCTCCTTTCCCTGAAATGTCCCTCTGGGGACATAAATAGGATTTGACCCTAGCTCAACTTGGCCTTGTCCCTAAAAACACACTGTGCACACTGAGGAAACGTACTTAATCTAAAACGGGAAAGTGCCAAATGAGAAAATTCTGAGGATTGACTCTGAGATGAAAGAATTTTGGCAGCTCTTAAAAAATTTTAGGTCTGGAAAATGTATGAGAAGGTTTCCAGGTGAGATTTGCATTGCTTCCTAGTGTTAGCAACATTAACAATAAATTCATGTTAGTTACAACACTGCTAGCATAGTCACTACGGCATTATACTACTTCCATTATGGGATTTGGCAGGTGGTAGCAAGTGCAGTTTTAAATTAAATTAAAGTAACTATAAGATACAGGTTTTGTATGTATACATTTCACCCTCTAGGAAAAAAAAAAAGGAAAAAAAAGAGGGAGAAAGAAAAGATTAAAAAATCTCTTAAAACTGTCTTAGTTAAAAAGGCATGAATTGCTTCTTACCCAGTAATAAAAAAATAATTAAATAAATGAACTTCAAATACCTTCAAATTACCATTTAACCAGGATTGACATAAAAATCTAGGTTCTAACAGGAGTGCAGTATTAAATAATTTCTCATGAAAAAATAAAATTACATTTGAATTGCTATAAAGGTCTTTTTCTTCACAACCATGTTAGAGCAAATTATCAGTGACTCCTTTATGTCAGTCAAATGCTACTAATGTCAAAAACCTTGTTGAAAGAAAGCTCACTATTTTTTCATACATTTTTTTCAATACTGTTGGATGAGATCCTTGAGTAGGATAAACCAAACAATGGGACAAGAGGCAATAGGCAGAAACTGATGTACTGGATGTTCCATCTGAATATGAGCAAGAAATTTTTTACTGTGCAGGTGAGTGAGCACTGGAACAGATTGTCCAGAGAGGGCATGGAGTCTCCCTCACTGGAGAACCATCTGGACACAACCTGTGCCATGTGCTCTGGAATGACCTTGTCTGAGCAGGGAGGCTGGACCAGATGACCCCCTGTGGTCCCTCCCAGCCTGGCCCATTCTGGGATTCTATGCAGTTCTTTTACACAGAATACTAATTCCAGCCAATAGGTCACGTAATATTATTTTTCCCTAAGGATCCAGATGTGGGTTTCCCAGTCCTGTTTGACAAGTAAAGGGTAATAAGCCCCTCAGGAGCTCTTGCCTACCACCAGGTTTCCCTTTGAAGAATTTACAACAAAAGTCAACAAGGGCAAGATGTACAACTTGATTATTTGGACTTTTATAATGAATTTGAGGAATTTCCACTAGATAAGCCTCCTTTCAAGGAACATTCCAAAGAAACAAGTGTGACAGCAAAAATGTGGCATAAGAGGGGAAAAAACAGTGTAAACTTCTCTGAGTCAATTGCTAATTCTCAAGGAATATGAAGTAGGCCATCTGCTGCTACACAAATCATATGTGAAGAGTCTTCTGCTTAAGGAGATCTATTGAGCATATGAAACACCAAGACCAAGAGCAACCTTGGAGCCTCCTGACTGCTGCTGTAATTCCTAGACGAGTGGAATTTAGTGACAGAAAGGATAAAATGAAGGTGTAGAACAGATGTAGATGCATGGAGAATTCATTTGTGCAACAGACAGCTACTAGCTGTGACAATTTTTAGTAGATAGTAGCTTAAGAGAGTAGAAGAACAATGATCAGGCTCTTCACAAAGAAAAAGAAGTCTCACCACTTCACATGTCATTTGAAGTTCCACATTTAAAAATGGGAAAAAGGTATTAGTTTAGCTAAGTAAGAAGATATACAATTGAAAGTCATACCTGCTTTTTTTGTAGACAAGGCCAATTCTTCAGAGCATGTGTTGAATGCTTTGTAATCCTGCTAAGAAGATGCCACTTGAAGGCCAACTTGTAGATCAGGAGGAATGTGTTAAAAAAGTTCTGGTTTGGCTCTTTTCAACAGCTTCAATAAGGAAAGTCAGGATCTACCACACGTTTTCATAGTTTGAAAAAGATTTAGAAGTCATTTCCTGGAACAATGAACCAATAAACCTGAGCAATGCCTAGAAGCATATTTATAGAAATTAACTTTCTGAAAAAAAGGGCAGTCTTATATATGTCATTAATAGCTGTTGATATTTTTGTTTATGTGTGTGTGTAGCCCATGTGTTGACCCTCTGAATCTATTTTAGGGAAGAAATGACAGTACCTTGTCTAAAATCAGCATCTGGTCCAGTAAGATAGAGAGGAAGGGCCAGATTAGCGCTACAAATAGACCATACCCTGAAGAACATGTCGTTGTAGGGGACAAAGAGAAACAGTAACTATTATCATAACCACTAATCATTTACATTTGTTTCCCCCTTTACTTTTTGCCAGGTAGTGTCTGCTAGACAGCGCTGCAACGCACCTTAACTAAGTCACAGCTGTGTGATGGTCTTCCATGGGGTAAAGGCAAAGCTCAGTGGACATCAGTTCCTCTGGTTCAATGCATCACATCTTAGATGCTCTGGTAGTCTTATACTGAGTTGATGATTGTATTTTGTGGCATGTGAAATTGGTCCTACAGAACTCAAGGGAATGTAAGAAATTATACTGCAGCATATTAATGCATGAATTAAACACTCAAAAAAAATAATTCACATGTTGAGAGCTATCCATTGCAATCACTTTCTTAAGGGAGAGTGACTGGAATTCTTCCCATGAGTAAAATGTAGCTTTGGCAATTTACAGATGTTTGCTCCATGAGCTGGTGAAATCCCAAAAGTGTTTAAATTAAATGTTGGCTACAGATCGATGCAGCCAAAGGTCACAAAGCTAAAGTAAGTAAATTCACTAAAGTTAGGAGGAGTAAGTGCAGTATGAGGCTTTCTCATCCTCAATATGTTACTCTTTTCCACAAGTCTGTGTTAGCAGTTTACTATTTTTTTTACATTTCTGCCTTGTTTTCTTCTCCTGTTTAGAATATTTTTTTATTTTTTAACAAGAGCTGGACCAAGAATACTTCAGAAAAATGAGAAACAAACCTCAAAAGACCAATATTTATTTCTTTTTGAGATAGAAAACTGGCAGGGAAAAGCAGCTGGCTATTTTGGGCTGGTACAACCAGGAGAAATGGAAAGTTGACACACCTGACAGAGCAAGTATCTTTTGTGAAGATGAAATATAGGCACCAGAGGGGCCACTGTTGTGGGACTATGCAGTCTGTATAACCTCACTATGCAAAAAGAGAAAAATCTTTCCCTTTCTTCCACCACACCTGGGCAAGCACGAGCAGCAGCACTACCACAAAGCCCTTCAGCAGGCACACGCAGTTCCCTTCAGCAAACACAGTCTGCGTACAGCCGAATCCTCTGCGGCCAGGTCGCAGCACAGCTCAGCCATCAGGGAGCACAGCACAGAGATGAGCTCTGCCAGGCAGCAGGGGTTTCCAAAACCCTGCTCTGCCCATGACAGCACCATTCACTCAAAGGCCACGGGGGGAGCATTGCAAGATTCCTGTCTGCACGTAGGAAGAAAAAGACCGATTTCCGTACACCAGCAAATAATAGAAATTTTGTGCAATTTCATTCCTCCTGTTGAAGATTATTAGACCTTTTTTTTCCCATTGTTATGTAATGGTATTCAAGAAGCAGTGGAGTGGGAGACAATTTAATACAAACTGACCTCTAATTAACAGTAACAGATGCATTACAGATTTGAAAGGGGGAAAAAAGAGAGCTTCTTTCACTCATTCTCATTATAATTGAAATCTAAGTATGGCCAGACAACAGCTAACCGAGCAACTAGTGCTTATGGTGAAAGTCAGATCTATGAATCACAGGAATGAATTGTATTAGGGGATCTACTCATTATCTCTTTGGCCTTAAGACATCCCTTATGTCAATACTGATCTTTTTATCTTTACAAAACTGATATAGGAAATTTACTTAGAAGGCAATACTTTTTCTGCTATTATTGCTGATTCAAATTAAAGTAACTAGGCAGGAAGATAAAATAGTAACTACATGAAAACCAAGCTATCTTAATGGACAAAAGATACAACTGCCAATGGTATTCCACTTTTATGTCAGAATCTGGGCAAATTACCATTTATATAAGCAAAAACTCTGGGCATTTCCTTGTACTGAGCCAAATAAGCATTTGTAATGGATATACTAAAGTACATCTGGACAAACACCTGCTATAAAACTCCTTCTGAGGAATGACAATGTGTCAGTAATGTCCTCAGCTTCTGGGCTGCTTAATGGTGCAATTCCTACAGATGCCACTGCGGGAAATGAACTCATCTCAGCATTTATGTGTAATTTCTGATGTGAAGACATGCTACAAGGCTACATGGCCTAATAAAAACATATGTGGTGAAATGATGAGGGGAAAGAGCAACATGAGCAATGAACTCAGAATCCTCACACTTTTTAATTCAATGACAGGATCAGTTAGCTACTCAGATACATAGATGCTATCCCAATGCTGTCACATTCTAATGTTTCTCCTGCCTTCCTTTCCTTTGAACTTGCCTTACTTTCACCATTACTATCTTGGGTTGTTTTTTGTTTTGTTTTGTTTTTTTAAACTAGGAATTGTCTTCCCATGAGCACTGATTATATTCAGGTACATTATATTCAGGTACATTTTCAAGGTATAAATTAAAACTATGGGTAGTTCTTCTTTACAAATTAAGACTAATCAGTCTTATCTAAATCATGCATTTGAAGCTGCTATGCCTTCAAAAGACCCTCCTTCCTATATTCTGGCAGGATTTCTAGGGACAGATCCTAGAGTTCTTACTGCTGAAGGTAGTAGTCCTGCTCAACATTTGATTTCCATCTTTCACTGGAAACTAGTCTACGTTTCCAAACACATGGGGAAATGGAGGGAAACAAGTTCACTTGCACATGAAGAAATACAGACCGGTACCATCATCTTGTGCTGTTGCAGCATCATTTCACATTGTGCATATTCTGAGTTACACTAACCTATAAACTGGTGACACCCATTAATCACAATGATGACACAGCACAGACACAAATCTTTGCTTTGCACAAATCTTCATCGTACTTAGCAAATGTGAAAATTTCCCAACACAAAATAAATACATAAACTTCCTATAAATAAATTTGTTGTGTTCAGGTAGCTCCCTCAGATTACAGCAGCAAGGATTCTTAAGCCACTTTTAACCATTTCACACTCAACACTAACATGTATGCCTCCTACGAACCGTTTTTACAGTAATTTTTTACTTTGGGTTAATTGGCTTGAATTTTACTGGTGCCATCTGTAAAACCATCTCTTAAGTTTTGTTTACTTCAATAATGAATATCAATACTAAAAAAACAAATAAAAACTTCACTCAACTGATTTTGGATTAAAGCATGTTTCAGCTCTTTAACACTAATGCAGCACAATGGAATTAACGCACATTAATAAAATTTACTACAGAAGTATAATAAAACTGAACAAGTTCTGAAAACGTTTTGCATAATGCACACAACCAATCAAATGTGACTTACAGTGTACCTTCAAAGAACTGCATTATTCTTAAGAAATAAGGAAAAAGAATCATGGCATTGTGATTGCAAAACTGAATTCTTCCTATACATTGCTACTGTCAGGTGTTTTTTAAAACAAGTGAAAAGCTCAGTAATCTTTGCTAACTTTCAGACAAAATCAACATATTTTAATAGCCAATACTCTCTTCTTAAACCCCAGAGTCGAGAAATCTTATTGCCCACTAGCCCCCCTCAGGCATACGGAATCAACCAGAAGCATTACATTTCCAGCAGAAGAGATCCAATCTCCTCTTCTTCACAGAGACCAAAGACCAGAAGATAATCTCACAGAAACATGTTAAGTCTGTGAAGCAAATAAACTATGAAAAGGGAAAGGAATTGGAGAGTCTTCCCAAAAATGTGTATTTGACATCAATGACAAAACCTCTAGAGCAGACCTCTCAGTGCCTTGTGCTGGGTACAACTAGCTCTTTCTAAACTACACTTGCCTGATGAGCAGAATAATGATCTGAGTTGGAAGGATGTGTATTAATTTTTCTTTTTTTCTTTTCTTTTTTTAGATTCAGCAGACTGCTGGATGCTCCACGAGTTTACAAAACAGCTGCAAACGTTGTGGGCAGAGAGGGTGAACAGGTGACCTCTCCGTTCATCTTGATTTTAACAGATAAATTTCAACCAATTTGGTAAAAATGGTTGCAGGCATGAGCACCAGTTTTGTGCATATCCCTGTCTGAAGTTTTAATCAAAGTATTCCATGGAATTGTGTGGAAAGCCAGTGAAAAAATGTAAAATGTCTTGCTCTATTACTAACACTATGGCATGGAAATTCTTTTTAAAAATAGGCACACATATTTCACTTGTAAAACTCACCTTTAAGGAGACATATACTGTGCAGAAGTCTCTTTTTCAGAATTTGGTTCAATTAGCATCTGGAACACAACAAAAAAATTCAAGTGGAAGTGTCATCTTTTAGGCTAGGCAACTATGTTTCCCATTCTTGCTCTGGTTCCTTAACTTCAGAGTGATTTCCCCTGCCTTTAGCAAACTGCATCCCTTCTGCACAGCAAGTACTGAGAGAGTGTGTTAACGAAGAACCAATTGTGACAAGAGGTTTAATTCAGCATGTCCAGCATTGTATTTGCCTTCAGGAGGTGGCTGAGTTTTTCAAAAGTTGGTGTTTTAATTACTCACCCAGTGGTACCTGGTTAAGCTAGAGATTCTTCCAATCCATTGTATTCTTCTTCATGTTAATATCAATCTCTCTTCACACAGGAACTTGCTGACAAACTATTTTATTGTCCACTGCACTCGCTGAAATGAAATTGTGAATGATTTGCGACCAATATACTAAAATTAGCTGAAAAAACAGTAGAAAGAATTACAGTATTTCAAATAACTTTGTGCTGCTACAGCTTCATTTAAATCCAGTTTTCAAAAGCTTTTAGTAATTAAAAATATGTTCACTGCTTTCACGAAGAATCTGTAAATAAAAATACTTTTAAATTTCCTATGAAGCATAAAGCTAATCCACGTCCTGGTAAACTTTTATTATTCTACCTGGGCAGTGGAATTTTTAAGTAAGAATAAAGGAAATCCAGTTCTTGTCCATGTGCATAAAACAGGCAAAAATTTTCCTACTATCATTATTATCCATCTTCCTCAGTCTTGTACAATAATCCAATTTTCATATAAGAAAACTAATGACACCAATTCATTTCCTTCTAAACTAAGCACATCTGCACCTTGACCCAAAATACTTCTTTCAAAGACTATATAATATTTTATTGCACTGAGCATCGTATTCCTTACTTTTCAATGAAACTGAGATTTATAATTCCACACATTCTCAGAAGAGCATAAGGATTAATCACTCTGCCTGAAAATCTCCAAATGTACATCACAATCTTTGCCTATCTATAAATACATGTGTAGAACTGTAAGAACAAGAAAAAACAACAAATGACAGCAACACTGTAAAAATAGTCAAGGACTCCCAACTGCTTTCTGCATGACTGTAGTCATGAGGACAGACATCTGTGCAAATTCTTGCATTTTACGGAACCCAGGAAAAAGCTTCTGAATGGTTTAGATATTTAGTACATCTACATTATCAGCCTTTGCCATTATTTATTCTAGCTGTTCCTGA
Source organism: Ploceus nigricollis (assembly GCA_013399945.1). Lineage (NCBI taxonomy): Eukaryota > Metazoa > Chordata > Aves > Passeriformes > Ploceidae > Ploceus > Ploceus nigricollis. The sequence continues at coordinate 174,249 of VXBC01007688.1, forward strand.
TTTCCTGCATTTCTTTAATGCAGGAAAGAAGCACACAGTGAAGTAGTTTCTAGTTCCTCTGGTATCATGAAAGGTAAGCAACACCACCATATTAATCCATAGACAGTTACCTACCTTTTACAAAACAAAAGGATGTTTTCAAGGGAAGATTTACCCTGTATCAGCCTCTTCTCTGGCTTTTCCTCAGGACTATGTAACAACTGAATTTTTTGTTCTTGCTGTTTTAGTTTTGGACCAGAAAGATAACCCAAAATTATCCATATTCCCCACTGTCACTGTTCTTTATTGAATTTAACTATCCTGACTTCTGCATTTATGCTAAATAGCTTTAATACTCAGGGACTAAAATGCATCTATACTCCTCCTCTTTCAGTTCAGTGGGGAATTTTTAGGGAAGAAAGAATAAAAACTTCTTTCAGACTCTTCTGCATGACAGTTGTTTTCAGAAAGGCCTTCATACTGTAATCCCTTTAGACAAAACACATTATGAATTTTCTTTAATTCTTCTAATATCACAAGTTTTAATGAAATGCATTTTCAGTTTGTCATCTAATCACTTGTCACATGCAAAAAATTCCCCACAACAGTACTTACTGTATTAACCAATAATGACAACACTTTTTCTTTAGCTTCTTTATTTAAAATCAGTTTATATATCAGTGAATTTCAGTCATAAGAAACTGTTTTCTGACAAAATCCCACTATCAGAATGGTACAACACTTTTTCTTTAGCTTCTTTATTTAAAATCAGTTTATATATCAGTGAATTTCAGTCATAAGAAACTGTTTTCTGACAAAATCCCACTATCAGAATGGTACAACACTTTTTCTTTAGCTTCTTTATTTAAAATCAGTTTATATATCAGTGAATTTCAGTCATAAGAAACTGTTTTCTGACAAAATCCCACTATCAGAATGGTACACTCTTAACTATCTTTATTTAAGAAAATAACACAACTGTGCCCCACAAATTATGACCAAGCTTGAAAAGAAGTCTCTCTCTCTTTACTATGTAATGAAGACAATGTCATAGAAGTACGTAACAAAGCTATAGAAAAATCAGGGAAATTACAGAAAATCAGAAGCTCCCTATGCCCTATTCAAATATTTTAAATGGAAATAAAACATTAATGTCTTTATTTAAATAAATACATATTTTTATACGTAAAATGCATCTGAAACATGAATTCTTCCTGATTCCAAATTTCAGACTACGTAAAAAGTCAAAATGATGGGCGATACTGGCCAAAGGTTGGTTACAAGAGTTTTTATTTTGCAAACTATACAGAAACAGTAAAAAAGAAAATGCATTATACTTTTCAATATTACATAAAATAAACATTAGATTTAGTATTTACCGTGTAGAAACTAATTCAAATAAGAATCTGATTTTCCTTTTATTAATGATGGGAAATCAGTGACTCATTTTTAAATTATACAACCTGCAGTAATACATTATACAGGTCATGTCAATTTTATTGTGGGCAGAAAGAAACAGATAGGATATGAATGAAGATGGTGGAGTCCCAAAAATGTCTACACAATTAATTAACATGCTAACATAAATACAGTGATTAAAGTAATTTTCTCTACAGTCAAATCTTAAGTGCTACTCTACACAATAAGTATAATCTAGACCACATGGTAATTACATAATAATAGGAAAAAAAATTAAAATAATCCATTTTCTTCATTCCAGCAGCAGTACCTATACTGGTATTAATTTGGTAATTGGGTGTGCTTAGCTATTGCCTAACATCCTATACTGGTATGCATGCTAAAACCTCTCTAGTTCTATTTTGCAAGGCACCTTTACAATACGTTCTATAAGTTTCTGCACTAGTAACAGAAAACAACATGAATTAAGATAAAGAGCAAAACTATTTCCCGAAATAAGAAAATAAAAAGCATCATTATACATTTATTAAAAACTACCTTGGGTCAAGTGACAATACTCTGAAATACAATAATGTATAAAGGTAATAAACTTTAAGCAAATCTTTTTCCCAATGTAAATATTTTACGCTAGTCTGATTAGAGAGAAATACAGAGAAACCACAAAGGGTGAAGAAATGATTAAGTAAATAGTGATAAAGCTTGTATGACCTTGACATGAAACCAAAAAAAAGGAAGGACAAGAAAATTTTAGAATTACAGAACTGGTGCTTGTCCATGCTACTGCTTTTGAAGAATCCTTTCAATAATCTAGCCATTTCCTAATAACAAACATAACTACAAATGCAAAGGAGGACTTCGCTACAATTTTCTCTCCTTATTTTTCTCCATACCTCTGGTTAATTAAAGGCTGGTTGGGTTGAGATGCTACCTGTGCATCAATGTTTTTCTTCTGCAATACATTTCTGATTCATTAAATGGACAGTTGCAGGGCCTAAAACACTGATGGAACCGAAGTTAAGTCACAGTATGCTATTCTGAAGAGGACATGCACAGTTCCAAGTAAGGGCAAATATTGTTTCAGCAGAATTTTGAAGAGACTGGTTGGCTTTCTAGTGTGTTTTGCACATATATATATTTTCAGTAGCACATAACATTTTTTTTTCAGGCTAGAATTCCAATGTGTTTTCTTCAGCGCAATGGAATTTAAAAACTCAAAAGCACATGATATAATTATTCTTGTTGAAACAAAAAAAGTCTATGACTCCAGCTGCAATGTTTGAAATAATCATACAAAATATACATATTTGTTAGAATCCTTTTGATCTTGGAGAGCAAAGGGATTTTATGAAATATCATCTCGTGAAATTTAGAAAGGTACAACATAGGGACCTCTTAATATTATCAAATATATCCATCATGATCATCATCATCATCATCATCATCATCCCCTTCATCTTCATCATCATCTTCAATTTCATCTTCATCGTTCATTATTTCATCTTCATCATCTTCATCGTCTGTCCATTCATGGAAATCACCAGAGGCAAAATCACCTGAAGTCTCTAAATCAATAGCTAAAAAGGTATGATAGTTATAGAAAAGACTCACAAGATACACTATATATTTATAGTACATTTTACATAATCATACAAAAGGCACACCAGAATATTTACTTTCAGGACAACTACAGAGTGTTACATAAAAATAAAATAGAAATAATACGAAGATTCTTTTGTCATAAAAAATCCACCTCAATATTGAATTAATTTCTCAATGTTAACAAAAGGAGACAAATTTTATGGATTTGTAGAACTATAATGAGTGCTAGGAACAATTAAAAAAAATTAAGTCCAACTTACAGATGGCAATAAGGACTACTGATAATATACCCTGACTATTGTTCACTTCTTACATATAGTCTTGGACTATACCAAACTGTCCATTTATCTAGAAATGATCCTGGATCAGATGGACAATAGGCCTGAGCTTGTACCTCAAATACTGTGTACAATTTACTCTCTGCTTCAGGCTATGTTCTTTTGTTGGAGAAGTAAAAAGGAGTCATAAATTACTTTTTTTTTTTTTTTTAAGAAAGAGGAAAAATACTTTTTTTTTTTCATCTTTTATATGTGGGACATCAAATAAAGGTGACATGGGAATTCTTGGAAGAAGCTGCACAATGCTGTAGGGAAGGGAAAATAAGGGAAGATTTAGTGTGCTAAAAACTTTTGGCAATTCCCTCAAATATAAATTGAAAAAAATGTCAAATCGAATTCACTTGCATGCTGATTACCCAAAGGAATTTCATGAAACATTCTGGGACTTATCTAATGCTGCTCTAGAAAATTAATTTTTCCTGGGTTTATATACACTATGCCAAGCACATGTAAGGGGTCTATTAATAGTTGACACAGTGACAGGAGTCCCAAAAAATAATGCAATAACAATAGCAAATTATAATTTTTTGGATTTTGTATCAAAATCCATGTAGTTTGGTCCCACACTTCTTACTGAAGAAATTTAATCTGGCTGGCAATCAAAGGGAATAACACGTCTAAACCAAACACCACAGGAGGTTCTTAGCTTACCACATTCCGCTGCACCATTTGTTCTGGATCCTGACACCTCATTGCCATATCTGTCCACACACCAGCACTGCCCTAGGCTTCCATGGCACTGACTTGGTTTGTAATACCCATCCTCATCACAGAAGGGGATGTACTGCCCTGCAAGATAGATAGATATAGATATATATGTTGAATAAGTATATTAAAGTCCATGTTCTGGCCAATGTCACAATTATAGCAGAAAGCAACTGCCTTTTCCTGTTTCATCATTTCAGACTCTACACTGACTGCTTTTGCAGTACGAAATTCAGTTGACTCCAAGTCACTGAATGGATCAAATGTGGGAGGGAAAATATCACATATGAGTCTTGGACTGATTTCAAGACATAAAGTGAGCGATCTTCCTTTAAATTTTTTGTTGATCCTGTGATACATGTTTCTTACTCCCTCAATATCTCAGTCCAGATTTTCACTGTATCTGGTGAAAAGGCTCAAATGTAGGACCTGCTCCTGAATGGGAAGTTCAGTCATCTGTGGAGTACAAACAAGTCCGAATAGTAAGGGCCAGACTTCCTGACTAACAAACTATCTACTACAAGGAGTTATTTGTGTTTAATACGTATTTTACAAACGACCACACACTAATATTTAATTATTCCACCACAGAAGACAAATGCCGCAGAACACACCACAAAAAAAACTGTAAAAAATTTGCATTTATATGTACAAGAGGGGTTTATTTTGTGAGGCAGTGACTTGCCTACAGCTGAATAATCCACTGTTTATCACTTGGACCAAGTGGAGATCACAATGAACAAAATATTCATATGAAAGCATTTGAAGAGATTATTCTTGTTAGAAACCATCCTTATGAGAAATACAGTTTTGACTGCTTCGGGCCAAGCCTTTTATTTTACACAGCTTTCACACAGTGGCTAGTGGTAAATAAAGACTTTATACTTCAGAAATATTGATGCAGTATAAACTGATTCACAGCAAAGATTTCAATTACTTACAGAATATTACAGTTAAAGGATCAGCAGAAATACTGCATTAGGGGTACCTTATGCTGTCCCCTCTGTACTGTAAAAATGTACCTTCTATCAGGGTAATAAAACAGTTGTAAGAGCTTTTGGTAGGTAACGTAATAAAACCAAGTTTAATAGGTTTCAAAAATTTCATAAATTTTGCAGCTGAGATTTACTGTGGTCTATCTTCATTGGATTAATATTGATTTTGTGTTGCTGTTTAACTAGGGTTATTTATGTAAGTAATAAAACCTTCAAAAGAATGATCTATGGCTCACCTAGGAGCTTCTTTCCTCCTTGCTGCTTCTGAATGTTACTGAGTTCTGTCTGGCAAGGTGGGTCTAAAACGACATAAAAAATGTTAAAAAGGTTACACAGTATCTAGGACAGAAAGCACATGACTACATTTTCACAGTTTGCTATGCTGTAAGGTCACTCTAACTACTGATCTTATGAAACACACACACCTGAAATAAAAGAATTACCCTGCTACAGCTTCAAAATTATGAATCTGCACACCATCACGGATTTGTGCAGAACACCACTCATAGTTAACTCATCTCCAAGTGAGCATCTAGTCACTAGTCTGGAGGATCAAGGAATGCTAGACCAAAATAGTAACTCTATCACACCCTACTTTACTTGTCTATAAAAATCTGTGCAACTGTGAAGCTTGCCTCATGTATTAGCTAAAAACAGGACAGATCTTTTTAATTTCCTCCCTTTTGTCCTTTTTAGAAGTCATGTTCTAATTTTGTATTTCACATACTACTCTAAGAAAATAAGACCTTTTTCTTCACTGAAGTCTGCAAGATTCAGTGATTCTCTGGCAACAATTTAAGACTGGATCCCATAGGTACGAAGCCCCATGTGCAGCAAACTAACTTAAAAATGGAGGCCAAACTTTAGATGGCTCTAAGAAGCAGAATATGTATTAAAATTCAGTTTTCCATTATTCAGCTACAGCTTATTCTACCTCTGAATAATTTAGTTTTTTACTGTCCATAAAAGAAAGTTGCAGTATGCGCCACGAATAGGAAGAAAATAAGATGTGAATGTGTTTACATCACTTTTCAGTAAGTGAAAGAATCAAAGACAGCAAAGCACTAATTAATCTCTGAACACTGGCACTGCATACCACATTAGACCATTATTAGCACCAGGGCATTTCTCATTCTGAACCAGCAATAGAATTACTGAGTTTACTCACAGGTGTCTTTGGCTTGCACCATTCCCAGACAAAATCTTACATTCCATGAATATTAAATTCATTTTCTATTTTAGCAGACTCTGATCATTTATAATACATCTTTGCCATGTACTTAACTCAAGAATCCCTTTTTCTCCATGCAAATAGAAAAAGGTATTCTAAGCTGGTTTAAAGATGAGTACGATTGGCCCAGCCCATTGATGCAGAACACATGTAAGACCAGAACTCAGTCACTACGTAGGGCACTCTGGTGACAAAGGCCTAGATGAAGTGGGGATCAAAAATATAGTTCTGGTGAACACAGAGCCTCTTGGCTGGCACAGCCTAGTTATTCCAACAGGCCGTTGGTATTATCTAAAGAGTAAATAAAAATTAGTATACAATAATAATCCCTTACTGGCAGTAGGCTGTTCATTTCTCTTAGTTTTACATTTCAAATAACATTTACGTATGTGATACATTTAAAGAAGCTTATAAATGTTTCCAGTGGCCTCAAATCTGGTGGGCCTGGCTTTTCACACTAAATCTATAATCATTCTTTTTAGAGTGAAGGCCTTAAGGGTAGGCTCCACTTTCAAAATAATGTCAACAGGAGTCTTAATGCCAGAAGAAATTTTCAGGAGTTGTCTTTCAAGATGACGAACCAATTTCTCTGTGTGCTCTTGAAAAATCACTGAGATTTGATATCACTGGGTGGGTATTGGATTTTAATAATTCAGTCTTTAAGTATTTTTTGAAGCTACATGAAGTTTTACTTTTTTCGTTGTAAGAGATACTTTGAGGATGATCATGCTCACAATTTCATTACCTTTCAAAACTAAGGTTTCTGTCTTTCCCAATACTTCATGATTTAAACTTTTAATGCTACAACATTCTGAGGATCGATTATTTCTTAAATTAAAGGTATTTTCTACTACCTACATCTAATAAATGACAGTCATTTATCATACAAATATCACAGGTTATAAGGATCTAGGAACGGGGTGGATTTGGCAGGGTTAGGTTAATGGTTGGGTAACATCATAGAACGTTTCCATTCTATTCTATTCTCTCCTCTCCTACAAAAGAGATGGGAAATAGGCCAAGGAAGAAGAACTAGTCAAATAGGAAGAATACATGCATTTTTTTCCTATGAAAAATAATCCTAAATTAGAAACATAGATATGCACACATGAGCACTAACATGTGGAAATGTAAAAATTATGGATGATGCCTAAAGACAAAAAAAATCTTCTTTTATAGCTATAAATCTTTGGTGGCATAATTACAGAAAGGAACACCACTAACTAAGAGGTAACAAGGCAACACGAGGTAGCTACTTACCCAAAACACTCTTCTTCTCAGAAGTTAGATCTTCAAGATTCATACTTAGGCTTTGCTTCTCAGGGCAAAAGCAGCAAAAACTCTTAACAATACTAAATCACTCTGGTGCTTAAAACTGTCAAAGAGAATGGCAGGCTAGAAGCTCAACCAATTCCTTCTGACTCTCAGCACATTCTTTTTCCTCTCTTCCCAAATCATAATGCCTCCCTCTTCATTTGCAGGTTAGTTCCTAAGTTTGTAAAGCTTTTTTAAAGATTTCTGAAATTATTTTTATAAGACAAGCAGTCACTTGACAGCTTATGGCAGTCTTGAGCCAAGGAGAAAAAAAAAATCCTTTACAAAAATCAGGGCTGTAGTTCCTCTTGAAATAGCAATGAATCTGACATCAGTCTGTCTGAAAATCTGAATACAAATAAGGTATCTAATCATCTTTATCCTTAATATACTTTCACAGATGTGGCAGGAATTGTCCTTCTGGACAATCAGTGCATGGCTAGGAGTGAATCATGACCCACACACCACCAGCCATTCACAGTTTGTCAGTGCTCAAAGTACTGGTGCACACCAGAGTATCCCACGCTATTAACGTCGGCCCTTGAGACACCAATATCCAGCCATGTCAGGAAGTGCTTCAAGGCTAGCACAATTAAGGTTTGATTTACCAAGATAGCACATTAACAGATCAACTGGAGTCAAACTGGTAGGTTTGACAATTATTTTTAACAGACAGGTCTCAAGGAGCTATTACTCACACAGTGAGCCTCCAACTTTCAGAGATTCTCCTTCTTACTCAAGAACAAAACCGTGATTTTTCATCAATCGAGTAGATAATATTTGGCAGAGCCCCCAAGTTCTGGAATATGGTCCACTGCACGTAAGGCTGCAGTGACATCTTGCCTGTACTTGGCATCAAGCATTATAATTGTTGGACATCCAAGGTTTGTACCTCAGGGATCTGAAACATCAATATTACAGTTCAAGAAGTCTGCCAGGGGATCACATTTATGATCATCATTTATCTTGATAAAAGCATGTTACATCTTAATTTGTAACTATCTACAAATATATTTGAAATCGTTGCAATCTTAAGACTGGCAAATACAAATCATGATAATTATCATTCTTCTATAAGAGGGATTGTTTTTAAAGTGATGAAGATGTCTTCCAGGTATGACAGACAGAAGAGTCTCTAAGAAAACACATCTAGAGAAGTGCTGGACTAATAGATCCATGCAGAGGCCTGTAGTAAAGAAATACTTTGCTGCTAAGCATTAATACTCTCAGCAAAATTGGTTACTCTCCTACTCTGAATCAGTGATGCAACAAAAGAAGGCTGCAGTAATCAATTATTGGCAGAAAAAAATTCAGCCTATAAAAAGGCCAACATTGCAAAGGCCTCTGCATTTCAGCATTTTGGTAAGCACTAAAGTGTCATGTTAGCATTGAACAGCTAAGGAAGTAAGTTCTGAAGATGGGTGCTGAAACACTTGCATGGATTGTTGAAACTAGAGGGCCATAGTGACCAAAGCATACAGAAAGACTTGCAAAGAGCACTGGCACAGTGCAGATTTTGATGTATTGAAGAAACCATTTTAATGCTTTGGATATACCTCAGAAATACTAAACTTTTTAAGGCAGAGCAAGGGCAAGAAAAAATGCAATAACTGTACCTAAGTGTTTAACCGTTAGTCAAGGCAAGGCAACTACTACAGGAAGATCATCTTCTCCACAAGAAATATCTGACTTCGGGATTCATAAAAAAGTTGCCTATATTGACTAGAAGTTTGTAGCAATTGTTTTTTTGTTCAGGAAAAGGTCTAGTGTAGTGTAATCAAGCAGAAAGAAAGAATGAAGAAGAGTTTCAAGTACTTGTCTAATGCTGACAGTCTTGCATGGTAAAACTAAGATCAAAGACCACGAGGGCTTCTCAGGTAATGACTCAAGCTAGCACTATGTACTTTTAAAAAGCACAATGAAATTGTTATCCCAGTATGATACATATGGTTGACTAAATTTTGTATTCCCTTTAGAACAACATTAATCAAGAACAGTACTGTAAAATCACTGATCTGCCCAGAAAGCACTAAGCTCAATGAATACAGAGAGCTGCTCTACATGGCTTGAAACATTCTGTTACTATCAACTTATTTTAATAAACATCAGAAAGAAGCTGCTGAATTTCTCAGCTTTTCCATCTCCTTGCTATTAATAATAAAGGATTAGTTAAAGGCCTTATTTAGATCATTCCATCAAGTAAAGCATAACCAGACATGAACATATTCCATGGTCCAGCATAATGATGCCAATTACAGAGAATTCAATGGGTCACTAATACACTAGGGATGTAGGGCTGAGACAGTTGTGCAACAGCTAATAATGAGACATGACAAAAGAAGACTAAAATTTTTTTCTCCTTACACCAAAAAATGGAGAATACAGATTTTGATGACAGTGTTAATTTTGAAGTATGAAGGGCATGTTTAATGTGCAAGGGTTGCTGAAACTGAGATTTCACTTCATATACAATGTTTAGGAGACATCTTTTTACTCAAACATGCTGTGGTATCAAAGACCATCTAATCTGTTTGAAATCAGCACCTCATCTCAACACCATTATCAAGACAGTGAGGAAATTGGTAAAAAGGGGAAGAAAAGCTTGATAATGTTGGGTTCTGCAATGTGAAGAATCAGTGTCACTGAAAGATGGATCTGTTGGGGCACCATTAATAAAATTCCGTAGTGTTTAGATCAGTCTTCACAATACCATCTTCAGGTTCTAACAGTACACTGAGCAACTATTACGCACAAAATGTGTTTATTAGATAAGAAAATGCAAAACTACTTGAAAGTGATCTGTGGAATAGTTTTCTTAATGTCCTGGTTATGCCATTGTATGAAATTGGTGGAAAAAACTTGGACCATAGTAGGCCACATGTAATTTTCTGTACTTGCTCTGACAATAGGAAAGAATTATACTGCCCTCCAAAGACTAAGGCTACTTATATATTAAGGTGAAATTATTGTGGTGGGTTTTTTTATTTTTATTTTATAGACAAATGAACAAAATGTTATCTTTTTTAAGAGCTACATTACTTCTGGGATGGGTTATTTTTAATTTGCTAATGTTGGTAGCAGTACATACATGCTTATAAAAAAATCACACAAAAGTTATTGTTCTACTATAAAACAAAGTGTTTTGAAAGTTTAAATGTTAACTTTTTAACAAGAAAGTTACCAAAGAAAAGATATCCGTTCTTTAGTATTTATCTACAGAAGTACAGTTTTATTTTTACTTAGATTTACAACTGGCACACGTAAAAAAGCATGACAAAAACCTTTATTTCCACAGAAATCAGAATGTTGAATGCTAATGCAAATTTATCATGATGGTCTTAAGGGTACAGGTGAGAATTAAAAACTGATACTAAAACTTTCAAAAAGGCTGAATTAGCTTAGCAAACTTTCCACTTTAAAACTGATAAAATCAGTTTTATCTCTTCTATTGGCAGTAGAAATTTGAACCTTAGTTGCTGTTTATCCTTTAGAAAAACTCTCTCATGTTAGTAAGGAAAATGCAGGGGTTATTCTGACCAACTGCAGACAATATTCAGTGAGTGAATTCCCTGTTACATTACAACTAGCTTGATTATATAATTTACGTGATGTCTCACCTATGTTTAAAATTGTTATATATTCCTCAGGAAAATAATGCCTATTGGTTGTGTTTATTTGTCTAATCAAAATCACATCAGAACATTAACAAGAGATTTAATTAGGCAATAAAAACCAACTGGTTTTAGGTCTAAATGACTGGAAATAACTTTATCCATAATGTTCATTCAGCTATTTTATTAGGCTCACTGAACATTAAAATACACTACATTAACAATAAAAAAATTTATTTTATAATGTAGGCAAAGTAGACCGGGAAAGAAATAGTTTAAGTAATTTTGTTCTTTATTTTCATCTCTTTCCCTCTACATATATACTAAATTTTGGCATGAAGAACAATATAGCAGTAAAAGTATTAGTGGCAGTGTTGCACTTTAGAGTCCTTGAATTTCTAGCGAGCCTTTCCATTCATCTTGAGTCATTTGGCTTTTTTGTTTGTTTGGGGTTTTTTTTACTTCATTTTAGGTATTCACCATATTTCACAAACCTTAACACAAATTTATTGCACAGCATTTAAGAGCTTATAGTTCTTAATATGTAAAAAAAAAGATAAAGCCCAACAAAAAGGTCAGTCATATACATATGATATACATAGGTCGATCTCATCTTTTACCTTGCTGTCTTTGGAAGCAGTAGCACCACTCGTTGTTAGATATCAAACTGTCTTTGTATGTGTCACAAGAATTGAAGAATGCCCTGGTGCATGGCTCGTTCTTGTCAAGGTAAATGCTTCCAAGTTCTGACTGGTCCAACAACAGGTCATAGTTCGTATCAAGCCTATTGAACATCCAGCCGAGGGAGTCTTTGCAAATTGGCAAAATGCTGGTATCAAATCCTAAGAGACAAAACAAAAATAGTAAAAATTATATAGGAGGAAAGCTGGAGGAACTGCTGATCCCAGCCACCACAAAAGAATGCTGCATCATGGAAATAGCTCTGGTGGTACACGGTAACATAAATAAACAGTATATGCTGTTGAAATGCACACAGAAATTATAGGTCAGATTCACTTTTAAAGTGACTAAATTAATCTGCTAAAAAAATCAATCCTACATTCAGCCTCAAAACATTTAGAAATATGAGTTTTCATGTTAAATGTTATATATATATAGCGCATGCATTATGTACAGTAATAAATGATAGATAGTGATTTCCTGGAAAAAAATACTGATAAGGAACTTAAGTGATATTACAAACCAGGAGAATGCAACTTAAGTGGTTTGCAAAGTTTACAGAACTAAGAAGAGAATAAATTCCAGGTAACTTGTAGGAGTCCCTGCTTGGGGTTTTTTGTTCTGATAACATACATTTGTACCTAGGAAAAAGGAACATGATAGTCAGTCTCAGCAATGCTTTGAAAATTGCATTTTATCTTTACATGGTATACTTTGTATCTTGGAGGAGGCCACGTAAAAGATGATTGCTAACAGCAGCCAACTGCCAGTATCGTACTTACCTATACAGTTTGCATCTTCCTAAATCACTGCTTGAAAAAATGGCCAAATGTTATAGGCTGAATTAATTATTCTTGTAGTCAGACCTCACACCTCCTATTTATGTTTTCTGCATGAACTTTAAAGTACACGCAGACTTGCCTATGGACATGAAAGGGAAATGCAGAAACCATCAGGTCCCTTGCCTGTGCTGAAGCTGTGAGCTGCAGATGACACAAACACACTCTTTTTCTGGTTCATGTGCTGTGGGTCATGCCACAGGTCAATGTGGCCAGGCACTTGAGTACACACCCTAATGCAGAGCAAAATTTAGTGCTAGTAAGCATCATTCTTCTCGAAACTTTTAAGTTAAAACTGAGCACAAAAAAAATTCAATTGGTATATATGGCTATAGAAAAGTTGACATGAGAGCACACAGGAATTCCCAATTTCTATTGCTGTTGAAAATCAAGCCTGCCTGCCTTTGTTGTTGTTCTGACAACAGTCAAGAAACTGGAAAAGTGCTTCTATACTGCTAAACAGGTTTAATCCAGTAATTGCATTTAGAAGTCATTAGACGTCCTTTTAGATATATATCTATATATGGAAATGCCTATTCTGTGGTAGAATGACCATTTCAGAAAGGAAAGGAAAGCTGATAGCATCAAAACTCCCTGTGCAAGTCAGACCAACACATAAAATCCCTTTCCCCAGAAATTCTAAATTAACAATGATTTTTCATCAGGGTGATCTCACTTTTTCTAGTTCCCTGATGATCTGTTGCATTAATTATGATTTTTGTTTGATAGAAAGAAGACAAAAAAAAAGCAAAAAAATTTAAGCAAGCCATTTCCAATTTATTAAGTTTTCATGTATTTAACACAATTTAAAAACATACCCAAGCATTCAGCCAAAGATCTCTTTCCCTTCCTCTTCAGCCCCTGATAAAACATCAGGACAAAACTTATTTTCTGTGGATTACAAAGAGCAGTGAGATACAGGACCCAACTGAATGAATAAGGATATAGAGTAAATGTTTTATGCAGCCTTATCTGTAAAAGGTATCAGAATTATTCAACAGGTGCTTCTGATTAGAAAAAATCTGGAAGATTCCTCCATCTTAAAACATTTTTTCCTAGGGATTAATGTTCAGTGTATCATTATTTACCTGTAAGGTTCTGTTCCTGAAGGCCTTTTAACACTTTCTCCCTTAATTCTGCTTCTAGCTAGAGATCCTCCTCATGACCTTGGATACCAAAAGAGGTCAACATGAAACATACTGCTACCTATCCTGCTTTTTGTGCACCTGCATGACAGAAGAAATTATCTTGTACTCATAAATTTTTTCTGAATTTAGCACTCTGGCCAGCTCACCCAGCCCTAACAGATGGGGCAGAAATAGAGCAACTATGATTTTAATCAGTAAGATGCCAACTAGAAGGGAATTTAAGATAAAAGCCACTTTAAAGGTGTATTTAAGGATAGACCTTGTGGGCCAAAATAATTGAAGATAATACCCCTGCATGTGGAAATTCCAGCTTAAGTTTATTGAAAGAGGCATCACTTTCCAGTGACGGGACAAAATATTTTTAAATTAGCATCTGTGGTTCATGCTGGGAAAGCTCAGCTCAAATATTGTAAAATATTTGTATTTTAGGATAGCAGAAGACAGTTTTATGTCTTTAATTAACTATACTAAGGAAAAGCAGAAACCCCCCAAACATCTGCTTATTTTACAGAATAAGCTGAGTTAGAAGGGACCCACAAGAATCATTGAGTCCAGCTCCTCAGTCACTTTCCTATTATACTCTAAAAAGAAATAAATTTATCTGAAGAACAGTGGAAGAGAACTGAACATTTCAAAGGTGTACACACCAGTAAATTAAGGTTGGAACAATAGTATAAAACTGCATAAGATCTTTTCCCGATCTTTTTCTTGATTTCCTTAACTATCATCAGCCTGTGACTGGAGTTCATCCTCTCTTCCCATTCCTCAGGTTTTTTTTCACTTCTTTCTATGTAGCTTTTAGATTTTTTAAAAAGTTATGTCCCACCAGCATCTTCTCTATTACATTTTTTATAATTAAGGACAAAGCTTGAAATTAAAACCTTTGCATTGGAGTCAGAAATATAATTAAAAGCCAGATCATTTTATTATAGATCACTGATACCAACAGGATATCAGCGGAATAATGTTATTATGTTCTAATATTTTCAATAAATCCTGTCAAAGTTCAACATAATCACAGCCAAATATTTAAATATAGAGTATGAAGTCTGATATTCATGACATACTCTTCTTAGAAAATAGGAATATATTATTTTCGTACACCAGAACTAACAAATCTACTTCAAACAATAACATTTTATGTAAGAAAAGCTTACATTTATTAAAACTCTCATAACCTATCTATTATATAGCATCAGATACTGGAGGAAAAAAGCACTGTGGATCATGGGGTCTAAATTTCTACTAAATAACTCTTTGATTTAATAATTTCTAAAACTGATCATGTTATATCTTGAAAGTAATTTATGTTTCTTTTTTCAGAGTTCAACTCTGAAGTAGTTTGCATTCTCATTTACAGTCCAAGTATATTTGCTGTTGTTTTTACTAGTTTTTTTGTTCTTCCCCTTGTTTAGTATATACAATTTTAGTGTTGTAAATAGAGAAAAATCACATTTGTCTTAGTTTTCATTGGTCTTGTTTCATCAAGCCAAAGTCTTTCACAACCATCAGTCACCGCAATATAAAAATGTCTGAAATCTAGGTAAAATATTAGTTTTGCTCAAATAAATAAAATAAAAATAGCTCAAGTATTTCAGAGGTAAACCAGGCAGGTGTTGATAGACATAGAAGCAGCTTTGTTTGATAGAAAATGAAGCACTCCACCTCTTCCAGAACTGCTACATCACAAAAAGATCATCACTTCAGGTCTATATACACATTACCAACTCTTTTAGAGATTATTGTGATAAAATTCTTGGTTCATTTTAAATGAACTTTTACAGAACTGTCCAAACTTAAAACTACCAAAAGTACTTTCAACAATGCCTTGCTTCCTCTATTATAATATTGATAAAATAATACATCTTGAAGGTGATATACTTGAGTAAAAGAATCAGAAAAGCCTTGAAGTTCATATCTAGAGTTTAATATCTGCTAACACGGTTTGACATGTGAAGGCATCAGCTGATAGTGAACTAAGAATCAAAAAAATCACCCAGTGACTTAGACCTAGGAAATTATTGCCCAAATCACATACTACATATATTATCACTTGGAATGCCAACTAGAATGCTGGTTTTACACATTTTTCACAGTTGTAACACAAAGCAATAAGCAGGAACTAAGGAATAATTAGTATAATTGAATGATAGCAATTTATTCTTGATGATTAAGTATCACGACATTATGCCGAGGAGTGCAAAAACTGCTGCTCAGATGACTAAATTATGAAAGATGCTTTTCTCTTTCATTTTAACCACTTACTCAAAATCTATTTCCATATACCATAATGAAGTGAACGTTTATGCAGCTATTTCTGAACACTATCTAAAAAATATGAAGCACCAGCTCATGCTCTCTTCCTGGTCCAAACAATTCCAAGGGAAAAATTATCAAGAAATATAACCATCCTCCATGGCTTACATACTGAGCATTCAAAACATTTGCTCAAAAGGAACTAACAGAAATGCTCCTCTTTCTGGTTATTTCTCTGGGGAGAATTTAAACTCTTATCTGCTTTCCAAGGCAAAAACTATCATTTGCCTGATTATTAAGCACATAAGTAATGTGTACATTGAGGAAGACAGCTTTTGAAATCATGTGGAAATCAGAACAGCATACACTAACAGGGCTCACATATTGCATTATATAGAAATTGTTTATCTAATATGTCAAGAAATGCACACTTTTTTCCAATACCAGTTTGCTGTCTGAAGCAATAAAAGTCACTGGCAAATCACACGTGAATAAACATGCATGCACTCTTTGCCAGACTCCTGGCTGACATCTAGACCATGCATTTTACCTGTTCAGTGTGCAAGCTGCATAGCAAGGTTTTCTTTTGTAATGGATTTCTGTAATATTGTGGTTAGTAGAAAACCTTCAGCGAACAGCATCTCACAGCTGAGACCTACTGTGCACAAGCTGGGTAAAGGTTTCCCTTCCTAATGCAATCAGGACAGAGCAGAGCAGGAAAGACTAAAATAAAGGGGACTAAGCAGAGTGAATGCACCTGGCTCCACGAGAGCCAGGAGACAGATTCAGGAATAATACTCTCTGTCCCCTGTCTCAGGCTGTAATACATTCCTGCTCGCTGTGGTTACACAGACATGAGCAGAGCCCAAGTTAGGGCAGGATACAGAATCCCAGAATATCCTGTGTTGGAAGGGACCCATAAGAATCACCAAAGGCCAACTCCCAGCCCTGGGGAACATGGGGAAGGTACCAAAGGTATTTTGATAAACCTAGGAACACTGACTCATGTCACAACAAAAGGTACAAGAGAAAGAAATAAAGTACAACTGCAATGTTCCTGTGAAGGTTTGCATTCTGAAGTCTCTTCAGGAAGTGTTTTAAAGAATTTTACATGGAAATGTGTGGAGAGGGAAGCAACATGAATCGTATTCCTAGAAACTATCAGTTTCCTAGTAGATTGATGGATCAGATGAAATTTGTTATTTGGGACACCAGACTTACCATTTTATTAACAGGAGTAACTGTTAGAGGAAAGCAGATAACTGAAAATAAAATAAAATAATAAAGATTCACATGTTTCATTGTGTACAAGGATAATTCTGTACAAAAGATTGAGTCAAAACCAATTTCAGTCAGCAACACTGATGTGGTTCATTTAGAGACTTAATTTTAAGTAGAGATGGATTCATTAAAATTCCTGTTCAGAATTAATTCTAGGCTGGATTTCTTCTTCCAGACTCTTCCATTGAGGATGCCTTTGCATGAGCTAACCTGACACATGCAGAAATTCACTGGAAGAACCTTTCCTTTCTAGCAAGCTGGAACTATGGTTCAAGCTGTCAGCCTGTTCAACTTTGCAGTTCAGCTTTATGGAACATTTTCTGAAATAATCTCAGGAATTAGACAAATTCTCAAGTCATCAGTGTTTTGAAGACATCAAAAATACTGTTTAAAACCACAATTCCAGCTCTAGCAGTTCTTTCCTTACTCAAGGGGTAAGGAAAACCCTATTGTTCTCATGAGGTCTGTCTGCACCTCAGGGTTTTCAAATATGCTTTGGCAGTGAAGATCAGGGAAATATAATTTAGCACTGCATAATACCAGCTTGTCTCTTCATCAATAAGGAATTTAGGATAGTCAGAATGAAATTAAAATCTTCAAGCAAAAATATGAATTTACTTATTTCATTTACTTTTCTTTACAAAATTAGTATTTTCACCCAAAAATTTTGTACAGGGATTTGTTAATTTTAGGGTAATAACATCTTCCTATGCTAGTTCCAGAAAAGCCACTTATAAGTAATTTTCTTTCAGATTTCTTGATTTTTTAGGCTATTTTCACAATTATTAGTGTATCAGACTTCAAATCATGGTATTTTTTCCAAGCCATAAGAAGATTCTCTATTTATTACCTTTGGCCTCTGGTCTTTCATCCTCTGACATGACAAGGTGCACAAGTATTCTTCAGAAATAGACTGCCTGTTAGCAGAAATATCTGTGGGACTATGGTATTGTATCTGCTTTGCATATGATGAATTAATTTTGTGTTTTATCATACAAAATTAATATAGAAATAGAACAAATAGTCTCATAGACTTTAAACAGGTATATAAAACGTCACTTGATTTTTTAACTCTGCATATTCTGATCCACAAGTGAAAAATTATGGGGATATTATTGTAGTATGGGGGTCAAATATGCTTTTCCCCTTTGCATCATCTATTTAGACTGTAAATGGCCTGGAGGAAAGATTTAAGTGTGTATGTAGCATCTATAGCATCTATATTCTTGAAACTTTTAGATATATTACATTTGACCACATCTGGACCCAAATGATATTTTGGAAATAATACCCTATTATTTTTTTAAATATCCTACTCTTGATTACATTCTGCTTTGGAAAAAAGCATCAGTAAGACAAAATTACCTTACTCTTGTAAAAGCACAGCCATGTAGGCACCTGACATTTTTAACTTGTTAACAGCATATTGATGGTTCTGGCAGAACACTATCTCCAAAACAGGGACTGGACAGCCCTGACATACTAAGATATCAATATGGCTGGATGCCCTGATACACTTAGATATCAATAGGCCTGATGTCTTGGACTGCCTATGACTTTGGAAACAGACATGGAGGGATATTACTTGAGAACTTTGCTCTTCAAGAAGTTTTAGGAATTTTAAAATGGTATTAGAAAGGACATTACCACGTTAAATGGTTATCATATTTCAGGTTTCTTTATGTGTTTACAGGGACATAGTGACATAGTATTTTCTTCTAAACAACAGACATGTTCATTTTACACAAAATGCAGTATGTATTTTGCTGTTTTAAATGAGAAATTTTGAAGTACAGAAATTTACATAACAGGAAAAACATACAGCACTAATGAAACCAGTTTTAAAAAAATGTGTACATCCCCAAATCTAGAAACAAAAAAAAAAACCTTACTACTGAACATACACTCATTCAATTGCTTTCTGTCTATAGATGGACCGCCTTCCTGCAGTAGCCTCTCAAATTATTACAAATTATTACATGTAAATATTGGCTATTATAAAATCGAGTAAATACTGCACAAATAGCATGGTTAATACCTAAACACAGTATTTTTTCACAATTAGCTATATCAAATTTGAGTAACTGGCCACAGTACTGAAACATGACCCACTGAACAGTTATTGTTCAAATGTGAAACAGTGTAGGGTTTTGTTGAATATCTCTTTTTTGAAAAGAAAAAGAAGAAAATATAGGACAAATTGAATGTCTCACGTGTAACCATTTTGTAAAACTTGATTTGTTTTATTTTAGCAAAAAGAAAATAAGCATCCCAAAGCCTATCAAATTTAGAACCAGTAATAAATTAATACTCAGTACAACATTCCAAATTCTGGTACCACGATAAAAACCTAAGTCAAACATTTATGACAGCACGATGTCGACACATAACTTAAAGTCAGCAATATACAGAAAACAGAATTTTCCACAGAGATTGTAATCTTTTACCTGTTGACGAAAAAGAGCCTTGCAAAAATTATTCTTAGCCATCCAAATCAACTCTTGATTCCATCTAACAAAAAACAGTAGAATAGCATGCAATCTAAATTGTGCCTTAAATTTCATGTACCTCCTAAAATATGTGCAGATTCTGGACAATGCCAAAGGAGAGAACTTTATGACTTGGAAGGCTTCCAAAATTGAGTGTCCAAAGATCCCTAAGATTCTTGCATTTTTAGCCTCAGACATTAAAATCTTGGACCTTAAGTCTATATATAGTCTTTGATTGCTATTATAAAGTAAAAATTTGCAAACAAACTAGTGACATAATAAATATGACTGTATTATGTCCACATACACATCACGGTAGAAACGCCTGTTTCAAGAGAGATTGTAGGTCTTATCAAAACCACCTGTGTGCTTAAGGAAAAAAGCTAAGGAAAAACCTCACTCTTAAGAACTTTGTGTTTGCACTACATCTCACTGTATTCAAAGTATTAATTATGAACTTGACTTTCTTGCATTACATGGAATCAAATTTCTTGAAACACTGACTTGTTATTTATGCAGGAGATAATACTTCACAGCTCTACAGTTGCTTCCTTTATCATAACCCAAATTTCAATTCAGCAAGAAACAGGACCCTACACAATATTTCAGTAGGTGACCTTCATCAGAGCAATGCACTAACCTACATAATTAGATACATTTTTTTTCAACTATACAATAAATTCTTAAGGGCTGCAAAATTTGTATTTCTATTGTGTTCACTACTGCATGAGAAGCAGATCACATGCCAGTTATGTGCACCAACCATAATGTAAACTGGAAATATACAGGTATAAATGTCGTTTTTTTCAATATCAATAAAAAGTGGCACTACTGTATTACCACCGTACCTCAGAAACAAGCTTTCTCAATGTTAAGAAAAGTATTCCCAGACAAGACAGAACTATCTTTAATTCATTCTGTTTTACAGAATTATTCACATTCTCTTAGCATGAATAAAATCATACGATGAAATGGCATTTCCACTTAAGTGAAATTAATGGATTTCTTGAAAAAAAAAAAAAAAGAAAAAGTAAAGCTACAAATTGAAACAAACAAAAGTTAGAAAAAATCTCAAATACTTAAAAAGCTAAAAATAAAATAAGTAACGTAAGAAGCCAGTGGTGGCCAAATTCTGTGAAACATATTCTGGAAGAATTCATAGTTTGCCCTTCTTATTAACAAAAGCTAGAGTTTTATGTCTTAGGAAATCCCATTTGACTCTCCTCACAGTAGGACTTTACTTTTGGAACTATTAATGCACACTTCAACTGCTCTTCTAAATAAGCCCTTTAATGATTACATTTTAAAATGTAACTACTTCCCACAACAAAAAAAAATCTATCTAAATATTTGAGGGGGTTAAAAACAAATTATGCCCCTACTGTTTCCACTTCATTAGTAATCCTGAGTCTTTTCCAATTTCAAGTATAACCTAAAAAATTCCTTTTTACTTACAAGCTTCTTTTCCATCTGTTTTTCAGTACCAGTACCTGCAGGGACATCAACTAGGAAAGATGGGTCACACATAATTTAAGCTCTTTTATTTTGTTACTTTTAATTTGATGGCATTCACAAATTAAAGCATTATGAATGATAGCTGTCCTGCCAAAAGATACTGAAAGTCTGAAGTGAACTTCTTGTATTAGTACTAAGCCATAAATAGGAAATCAACTCCAGAAAAGCCCAAAGTTATAGTTTTGTACACGTGCCTATTTAAAGCCCACGAGAATAAGGCAGGTCTCAGCAATGGAAAAACAAAAGAATAGAAAAGGATCAAAGAGAACATCAAATAAGACAAGCAGAAATCACTTACTGCTTCTTTCAGGCCTTTGAACAATCCTAGTCTTCTTATTCTGAATTCCACTTTCATGAAGTGCCTTAAACCAGTCTCTCAATCTGTTTGCAACTTCCCTGAATTCCAGGTCACTGCACACTGAAAAACAAAATGCAGAGTTGTTTAATGTTTTTCTCCAGGGTGCTAAATAAAACTTTTCAAATTATGCTAAAAAAATCCCCCAACCCCCACAAAACACAAACCCCATATATTGATACAAACGTATATGTTCCACAGCTTTTTAACTTTATTTCATTCACCTGCATTGCTTAGGTATGCCTTTAGAACGCAATGAATGTCCTGAGAAATAAATACCTGCTGTATAAAGGAATTATAAAATTACAGATGCCAAGGAATAGAAGACTTCCTTTGCAAACTACTATCAACAGTTGTAGCACAGGTATTTTCACACCTTACTACAGACGAGGCTGAGACACCCATGACATTCTTTTGTCTTTTCATTTCCATGTTCATTAAGGCAATACTAATCCAAGCCCTACCAGAGGTGTAATTCAGGCAGATAATCATGAACACTCAACCTGCTTTCCTATGCTGAGGAAAAGAGGAAATAGGATTGGCAGCAAAAGTGTTTTAACAATGTGCTGGAAGTTTGGAATACTTGGAATGGAGTTTCACAAGCCAAATCTGTGAGCACATAATGGCAAACAGGCAACTGTACAGCCACTCAGTGATGGAAAGGATGTGTTCTTTGACCAGAAATAGTAAAGGCAGAAAAAGCACACCAGACCAAAGAGAGCATCTGTAGTGCCAAGAGCAGCAGATTAGCAGCAGACTGGCTGAAGTGCTGTAAAGTACTGGCAGTTCGTAGAGAAGCCAACAGAAGTAAGTATCAGAGAGAGATGTGCAGTCAAGAGGCTTATTCACCGAGAATACAAAGAAAGGGCATGCCTGAAGCAAGTAGATATCCCTCCCAGAACTCCATCTTCCCATTTGTTTGGGAAAACAAAAAAGCAGAAAAGACAAAAAAATGTATCCCTGCTCAGGTAACAAAATAACTTCCACTGCCATTCTCAATAGCTATCATTTCCAAACTGGGATCACTTTCCAGGTCTACTAGTAACTGAATAAGCTACAACCTGAAGAGCTCATACCTAAGTTGGCAGAGCTTCATAGCAACACTCTTGAAAATGAATCTCAGTTTGCTTACTTTATTGTGTAGCAATCCAACACATTTAGTGACATAGCTTTTTTAGCACTTCATTAAATTAAACAACACTGTGAAACACCTATTTGTATTTTGGAGTAAGATAGAAACATGTCATTATGTCAACAACTGTCAATGCCTGTACAACTGCATGCATCTAAGCACGGGATTATTTATTCTTTACTGAAGTCCCTCTTGATACTTTGATTCTGTCCATGAAAGACTAAAGTAGAATCCATCCGTACATCCATTTGCATATGTTATGGACTGACATTTTTATAAATGTTGTATTTGTGCTTCTCTATTGTGTAACAGAACTATTTCTTTTCTGATAATTCACAGGGAACTGGAGGAAAATTAACGATAAATAGGCATGCGTACTAAAAAATGTATACAACAACCAGATGAAAATGGTCTCCTCCTGATCCAAGACTACATATGGTAATTCAAACGTGGGATTTCTATGTTTGCTATAATGACACCTTCCTGTACCAACTCTGGCAATCAGCTGACAGGTCAGCACAAAGAATCAGCTGTTAACTTGGGACACTCTGCTCCTCTTTAATTTCTCCTTCCATTACAGCTGTATATTGGGTTCGTAAGGCCATGTTTTGGTAGCAGGAGGTTACAGCGGTGGCTTCTGTGAGAAGCTGCCAGAAGCTTCCTCCACGTCCAGCAAAGCCAGTGTCAGCTGGCTCCAGGACAGACCCACTGCTGCCCAAGGCCAAGCCAACCAGGAATGAGATAACATACTCATGTTCAACCTCCTGTTCTGTAACAGAGATGATCGACCTAAAAATCCATTCACCAGAATGCTACTTGTCATTGAAACATGATGAAAAATTATATTAATTAGTTGATACATACTAAAAACTGTTTAGAAACTTTTCATCCCGGTGATGAGCTAGTAAAGATACAGAGTAGTGAATATATTGAGCAAATTTGTCTGTACTGATTTAAAATAGGTCAAGATGAGGTAATTCAGATCTATTCAGACTATTATTTAACCTGATAGACTGGAGATGAATCTTTAATGGTGAAAGACAGACAGTAAAGGCTGTAGAAGGTTAAACAGTAATCAAAAAACGCATATTAAATCACATGAATCCACTCAGAAACCTGCCAAGAAGTATTTCTGTTTTTGTATAATACCAATGCAAGGCAATCCTGCTATTACAATCAATTTTAGTAGCCACTAAGAGAATTAGTACAAGGTAATGCGAAGTCACTAGCTGAAAGGTTACTGGAGTCTACTGTCATTTCAAGCAATGAGACTGTCTTCTAAAATTAACAGCTATGGCTATGCAAAAAAATTAAGCTATCAGAAAATTTATAGGTACTTAATCCAGATATAAATTTATGATAAATATTATTTAAAAGTTAGGTGGAACCAACTGTTCAATCTCTTTTCACATACAGTAAATGTTATGATTTGTGTTGGCATTTGAATATATTTTACAGATTGAAAATAAAATATTTGAAAATCAGTATCAGCCTGAGTTCTTTAACTGCCTTTCAACTCAAGCTAATTAATGAAGTAAAAATAGTGTTACTGAAAGCTGTAAAGACATGCAGAACGTGTTTTAGCACTAGCATAATGTACTGAATTCCCTAACATATTTAAACCAGTCTTAGCTTCCTGACATAAGAGAAAGTTATTTTAACAGTGCTTCTTTTTTATGTAAACACAGACACAGAAAAAATTATCTCTAGCTTAGTATGTATTGAATGGACATGGACATAATGAGCACACTGCAATACTGTTATATCAAAGAGTAGCTTTTGCTAAGTGAAGGATCAAAAAAATGATTTAGGAAAAAAAAAAAAGAGAAACACACCACAAACAATGCAGATGATCTTCCTCAGCACACACAATCTCATTTAATCAGGCAGAACTATACTTATAAATTCATGTATACAATAAAATAACCAGGAAGTAAATATAAAGAGAGTATATAGAAAACTTGAAGAACAGGGTACACATCAACCATGTTTTAGAGTCAACTAGTTAATTACTCCATGTGAGATGGGCAACTGATCAGTCAGTGTGTGCTGAAGTAAGACTTCTTGCTATTCAAACTTTTTCAACATATTAGAATCACTGCATATGACTTACAAGAGAATTGCAATCAAAAAACAATATGATATTGTTTGATTCACAGAGTCAAACAATAATATTTGTTAAAAGGGATCTCCAGAAGTAGTTCAGTCTTATCCTCTGCTAAAAGTAGGTCTAATCACATCAGGCTGCTCAGGGCAGTGGCCAGTCATACATGTCCTGTGACCATCACACAACTCATGTGAGGGTTCCTCAGTGTTTGAGAGACAACCCTTCTTTGAAAGGAATTACTGTAAACTGTTTTGTAGCTCTATACTGTTCTCCTTGAAAAGTACAAGAGTATTTCCTCATGCTGTAACTTGAGGATTGTACCCATCTGTCTAGGATTGCTAGACACCCAGAAACCTGGTTAGAGCAGCAATTCTGAATCATCTGTGAGCAAGATTATTAGGAGCTGTCCACAGCTGATGCTCATGTAGCCCAATGCCCTCTGACAGCATTACCTACCAGTCATGTACTATCATACGGCTGCACAGTAAATGCTGACCATCTGTTCCAGCACAGGCATTTAAATGTTCTTCTGAAAATACAGTAACCCTGAAACTGCCATCAGAACTCAGTGCTGCCTTTAAAGACATCATCTACTATAGTAAGCTGGAACATTATAGCACACGTAACTGCTCAGTGACAGTACTCTGCAAGGCTGCCATTCTGCAGAGGCTTGTGAATTTAGCCCTGAGGAACTGATCACTTGGACTGAAAATTCCTGGCTCCAGAATAAGGGCTAGTACCCATGTGGCTCACTCTAAATGTCTAAGAATTGTATGCAAGTGACTTACAATTCCTGCAATATAGAGCAGCACTTCTAGCTCTGCATCATCTGTCACAAATGGGAAGAGTAACATACGGCAAAAAGAAATGTGCTAGAAAAACCCAATAAATTTGGCAGAAGGACAAAAATCCCTCCAAACCTGTAACTAAAGGATGAGACAGTCATTTCAATCATCTTTTTACCATCCCGGATGTACAGTTAGAACTGGTTTGTTTTTTTTAAAAAAGGCTCTAAACTGAAAAAATTCACGCATATATTTATATTTCTATAAGCTGATATTTACCAGCCATCTGTTACCTCTAGGGCCAGTGATTTTAGGAAGATAATACCTTGAAATTAACAAATAAAAGCATTCTGATTTCCTTACTATTTAACTAAACATAATGAATTTGCTACTTTGGTTAGTCTATGTTATGAGATAATTAATACAAATGCTGCAGACACCATATCAGGGAACTGCAGCTGCTTATTCTTACTGCCTCAAATTAATGTTCCATACAAACATTCTGCACATGATTAATGCTTCATAAAATGCAAAATGATTTAAATAAATTACATTTTTATAAAATAAATCTGATCTTTTTGTGTCCTCACAGTTTTTAAAGACTTCACATTTAAATATAATAATAATTTCTGAGTGCAGGAAAAATAGTAGTAACCATAATACACACAATTTATGTGCCAAGTTACTGTCTTCAACTTAAAATATGTGGACTTAACAAAGACATTGCAATTAAGTAAGACAACACTGATTCTTCAGTCTCTCAGAAGTCTCTCACAGACCTATTGTGGAATTTGATAATTTATTTTCTGAAGGACAGTCAATGTATATGGCTTCCTTTGCTAACTGCTGCTAACCTTTAGTGTTGGCTATCATTTCTCATCGTGGTCTGTTATTCTAAACTATTAATTTCTGAGGATGAAAATGATGTTATTAATCTGTAAATTGGATAGTTATGAACACAGACAGCAAAAGAAGACAGCAAAGAGATGTTCCACTGTAATATGCTATATTCCAAAATAATTTTCAAATATTTCTGTATATTCAATTGAATCTGGTATTTCATGTAATAAAAGATACAGGAAGTATCAAATCGGGACAGACCAAAAATTGCGTTAGTGGTGAAAGCTTTTAAGGAAACCATAACTCAAAGGTAATGGTAGTTTTCAAAAGTCAGTTTTAAGGATTCCTGAAAGCACTGCACAGCTCTGGGACATAGTCTGGACATTTTCTTCCCTTCAAGATCATGACTGACAGAGACCTGCAAAGACTTCTTGCATTTGACACATAATCCCTTGAAACATAGTAGACAAAGGTAAAAAGATCACTGAATCATGCTCTTTATGAAGAAAATTTAAAAATATGTATATATTATTTTACCATTTCAAATTAGAAACATTCTGTCCTGATAAAAGACTTTAAAAGTGTATTACATCAAGTAACCATGCACACAGAACCTAGAAGGGACTGATGGACCTTTCTTTCTGTTATGAGAGAAAATTACTGCTCCTTATTATGACTATCTACTGGCTTGCACCTTTGTCATGGAAGAGCAGGAGAATTGAACAGTGGGCTGAAGAATCACGCGTTAACAGAAATTAACTGCAATCTGCTCAGCAAGTGTCTGGCATAAAGGAATCTTACATCATATTGGATCCTACTGAAGTCTAACAGATCCGAGGCTGCATTGCAGAAACTTTTTTTTCATATTTTGATTGTGATCTGATGCTTTAAACCACTTTGTATTTACTCTAACCATTTGCTTGTGTGTTTTTCTTGAATCTTTAATCACTAACATTGCTGACAACCACATAATATTGTTCACTGAAGAGCACAGCTGCCTGTAGACCTTTCAGAGAGGACTGAGAGGGAAGAATTACTCCAAATTAGTTAATTATTTGTATCTTCCCTAAAGTAAGGCCAACAGAGGTAGACAAACTCTTTCTCTACTATTGAAGAAACCTATGACAGTTAATCCATTATATAGTAATGTAACAGCAGGACTCAATTCCCCTGGCCCAGAATTGACAGGCAGTGAGATGCAAACTCTACTACACTACCACCACCTCGGTGAAATCAGAATGCTGGTTAAGTAAATGTAATCTGCAGCTGTGTCTCCACACAAATTCACTAATCAAGAGTGTAAGGAGAAATGCAGGAACTAATGAGTTTAAAAAAAACATGGTTAGGGCACAAATACCCAAAATGTTTACAAATGCGTATATGAAATATGTTAGCAAAGTGCAATTATGTTTTGCTAGTCTATGCATTCAGCACTAAATGGATTGTTCATGAATGTCTGATGTAGATCAGGGAATTTTTATGAGCTGTATATGAATATTCATATAGACAGGAATTTATTTAGCCTTGGTAATTTCTAATGTGGTTATTCCTGTATGTATTTTAAATCAAAAAATCTTGCATTATCAACAGTGATCCTCATATGTGTTACAGAGAACCTTTAACACACAGAGCGTGACATAAATCAACATCAGATCCAAACCAGACACCATGAGGGGTCAGTCTTGGTATCATGACAGGTTTCAGGAAATTCTTTTCCAGCCACAGTCTTTCTGCTGGCTACCTGCATGTAGTGCTGCCACGTCGACTTTGCAAGTACAGAAGTTTTCAAAAAGAGCTGCTTACAGAAAGCACAAATCAGCACCGTGTATATGCAGAACAGAACAAAGCTCTCTTAAAATCCTTACCCTATTGAAATCCGTAGTAAAATTATTGCTGACTTCAGTACAAACAGAATTTCACCCTCAATTTGCTGCTGTCTAGACCAACTACTTGGTTCTCCAAAGAGGAAAAGAATGCTAACACTGATCAACACAGTGATGATTGTTTAAACAATTCTGTTGTCATTTTTCATAATGAAAAATTACATTTAATAAATTTTTACATGTATTAGTTTAAATCTATTAAACATTTAATAATTTAAATCTATTAAAAGAAAAAGATAACCTTTTTGTTTAAAGAAATATGACATATTTTGAAAAAAATCTATACAAAAAATGTGTTGCATTTTTGACAAAATCTATATAATTAGAATGTACATTGTTTTTCCACATGGTGATTAAGAACCTTTCAAGGCAAAAGAGTGCGGGCAATTAGAGATGCCAGGTAGTAATCTATTCAGTTATAATTTCACTTGTTAATCATAAGCCATGAAAGGCATTTATACTAACTGGTTGTGCTGATTATCAGCACCATTGCCTACAGCTGAAAAGAACTGCCAAGTATCATCAACTGTGAGCCTCTTCACCATTGCATCTGAGAATTCCAAACTACTGTCCTAATAATGGCATCACTGTTTTGCACTGTTTACAAAATCTGTAGGAATCTTTAAACTGTCAGTGACATCAGCAAGAGTCTGAAAATAATGCATCAGTACCTGAGACTTAAAAGTGAAAAAACAAAATCAGTACTACAATTATTTTAAGAAATAATGGAATACCTACTGATAATGGTTTTGAAGACATCCTAGTAAGAGCAGTAAGAAACATTTATAGTACAAAATTATGTCTATTTCTCACATAGATTTTTCTGTTCTCTGTCAAAAGACTTTTAACATCATTTTCTAGCTGTTATTCTTTTTGTTATTCCTGTTATTCAATTCCACGCCTGTTCCTCTTCTGCCCTTTTTGGGCCGTGCTCTTAGAAGTATTTTGTATTTCTTTAAATACATCAATAACTACAGAGAAACATATTACAGTGATACCTGAATCTCAGTGGTCACACAAAAGTTCCTCATTTCTTCAACAATCACCATTAAATCAACAAGGCACTACTGAGTCCTGCCAGATTCTACAGGGCCAGCTACATCACTAGGCTATTTAGGTAGTTTTAAAAGATACAGGCCCTGACAGCTACCTGTGAATTCACTGTGGTCAAACTCCATGTTTTGTTACCACTGCACTGAGCTCAGAAAGTTGTTGATTTCCTGTCTGCATGGCTCATTGCCTCACTTTCAAGATGTTGATATTGCTCCTCAATGACTTTCAGATAACAGCAAATTCACATTCAGCAAGGTGAAGCTGAGGCACAGCGAATGTGCAGAGATTACTGGACTCAACAGCAAGTACCACCATCAAAAAATTACCTTGCAATGTAACAAGTCCAAGTTTAAGAGGTTCTCCATGGCTCTTATTTCATTAAACAAACAGAAACCCTGTTTCCATTAAGTGGGAGTTTTGTCACTGATTTCAGTACCAGTTTTGCATTCAACGAAGATGAAAAACTCTTATTGCTACTGCATAAAACCTCAATACTTCCTCCTGATTTTACAGCTGTAATTTGAAGGCTATTACTTGGATACCTGAACAGACTTGGGATCTTACTTACTTGCTGCTGTCTGCATATATTAATTGATTAATTGAAAGGACATCATCAACACTTTTCTACTTTAAGAACCAACACTGCTATTATTTCTTAATATGCAATCAACTTACAGAGAAAAAACACTAGTTTAGTTTCATTTTATACTGAATTCCTGTTTTAAAACCAAAAGTTTTGAAGTTTCTAGGGCTGCTCACAGATTAGTTGGAGTTAGTAAATATGATGGAAAATAAACATAATCCTATAACATCCTAAATTACATAATCCTATAACATACTGTACATGGCAGAAAGTGTCTTTTTTATAATTCATAGCCACACCTGGAAGTCTAATAGGACTGAATGTACTGTGTAATTTTAAAAGGTCATTAAATGTAGAGAATAATTATATTGTGGGGCTGATACTGTTCAACATCTTTGTCGGTGACACGAACAGTGGAATCAAGTGCACTTTCAGCAAGTTTGCTGACAACACCAGGCAGTGTGCTGCAGTCAAGATGCTGGAGGGAAGGGATGGCAGCCCCAGGGACCTTGACACACCTGACAAGTAGGCCCATGCAAACCTCATGAAGTTCAACAAGACCAAGTGCAAGGTCTTGTGTTGCGGCAATCCCAGGCACACCTACAAGCTGAGCGAAGAAGGTGGTTGATGAAAAACTCAGCATGAGCCATCAGCGTGCAGTCTCAGCCCAGACAGCCAAGGGAATCCTGGGCTGCACTAAAAAAAGCATGGCCAGCAACTTGAAGATTATTCTCCCTCTCTACTCTGATCCTGTGAGATCCCACCTGAGTATCGCATCCAGCTCCAGTGTCCCCAACAAGAGAAGGACATGGAGCTGTTGAAGCAAGTCTAGACAAGGGCCACAAGATCGAAACAAGGACTGGAGCAGCTCTCCTATGATGACGGCTAAGAGAGTTGGGGCTGTTCAGCCCCTGGAGAAGAGATGGTTGTATGGAGACCTCATAGGAACCCTCCAGTATCTCAAGAGAGCTTACAGGGAAGGTTTTCATCAAGACCTGTAGTAATGGGAGAACAATAATGGACACAAACTAAAAGAGGAGAAATTTAGGTTAGACATTAGGAGGAAGAAATTATTTTCCGTGAGGTTGATGAGATACTGGAACTGGTTGCCCTGGGAGGTTGTGGATGCTCCAACCCTGAAGGGTTCAAAGCCAAGTTGGATAAGGCCTTGAGCATCCTGCTCTCTTGTAGCCTCCTTCAGATACTGGAAGGCTGCTATAAGCTCTCCCCAGAGCCTTCACTTCTCCAGGATGAGCAACTGCAGGTCTCAGCCCTTCTGAACATCTTTGTGGCCCTCCTCTGGACTCACTCCAGCAGGTCCATGTCCTTTTTATGCTGGGCATCCCAGAGCTGATAGCCATGACTAAATAAATTTTTGCAGTACATGATGCAGTATGGTCAGCAGTTGCCACTATGGAAATGTAGTTTAATTTTCCATATAAAAAAACTTTAGTACAACTTCAACTAGTATTTTGAAATCAGCCAGTAACTTGAGCTGTGAAAAAAATTCTGAAAAACAAAAAATTACATTGAACCCTAATGTTTCCAAGTTGATAAGGGAAGTTACGATAAGAACAGACTTCCCACCAAACCTGAAGGCATTGAATTTGAAATTTAAAATGGTATCAAAACTATTGTTTAAGCCTTAGAACACAGAAATAAACCAAAAACTCATTAAAACTCCAAACTGCAAAAAACTGACTTTCTTGTACAGGCTGAGAAGAACAAAATATATAAAATCATAGAAAATAATTTGGTTTTATTATCTTCCAGATACCAGAAATCAAATTTGTGAATTTTGCTGTTTGTGCCTCAAGGTATGTTATACTGCATTTGGGATAAATCTATTAAACAAGCAAGTGGGTAGACTCCTAAATAGAATCATAACTTAGCAATCAAATTAAAATAATTCCTACTCACTTAGAATAGTATTTCACTTGGAAGGGACCTACAATAGTCCAGCTGCCTGACCAGTTCAGGGCTGACCATAACCTAACACGTGTTATTAAAGGCATTGTCCAAAATGCCTCTTAAACACCAACAGGATCATCGACCACCTCTCTAGGAAGGCTGTCCCAGTGCTTGACCACCTTCCCAGTAACAAAATGCTTTCAAATGCTTCCAAAATGCTAACCCTCCTGTGGTGCAGCTCTGAAGCATTCCCATGTGTCCTATCACCGGACACCAGGGAGAAGAGCTCAGCACCTCCCTTTCCACGTCCTCAGGGAGTTGTAGAGACCGATGAAGTCACCCTTCAGCCTCCTTCTCTCCAAACCTGACAAGGCCAAAATTCTCATCCTCTCCTCACAGTACATTGTTTCTATCCCTGTCACAGGCTTTGTTTCCCTCCTCTGGAGGCATCCAAAGACCATCACATCCTTCTTGACGTGTGGGGCCCAGAACTGCAGACACCACTCAGGGTGAGGCCCCCCAAGGCTGAATGCAGCGGGACAGTCACCTGTGTTGGTTGTCTGCTCGTGCTGTGCTTGATGCACCCCAGGATTAGGTTTTGCCCTCTGGGTTCCAGGGCACACCCTGCCGAGCTGCTGCTTACCGGGACCCCCAGATCCCTCTTGGCAGGGCTGCTCTCCAGCCACTCCTCTCCCTATTTAGACTTGTACCCAACATTACTCAGTAATACTGTTTATTTCAATAGGAGTCAGCATGAGGGAGCTGTGACCAAATATTATCAATGTACAACACCCGGTGCACTGAACTCAAAATCACTCCTGCTACCACCATGACACTGCTGTGTAAAATATCTGATGTAAACAAATATCTGAACAAAATAAATTAAATGAATACTAAATGTCTAGTGACTGCCTAAAGTCCAAAAATGCTCGAGTGTTAGGTAGAAGAAATTAATAAACAAGAAAATAGAAACCATGACATTTTCAACACACTCATATCGATCAGCTGTAAAGAAGATACAGGCAACAGCTCCTCTGATTATTCAGTCACTCAACAGTGACAGAAGACACTTCTTGAGGATATAGGCAGTGGTAATGGCCCACAGGGGAGAAATTCACACAAACTCTCCAAAATCTCCCTAAAAGGTAGTCAACTAGGTATATTAGGTATCTAGATTTTATTTGCTTCTCATTTACTACACAGACACACACAAAATAGGTCAGCTCTTCAGCAGAAGATAGGAACATACATAAATACATACATATATGGCTGAATGGAAACGTAAAATAATAGTGAGTTTTTCTCCTCTCTTCTATCTAAACAAGGCAGCCAAGCACCTGCCTGGTGGGCATAACACTATGCTCCTGAGCCAAAGATGTAATTAAAAAATCATCATATCCTTGCTATTCACATTTTGTTTTTTCACCCTTTTCCCCTTTCTAGGCTGTTTCTTTCTTTAGTTCCTCACATTTTGAAGGGTCAAGAGCTAATGAACCACACATTATTTGTATTCCATTGTACACCACATAATCAAGGTGTCCCATTTAATCACTTTGGTGTTGAAAAGTTTCCTGTGAAATGAACTATTTGTTACTCAGCACATATTTCTGTAACAAAATACCTTTTATCATCATCATACTGTTACTGAATTATTTTTTTTTCTGGAGAAAATAATAGATATTAATTTTTTGAAAAAATACAGCAATGAAAGCCTTTTTTTCAGAAAGGTAAGATGCTGAACATTTTAATCTAAATTAATTGATTGATATTTATCCAATTGCTAAAAAGAAATGCAAATATGTGTAATTTTTGAGTCCACATACAACCCTTTTCTCTTATAGCATTGAAAGAAGTAAGGAAATTGTCTTCAGGAAAATGTCCATTTTTTATGTGGCCTGATATTGCACAGATAAAGTAAATTCAAAGTTTTAAAAAATAAAATAACGCAGGCTAACACTGGGACACTAATAGTGAAAAATAAGACCTCTGTAAAGACTGGAACAGATAGATGTACTCTGTTTTCACAGTTACTGTTTGGCTTCCATTGCAAAAGAAATTCCCAAAATCACCCAAAATAACACTAATAAGCATTTATAATGCTTGATAAGGATTGTATATTCCATTTTGATTTATGCAACAGAATGACCCGATGTCCACATGATACACTGGAACAAACTGCTCAATCACACAGGAAAAGAGTTCCTGCATTTCAACTTTTTAGATTGTTGTTCTTTATCTACCCCACAACTCTGGAAATCAAAAGGAAACTCAGATTATAACAGAACAAGAGCAGAAGCTCTGATCAGACCATTTCATGTGCAGCTCTCCCAGAAGAGTATCCCATACAAGTTTCAGGTCATTAAACTGCAAGTCTCCAGGACACACCAGATTCACAGCATGTGCAGTGTGGGCAATCTGCACATACGGACTGGTTGTTTGCCTGGTGCTTAACAAACGTATGCCAACACCATCAATCTCTCTGCAGATGCCTTCTTAATGGATATATGCATTTCTATTTCCATTATGGACGTCCTTAAACCGCAAAAGAGGCATTCTTCCAGTCTGAAGACATCTTGCTTCGAGGTAGAGCAATAGAAAAAAAGGAATAGTAGGCTGTGCAACTATTCCATGACTCTGTGGTAATGAAATTCAGTACAATTTTATGTTTATGCTGTCTATAGTTAGCTTGATTCTACATAAAAATATATATAGCTAGGGATTTAAAAATTACTTCCAAGGCTCCTTGTGTCCATTGTCCAAATGTCAAGAATAAATCATTATCCATTAGAATGCTTATTTCAGATTGAATTGAACGCTACATCACTGTGCCTGAAGCAGATGGAAAGCAAAGTCTGTTTTGCAGGCTTTATGATTTGCAAACACTTTTTATGAGTTCATGTTCTGTAAAATATGTTAGGTTTCTAGACTACTACTACTATTACTACTACTNCTGCATTGTGTGTGCATGTAGGCAAACAATTTTTTTTCCTAAGAGATTTCTCTTAGAAAGTTAACATAAATCTAGAATCACTGTAAATTGCACAAGGTTAGCTAGGAAATTTATGGATTTACATCATCACTTTAAAATGACAAAGAATTTTTTGTGATAAACATATTTTGAGTTATAAATCACATTTCCTTGAGTGTATTTCATGCTAAATGTTAAGCTACACATTCCTCAACTTGCTCCTCAAATGCATGAGATCAGACTGCATTTCTTTCTCTATATTTTGGCTAAAAAAGAAAAACATCCATTTGCACAAGTGTAGTATTCCTTAATATACATAGATATGCTATAGTTCTCAGACCATTCTACAAACTTTTTCTCTTTCACAGGTCTTTACAGCTAACCAAAATTGTCTCACTAATTGCCACTGAATGTGACAGAATCACTTATGAGGTTCTATTACGATAGATAATTTTGGTTAGCTAATTATAATGTGGACCTTTACATTTTACATTTTGTGCATCAAAAGAATTTCGTATGATGAAATGTTGAAAGCACTGGGACCATTTTCGCTGGAGAAGAAAACAATGGGATCTTATAAATGTGAATAAATACCTGGAGGGTGGACATAAAAACAGAACCAGGCTCTTTTCAGTGGTTCTCAGTGACGGGGCAAGAAGCAATGAGCACAAAGCGCAACAGGCGGTTTCTGCTGAACATGAGGAAAGAACTGTTTGCTG